>CM061240.1:131821497-132421497 GCA_030848705.1 Heracleum sosnowskyi
TAAATATATTAATATTAAAATACCAAAATAACCCTGAAAAAAAATAGTAGAAAAGAGGGTAAAATGGTCCAAAAGAATTAAATTGCTTAGACAACCCCCTGTTGCTGTATTAGATATAGAATAGATTGTTCGTGGAAAACTTGAAGAAATTTCTTTTAAAATTGATCTGTTTTCCTTTGATTCATTTCTATTATATACATGGTCAAAATATTTTTTTTGTCAGCAATTATATTTTTTAAGATTCGACAGATCTGTGAAGTTTTAGAAGCTCAATAAACAGTCCTGATTACCTGAATTCTTGCTGTTTAACATAAATAATTGTGTCATTGTTGAATAAATAATTATTCATAAAAAGAAAATTTAAAGCTGAAAAACTTTTGTAATGCATCTTAAATTACGTGTAAAAAAATCAAAAGCGGAAGGGAGTACCGATATAAATAAATTTGGTGAAGAGAATATGAAACCGAGATACATGTAACTTTAATGAAATATTGAATAAAATCACTTCATATTATAAAAATTGAGCATATATATCATAAGAATATGTAAAAAGATTGCGAGTATAAAAGGAATGCAGCAAAACACACTGATTTTATAACGTTTTCTAGAGGGAAAGTTTTTTTTACACAAGTAGGGTTCTGGGTATCCTCTTAATATAAATTTCTGATTGTAACTCCATAATTTACTAATGGCAACTCATGAAAATACTTACCCTAACCCTAGCATTCCAGAAGATTTAATTTACGTCATACTCTCGAGGCTTCCGGTGAAATCCCTTTTGCGATTCAAGACCGCTTGTAAATCATGGTTATCTCTTATTTCGAGTCGCAATTTTATCAAAACTCACCTCTCTATGTCAACTAATAATCCTTACTATACCCACCATCATATCCTTTTAAGACATTGGTCTTCTAGTTTGTACGACCGCTGTGATTTTACGACTTGTTCCGTATATTTTCTGCTTAATGAACCCTTCACTAAGAGTATGCTTAATGAGTCCGGTGCTCAAACTTTTAAGCTTGATCATCCCCGTGATATCAAGTATGTAGTTGGATGTTGTAATGGATTGGTTTGTTTAGCGACTAATGATAGGCGTCATATATTCTTGTGGAACCCCTCCACCAGAAAATCAAGAAGACTACCAAAACTTGACTATGCAGAAAATCGTATATTTGCACATCTAGTACATACAGAGTATGGGTTTTGCTACGATGAATCAAATGATGATTTTAAAGTATTTGCCATTTTTGGTAAATTTGGTAAATATAAATATAAAGTCGTAGTTTATAGTTCAAAATATGATTTTTGGAGAATTGTAGGAGATTTTTTTATTGAAGGAACTCAGTCGGGTTCGGGACAGTTCGCGAATGGAGCTATTCACTGGATTGTTAGAAGACCCAATAAAAACTCTGATGATCTGATTATTGTTTGTTTCGATGTAAAAACAGAGACGTGGCGAGAAGTAATGCACCCACAATTTGTTAGAGGTGCAGACTGTTGGACCTTGTTCACTTTTGGTGAGAACCTTATGATACACACTGTATATGCAAAAATTTGTACCGATTTCTGGGTAATGAAGGAAGGTAACGTTGAAGAATGTTGGAGAAAATTGTGTACAATTCCGCATGATGAAGATCAATTTATAACTAAGAGTACATCATTGCACCAATATCCAAAACCGATCTGCGTTTTTGTGAATGGTGACATTTTGTTAAATTTGTATTCAACCATCGGACTGTACAACACTAAGCATAACACATTCAAAGATCTGTTAGACTTTCGTTTTAACGAACTCCAAGTTCATACCTACGTTGAAAGCCTAGTTTCACCCGAGCTCTGAATCGAAGCGTGCAGGAAAGAACAAGTGTGAAAGGTAGCAAGAACAAGTGTGCAAGAAGGTCATTCTGGTTTATGTTTTATATTGTTTTAGCTTCTAGCTCTCCTTTAAAACTAGTCACGAGTCCGATGCTGCATTTTGGTATTGCTCTTCTCTCTCATTTCTACCGTAGATTATATATTTCAGTATATGAATTAATTGCACCCCATTTCTGATTGGGTTTGCTTATGTTGAAAGCCTAGTTTCACCCCCACTATGAATCGGAGCGTGCAAGCAAGAACAAGTGAGAAAGAAGGTCATTCTGGTTTTTGCTTTTATCTTGTTTTCTATTACAACATGAGCTTCTAGTTCTCCTTTAAAACTAGTCATGAGTAGATACAACATTTTGGTATTGGTCTTCTTTCTGATTTCTACCGTCGATTATTTCAGTAAATGTATGTATTTGAAACCATATTCGTGCTAAACATGTCCTTACAGTTATTTGTATGTTTATGCAGTACATCTTTGTTACAACTCTCAAATCTAATCAAACACAGCTTTGAATCAACAATCAACAAGACAATTAAGCTCTTTAGAAAACACACTTTGATATATTCAGCACTAGAGTTAATCTGTTTTTATATTACACAAACTTGCTATCCTCTCTTATCTATATAACTGATTCCTCACATACTTGAGAGAATCAGTTAGAGTAACTCATTTACAGCTCATTTACAGCTGTCAATACAGCTGTACCTGCAGTCTAGTCTAGTCAGCACACACATACACACTGGACCATATCATTCTGTATCAATAGACCCCCTCAAGTGAGGTGTGGGAAAGGAAAAACAAACACCTAACTTGGACAGAAGATAGTGAAGTTGAGTAGAACACAATGCTTTAGTGAAAAGATCTGCAGGTTGATGTTGAGTAGAAACATGTTGAGGAGAAACCAGACCATCCTTAAACTTCTGGCGAACAAAATGACAATCAATCTCGATGTGCTTGGTACGTTCATGGAATACCGGATTAGATGCAATATAAAGAGCAGATTGATTATCACAAAAGAGTGGAACTGGGGTGAGATTTGGTACATGAAGCTCAGTGAGTAAAGCAACCAACCAAGTTAGCTCGCAACACGCATCAGCCATACTACGATATTCTGCTTCAGCAGTAGATCGCGATACAGTGTGTTGTTTCTTACAACACCAGGCAACAAGAGTGCCCCCAAAAGTAACACACAGACCAGTGAGAGATAGACGAGTTTGAGTACAACCCCCCCAGTCAGCATCACAAAATGCTATAAGGACAGGATTAGCTTTAGCAGCAAAGAACAACCCTTGATCAACTGTCCGTTTCAAGTACCAAAGCAGCTTCAAAGCAGCATGCCAGTGAATAGAACGAGGAGTATTCATGAATTGGGCAAGAACATGAACAGGATATGCACAGTCAGGTCTAGAAATTGTAAGATAAATCAATTTCCCCACTAAACGCCTGTAAGCAGTAACATCACTGAGAAATGGACTATCAGATTCCTTTAACAGATCATGATGTTGTTCCATAGGTACTAATGAAGTTTTAGTACCCAAATAGTCAAAATCTGAGAGAATATCAGTCACATATTTGTGCTAATTCATAAAGAAACCGGCCATTGTACGAGTGACTTGAATACCCAAGAAATAGCTCAAAGGACCTAAATCCTTAATCTTAAAGTGATGGCTTAAGAAATCAGTAACTTGATCCATGACAGTAGAATTATTACCTGTCATAACCATATCATCCACATATACAAGCAGCAAAATGATAGTGGTATCTTGGACAAACACAAACAGACTAGGATCTCCATTAGTTTGAATAAATCCAAAAGATAACAAGGCAGTAGATAGTGCTATGAACCACTGACGAGGGGCTTGTTTCAAGCCGTATAGGGACTTAAGTAGACGACATACAAGTTTAGCATTAGGATATTTTCTCAAGACAGAGGAAGGGATAGTATAACCAAGAGGGATAGACATATATACCTCCTCATCAAGTACGCCATGCAGGAAAGCATTTGTGACATCAAGTTGCGTAACAGACCACCCATTCATAGCAGTAAGTGCCAGCAGCAAGCGAAAAGTAGTCATCTTAGCAACCGGGGCAAACGTCTCAAAATAGTCCAAATTTTCTGTTTGAGTAAACCCTTTGGCAACTAACCGGGCTTTAAAATGATCAACTTGACCATTAGACAGATACTTAACTTTATACAACCATTTACATCCAACTGGCTTCTTGTTGATAGGAAGAGGCACAATTTCCCATGTGTGGTTTGTCTCTAGAGCAGCCAACTCAACACTCATAGCAGTGCACCATTCAGGAATTTCCACAGCTTGTTTATAATGCTGAGGTTCATTAATGATAGGGGAAGTGCCCACATCTAAACTGCCAGGAGATGTAGGTGTAGAGAAAGCAGAATTAACAACCAGGTTTGAACTGCCAAGAGATGTAGGTAACCCAATATAGTCAGCAAACTTAGCAGGAACCTGTCTTAGTCGAGTAGGTCGAGTCACAGGAGCATCAACAACATCCTGAACTAGAGAGTCAACATGTGGTATACAAGTCAGAGAAGTATCTGACACAGAAACATCTAAAGAAGATGACACACCTTCGGTAGAAACATTCAGATCAACATCAGGTGAGATCACTAATGACTCAACAGCAGATTGGAGCACTAATGGCTCATCTTTAACAAATAAAGGCGAAGCCGGAAACATAATATGAGGTGGAGTGACCTCCAATTCCTTAAAAGGGAATATAGTTTTAATAAATTGAACATCGCGAGAGATAAGAATCTGTCGTGTAGTTAAATCCAAAACCTTGTAACCTTTCTTTGCATATGGATATCCAAGAAATACCCCTTTAATTGATCGAGGAGAAAATTTATCTGACGGTTGTGGTCGAACTGTTGCATAACAAAGGCAGCCAAAAACCTTTAACCTATTATAATCAGGAACACTGTTATGAAGAATTTCATAAGGACTTTTATTTTCTAGCAGTAATGATGGAGTTCGATTGATCAGATATGCCGCTGTTAGTAAGCAATCTCCCCAGAAAACCACAGGAAGATTTGCATGAAAGCGTAATGCCCTAGCACAATTTAACAAATGACGATGCTTTCGTTCAACCAATCCATTTTGCTGAGGTGTATACACACAGCTGGATTGATGAAGAATACCCAAGGAAGCAAGATAAGAAGCCAATTCACGGTTCATAAACTCTGTCCCATTGTCTGATCGAAGCACCTTGATAACAATATGAAACTGCGTTTGTATAAGCATTACAAACTCTTGAATAAGTTGTGGAACAGAGGCTTTATCAGAAACCAGATAGATCCAAGTAGTACGAGACTTGTCTTCAACCAAGGTTAAAAACATGGTGCACGTCCTGTTAGATATAATTGCTGATGTTTGTTTATCAGTTGTTTAAGCAACAGGTACTGATCAGAGTTTATCGGAAGCCGGTCAGAGTTTATTTAAAGTCTGACAGGGTGAAGAGTTTAAAGGAAGCCGGTCAGAGTTTGGTAAAGTCTGACAGGATGAAAGTTGACTTAGCTGTCGGTGCAAAGATATAGATTCTAGAAGCAATATATTCTGAAGATGGAAAGAAGCAGAATATATTGATACAGCTAAGGAGACTGGACAGAAGACTGAAGCAATCCTTAATTGATATCAATTGTATAGCTAATTATTAGGAGTATCAATTAGATAAGGATTGTATGTAACTGTGTACTATATAAACACAGATAGGTTATCCCAAGAAGGGACGCGAACATTGAATACATTATTCTTGTAACCTAGTAGCTCTTTGTGATTCATTAACATCACTAAGAGAGAATTATTTAATATAATTCAGTTTGTTGATTTACAAACCTGTGTTCTTAATTGTTATTCTCATACATACTTGATTATATATTGTGTATTCGGCCTAACAGTTGGTATCAGAGCCAAGGCTGTTTAATATATACAGTTTTACGATTCAAACACAGTATTAATCATGTCTGAAGAAAATCAAACTGCTCCTAAGGCTGAACAGGTTAAGCCCAATTCTGTGAGTCGATATGAAACAATCAGGGTTCCAATTCTCAGGCCAGTAGAGTATCCGATTTGGAAGGTTAAGATGACCATGTTTCTGGAGGCTACAGATCCAGAATACCTTGACAGAATCTATGATGGTCCTCATATGCCAACTAAATTGTCCCCTGTTGTTGATGGACAAGAACAAAAGACTGTTCCAAAGGAAAAGAAAGATATGACTCCTGAGGACATCTCATCAATTGCAAAAGATGCAAAGGTTAGACATCTTCTCCACAGTGCTTTAGATAATGTTATGTCTAACAGAGTAATTGGCTGCAAGACTGCCAAAGAGATATGGGATGCTTTAGAAGTCAGATGCCAGGGAACAGGTGCTATCAAGAAGAACAGAAAGACAATACTCACACAGGAGTATGAGCACTTTGATTCAAGACCTAATGAAACCTTGACTGAGACTTATGACAGATTTTGTAAACTGTTGAATGATCTGTCTCTGGTTAATAAAGAATATGAGCTTGAAGAGTCTAATCTCAAGTTTCTGTTATCTCTACCTGAAAAGTGGGATTTAAAGACAACCACAATAAGAGATAATTATGAGCTTGCTGATACAGATCTTGATGAAATCTATGGGTTATTGAAAACTCATGAACTGGAGATAGAACAAAAGAATAGAAGATTGAGTAAAAAGACAAAATCTGTTGCTCTCAAAGTCGAGGAGAAGCCCATTAAGAAGGAATCATCAAGGAAGAAAGCCAAGGGAAAGGCTTTAGTCATTAAATCTGAAAGTGAGTCATCAAATTCTGATGATGACTCAAACTCTGGTGAAGCTTCTGACTCTGATGATGATGAAGAACAGATGATGCAAATGGCTGCATTGATGGTGAAGACCTTCAAGAAGATGGGGTTCAAGAACTTCAAGAAGGGAAAGAGATTCTCAAGGAGAGATTCAAATTCTGAGAAGAAGAATTTCAGAAAGTCTGATGGAAGGGATACCAAGTCTGGAAAGAAGGACAAATCTGAGATCCAGTGCTACAAGTGCAAAGAGATGGGTCATTATGCCCCAGAGTGCAAGAAAGGCAAATCTGAGAAATCACTCATCTCTAAAGGCAAAGACTGGGCAGATACTTCAGACTCTGATGATGGAGAAAATTATGCTCTTATGGCAACTGTCAGAGATGAGACTGAATCATCTGAAAATAAGGTACCCCTAACTACTTATGCTTATGATACTGATAATATATCTGAGTTAAGAGTATATCTGAAAAGTGTTCATGTTAGCTATAGGGATCAGACCTTAGAGAATGAGAGAATTAAAGCTGAGAATCTTAGTCTTAAAGATAGAAACAAGTTTCTTGAAGGAGAACTTGAAAGTATGAAGCAGATTCAAAAAGAAAGAGATGATGCTGTTTATGTTGAACAGGAGTTGCTTAAAAGGTATAGGCAACTAGAATCTGATTTAGAAAAAGAAAGAAAAATAATCAAGACTTGGACAGATTCTGGAAGAGACACTCATCAAGTGTTTCAGACTGATTCTGTAGGTTTAGGTTATTGTGAAAATGATGAACTTAGGTTTAAAGACAAGGTTAAGGTAAAACCACAACTTAAACCTGTGAAATTTGTTCCAGAAGCCAATAAGTTAAAATCTGTTGTAATAAGAGAAGCTGATATGGAATCAGGTGAAGCCTGTGAAAGACAAGAAAATATTAAAACAGAAAAACTTATGGAAAGAGAAACTGTTAGAAAGCCAGTAAAAACTTGTGAAAAACAGGTTAATGTTGGTTTGATGACAGGGAAACAGTTTAATCATAAGCTGAAAGAGATAAAATCTGCCATGAAACCAAAAGGGTCCAAGAAGAATAGGAATGGAAAGATAGGCATAAATAATAGAAATAATCATTTGCCTACTGGTGCTGCTCCAAGGAAAACATGTTATAATTGTGGTAGTTCTAATCATCTTGCTAGATTTTGCACTAAGAACAAACATATTAATTCTTTATCTTCTACATCAGGAGTAAAGAATGATTATGTAAGGGTTAAACCACAAACTTTATGCACACACTGTGGGAGCACTTGGCATTCCATTTATACTTGCAAGAGTTATCATGCTATTTATCATAACTATTATGAGCTAAAACCCAATCTGGAGTGGGTTAAAGCAAACTCTGCAAGTGTAAAGTCTGACAATGTTAGCTTAAACTCTGTTGATAGTAATTCCGCTGCAAAAGCTAACACTGTTAAGAAAGACAAAGGATCCTGAAAGGCATATGCAATAGCCTATTTGTAATTCGAGGATTTTACTCAACTTAAACAAGAATGTAATAAGTAAATATTAGATTAGATGTCACAGGAATCTCAGAAGGTTTTATCAGTCAAGAGAATAAAGTTTAAAGTCATTTACTGACTTGGAGTAATTCTACACTGGAAGAAGTTCATTTATTTGATCAAGCCTCAGTGAAGTATTCAAGAAAGTGGATCAATTTAAAGTGACAGAGATTTCAGAAGTGTGACAGGAAGCATACAGATTACAGAGTTTGTCAAAAGGATAAGAAGATGGACCACAACTTAAAGTTAAAAGATGAAGAACCGTCATTGAAGTTAGTCGCTCATGAACCAGACAGTACATCGAGTGTCAACATCAGTCAGTGGAAGTTTGTCATCAATTTCAGTGGTTCTCTGATTTAGTATTAAATCTCTTTTAATTTATTCTATATGTTAATTAATTTAATCTATAAATTAATTCCATCAGAATTAATTTATTCCTTAAATTAATTAAACTAGAAGTTAATTAATTTAAACTATAAATTAATTCTCTAAGAATTAGTTTATTCCTTAAATTAATTAAACTAGAAATTAATTAATTTAATCTATAAATTAATTCACTCAGAATTAATTTATTTGTTAAATTAATTAATTCAATAAATTAAATTAGAATTAATTCTAAACTAGTAGTACTATCAAAGTACACTTGTAGTACTATCCTTAGTTAGTACTACCAATTTATTTAGTAGTACTATGAACTCATTTTAAGAAAGGGCGTACATTTTTATACTTAACAAAAGTTGGTTGACTTTTGTTATAAAAAGAAAGTGGCGTACATCTTTTAAAAGTGAGACAAAAAAAAAATAGACTTTAATTAATTCTCTTTTAATTAATTTACTTTTATTGGTTAATTTATTTATTAAATTAATTCTATAAGAATTAATTTATTATGTAAATTAATTAGTAAGGTAATTAATTTAGAGTTAATTAAAAGCTATTAATACTAGTAGTACTATCTAAATATACTAGTAGTACTATCTAATTAATACTAGTAGTACTATCTAAATATACTAATAGTACTATCCTTGGTTAGTACTACCAATACATTAGATAGTACTACCGAGAGTACTTGTAGTATTAAATAGGAAAAGTGCGTACATAAATGAAAAGAAGGCAGTGGATCAAAAAGTGTGGTACACAAAACAAGACAGAAGCATTTTTACATTACATTCCATTTTCTCTCTGCTTCTTCAACCAACCAACTGCCGGAGCTCAAATCTTTTACAGTAAATCATTTCTAGCATTATTGTTAAATCCAAACCACTAGAAGTTATTTACTTGTACTTGTTTGACAATCTAGCGGATCATTATCCCTAGAATTTGATCTCGAACTAGTTTTTACTATTCGATCTTTTTATTACAAAAATAGATAAATTCATGTCGAATTTATTCTAGATTTGTTTTAAATAGTTTGAGATTCAAACCTTGTAATCTGTACTGTATTTGCAACACCCTTCAAGTTTAATATATTTTATATTTAACTTGAATCTTGTTTCATTTGATTCCGCACTTATTTGTTCTTGAATTATTAAATCACGAACCGAACAAATTCGATAAAACGGAACAGTTTGTATTCAACCCCCCTTCTACAAACATATCAGGACCTAACAATTGGTATCAGAGCCTTTTGATTGATATACAAATCAAAGATCCAATTGTTTTGAGATTTTTCTTAAACTCTGATTTTTTATTATTCCTAAAAATCTCAAAAGATGTCTACTACACAGAAAGTGGCTACAGTAAAAATCCCAATGTTCAGCAAGGAGCACTATCCTATGTGGAAGAAGAAGATGCTCTTGTTTCTTCAAGTGGTTAATGTTGAATATCTTGAAGTGCTGAAGAATGGACCAAGAATTCCTTTGTTTGTTGAGAAAGAGCTAATAGAGAATGATGTTGTTACTAGGGCTGCTAGGATATACCCTAAGGATCCCAAGGACTACACTTCTGCAGAAAAAGAAGATGTTGCCTTGGATGCCTGTCTACAGTTGATACTGATTGATTGTCTTGATCCAATCATGCATAATCATATTTTAAAATGTGTCTCTGCCAAACACATTTGGGATACGATTGAAATAATCAATGAAGGGACAGAGGAAGTCAGAGAGAATAAGATGGAAATTCTCACCTCTTCATATGAGCACTTCAGATCAAATCCAAGGGAAGGAAGAGTGGTTAGTATGTCTACTTCACTGGTAGCTGGAGTCCCACAGAAACAGGAAGCGAAGGTTGTTCTACCTTCCAGTCCTAACAAGGATGTAATTGTAATTGAATATGGTGTTACATCTATAAGTCAATCTGGTGGTGATTTTTATTCTATGGAGGAGCTTGAACAGTTGGAAGATGAGTCTATGGCCTGGGTAGTGAAGAAGTTTGGAAACTTCAGGTTCAGGAGAAATCCTAGCTTCAAGTTCAAGACATATGCTGACGAATACCAGACATGTGGTTCTTCATCCTCAAATAGCACAAGGGGTGGCTATATAACAGGGATGGTTGAGAAGAACAAGTCTAAAGAAAAGAGCTGGGATGATACAGACAGTGAAGATGAAGAAGTTGGAAATCTTGCACTTATGGCAATAGGAGACAAACTCTTTGATTCCATTTTATCTTCACCCAACATGTCTGAGGTAAAGTTCACTGACACTGAAATGATTCGTAATCTTGGTGATACTTTAAGTTGTGCACGCACTGAAAATGATAGAATAATTCTTTTAAACACAAATCTTGAAAAGGAAATAAAAGAATTAAAACTAGTGCATGTTAATCAGGATGAACTTATTGAGAAAATAGCTTTTCTTGAGAATAGGGTTAAATGTTATATTCAACTGGAAACCATTCTTAAGAAAGAGATTAGTGAGCTGAAGACTAAAGCTAATGCCTATTTCAGCTCTTGTAAGACGGCTAAAGAGATTCTCAATAAACAAGCTGTTGGTAATCATGTCAGTATAGGTTATGATTATAATGAGGCCATTGGACTGCTTGGAATTAATTCCCCTTGTAGATACAAATCTGAAGGAAAGGTTGTTCCATATATACTTAAGGGTATTGAAACACCCTTCTGTAGGGAGTCTGAAGCAGAGCCTATGAATGAATACTCTATCATTATTGCTGAGGAGATTCATGAAGAAGATATTGCTTTGGAAGCTGAACAGTCCAAAAAGTGTATATCTGATATTCCAGTCAAAGTTGCTTCAACTAAAAAGACTAAATCAGATATCCATAAGTTGGATCAAAACAACTGTAGAACTAACATGCCTGCTGTTAATTCTTCTCATAAAGCATGTGGTGTGATTAATTGCATGTCTTGTGCTTTCAATGTTATGTATGCTTATTTTAATAGTAAGCATGTATCTAGTGATAAGACTGCTCCACGTCAACATGTTAATAATAAGAAGCATGTTAAAGCAAAGACTACTAGTCCTCCTCAGACTAGAGTGGATTCATTTATCCCTAAGCCTACTCAGAAATGTGTTAAGGCTGGCTATAAATGGAAACGCTCTTATGTGAAAGAGGTTGAAGTAGTTTCAGGTAAAAATGTTGTTTTGCCTGACAAAGGCCAATTCTTTAAGTATGCCGGACCCAATCAATTTTGGGCTCCGAAGAAGGTCTAATCAATTTGATATTGCAGGGAGTTAAACAGGTAAACCGTGTTATATGGATTCTTGACAGTGGCTGTTCAAGGCATATGACCGGAGATAGAGCCCTGCTATCAGATTTGGTTGAGAAAGCTGGCCCAGTGCTTACCTTTGGAGATAACAGCAAGGGTATAACTGAGGATATGGCCTATTCGAAATCAAGAAATGTTATCAGTCAATAAGAACATCAATGTTACATTTGTTGACACCAAACTCCCTAATATCCAAACAGAAAATCCATCTGAGAAACTGAAGTTTGATGAAATGTCAGATTCAGAATCAGATGATAAGAATCCACCTGAGGTTGTTGCTGGTGATAACAATGATAACAATGATAATGGTGAGAGTGATGGTGGTGGAAACATTGGTTACAATGGAGATACCACTAACACTGGAAAAGAATCACCAAGACAATCTGCCAACAACTCAGGGGGAGGAAATGAAGGGTCAACTAGTCATTCACAACACCATAATGTAGAACAAGGCGAATCATCAAGATCAAATCTTTTGAGCTGATTATTGTTGATCCAGGTGTTGAAGTCAGAACTAGAAGTGCTACTCAAAATGAATGTCATTATTCAGGGTTTCTTTCTGAAATGAAACCAAAGAAAATTGAGGAAGCACTGACTGATCCTGATTGGGTGATTGCTATGCAAGATGAACTCAATCAATTTGAACAACAACAAGTTTAGAAGCTGATACCTAGACCAAAGAACAAGAAAGTAGTTGGTACTCGGTGGGTATTCAGAAATAAATTAGATGAAGATGGCATAATCACAAGAGACAAAGCACATTGACATCAGGTATCATTTTATCCGAGAGCATGTCATGAATGGTACTGTGGAGTTACTCTTTGTACCCACAGAGGAACAAACAAAAGATATTTTCACTAAATCTCTTGATGAATCCATGTTTACCAGATTGGTTGGTAAATTGGTATGTTAAATAGTTTTAGTGATTAACTCTGTTTATTTTTATGTTTGTTCTTAATTAAATTTACAAGTGTTCATTTGTTGTATATATTTTTAAATCACTTGTAAATTTATTTTATCATCTCAATTTTCTCTTATGCATGTTGATTGTAGATTATTGCCATGTCTTGTCTAATTGTTAAGCTTCTTAGTTTGAGTAAGTTAAGATTAATTATTTTCTCTAAAAATATTTTTCTCAAATTTTACAAGTTAAAATTGTAGAGAAATCTATTTTTATTGAAAATCTTTTATTTTAAAATATTCGAATATTCTGTATAGTTATTGCATGTAAATAGTTTCCTGTAAATATTTTTTTCTTATGTATATATTATTTTAGTTTGTATATATAATATTTTATTTTATTTTTATTTTTATTATTATTATTTATTATCTTTTATTTTCTATTTGTCTTAGTTGTTTTTAATAAATATATTGTATATATTATTTCTGATCTAGCTCTTGCTTAGCTGGAAATTCAGTGTCAAATCCAATTCAGGTATTACTTTCTATCTCTCAATCCACTTCTTTTACTGTTGCTGAACCCAAGTGGTTGTTAGGGCTGACCAAGGGATTGTAGATCCACAATCTCTATCCCAGGTCTTAGAGCCAAACAATGAGTCTACAAATTAATTACTTGACCTCTCAGCCTAAACAGAAATCAAATGTTAAACAAAGAAGTATTTTGATTGAAACAGTGAGTGATCCCACAGCTCTGCCTCCTCTAAAGAAATTCAATATATACTGAGGCATCTGTCAGCCCATCTGTATCCTCTCAATAGGATATGGACTTTGAAATGGCCAATGAACTGTTTCTAGAGACATTCTCTCAACAGGATGAATCTATTGAAATTTGCCATAGGGCCATGGCACTTTGTACTGAGTCAAGCACACTCTCATTACTCACAATGGGAGAAAATAATTTCATTAGATGAAACTCAGGACACAGTGAAAGTAGAGCACCTGCAACTGGTTACAGTGCCTACCATTGTTACGGTAGAAGTGCCTTCACAGGCATCTGAGGGAAAATTTGATTCTTTGCCAAATCAAATAGAATCATTTTCTCCCCTCCCAGAGTGAACATCTCTGGCTCCCTAAGGGATTTTCCACTCGCAGATTTATCTGGAGAAAGTGGAAGGCAACTTGGTCAGTCTATCACTGAAGCAATTCAGATTTCAAATCCAAGTGATTTGATAGACATGATTGAGGATCGGGATTTGCGAACTCCCATTGCACCACCACTGACCTCTCTTGAAGAGGCTAGGGTGAGTTTCAATGCAGGTACTGATCAAAAAGGAGCAAACAGACAGCTAATGTTGAGTGATAAGAGTCAAACACTGAGTGAAACACATGCACGTGAGATGAGTGATACACTTACAAGAGAAATTCAAGTGAGTGCACACATAGACACATACACTGCAATGTAGTTAGCTCACATAGCTGATCTACAGGAACATCTATTCAGAACCCAGGCTGATAAAGAAATTTTGCAAGCACAAGTGGTTGAACGGTCTTCTTCTTCCACCTCTGTCAACAATCAGCTGGGACTGCTCAAGGAAATATTGAAGACAAATTTACTTCCCAAGATCAACTCCATCAACTATCTCAACTCCTACTAGCTTCAGAGACTCATAAAGTTAAATATGTAGAGAATTCCTCAACTAATGGGGAGAAGTTTATAGAGAAATTTGGAGAAGCTAGGAAGGGGAGCTGAAAAAGATATAAAAGGAACATGAGGAGTTTCAGGGGAGTAAAGGTAATTAGCTCTGTTTTGTAAATGTTATATGTATAGAGCTTAGGTAAATCAAGACAGGTTAGATGTTATCATATGTTCAGTCTAGAGGAACATCTGTCTTGTATTTATCTTTACTGGTGAAATCTGGAAATGTCATATTTGATCCAGAACTTTCTAGTATTTACTTAGGCTTAAGAGTCCTATCTTTTTCTTGGTTTTAGTTGAGTGATCCTCTAGGTATTTGGTTGTTATTCTCTAACAAACAAATAGGGGGAGATTGAAAGGCATATGCAATAGCCTATTTGTAATTCGAGGATTTTACTCAACTTAAACAAGAATGTAATAAGTAAATATTAGATTAGATGTCACAGGAATCTCAGAAGGTTTTATCAGTCAAGAGAATAAAGTTTAAAGTCATTTACTGACTTGGAGTAATTCTACACTGGAAGAAGTTCATTTATTTGATCAAGCCTCAGTGAAGTATTCAAGAAAGTGGATCAATTTAAAGTGACAGAGATTTCAGAAGTGTGACAGGAAGCATACAGATTACAGAGTTTGTCAAAAGGATAAGAAGATGGACCACAACTTAAAGTTAAAAGATGAAGAACCGTCATTGAAGTTAGTCGCTCATGAACCAGACAGTACATCGAGTGTCAACATCAGTCAGTGGAAGTTTGTCATCAATTTCAGTGGTTCTCTGATTTAGTATTAAATCTCTTTTAATTTATTCTATATGTTAATTAATTTAATCTATAAATTAATTCCATCAGAATTAATTTATTCCTTAAATTAATTAAACTAGAAGTTAATTAATTTAAACTATAAATTAATTCTCTAAGAATTAGTTTATTCCTTAAATTAATTAAACTAGAAATTAATTAATTTAATCTATAAATTAATTCACTCAGAATTAATTTATTTGTTAAATTAATTAATTCAATAAATTAAATTAGAATTAATTCTAAACTAGTAGTACTATCAAAGTACACTTGTAGTACTATCCTTAGTTAGTACTACCAATTTATTTAGTAGTACTATGAACTCATTTTAAGAAAGGGCGTACATTTTTATACTTAACAAAAGTTGGTTGACTTTTGTTATAAAAAGAAAGTGGCGTACATCTTTTAAAAGTGAGACAAAAAAAAAATAGACTTTAATTAATTCTCTTTTAATTAATTTACTTTTATTGGTTAATTTATTTATTAAATTAATTCTATAAGAATTAATTTATTATGTAAATTAATTAGTAAGGTAATTAATTTAGAGTTAATTAAAAGCTATTAATACTAGTAGTACTATCTAAATATACTAGTAGTACTATCTAATTAATACTAGTAGTACTATCTAAATATACTAGTAGTACTATCCTTGGTTAGTACTACCAATACATTAGATAGTACTACCGAGAGTACTTGTAGTATTAAATAGGAAAAGTGCGTACATAAATGAAAAGAAGGCAGTGGATCAAAAAGTGTGGTACACAAAACAAGACAGAAGCATTTTTACATTACATTCCATTTTCTCTCTGCTTCTTCAACCAACCAACTGCCGGAGCTCAAATCTTTTACAGTAAATCATTTCTAGCATTATTGTTAAATCCAAACCACTAGAAGTTATTTACTTGTACTTGTTTGACAATCTAGCGGATCATTATCCCTAGAATTTGATCTCGAACTAGTTTTTACTATTCGATCTTTTTATTACAAAAATAGATAAATTCATGTCGAATTTATTCTAGATTTGTTTTAAATAGTTTGAGATTCAAACCTTGTAATCTGTACTGTATTTGCAACACCCTTCAAGTTTAATATATTTTATATTTAACTTGAATCTTGTTTCATTTGATTCCGCACTTATTTGTTCTTGAATTGTTAAATCACGAACCGAACAAATTCGATAAAACGGTACAGTTTGTATTCAACCCCCCTTCTACAAACATATCAGGACCTAACAGATCCAAGCAAGTCTGGGTCCTTAAAACTAATACTTAGTATTTGTTTGTGATTGCAGGGTATAATAGAGAGCACACTTATCTTGGACAGTGGATGCTCAGGACATATGACTGGAAATAAAGCCCTGCTATCAGACTTTGAGGAGAAGGCTGGCCCAAAAGTTTCCTATGGAGATGGCAACATAGGACACACTCTGGGATATGGCAATATCAATCTTGGAAGTGTCATCATTACAAATGTAGCTCTAGTCTCAGGACTCAAGCATAATTTGTTATCTGTGAGTCAAATCTGTGACAGAGGAAACCATGTAGATTTTCATAGTGAATACTGTGAAGTTATCAGTAAATCTACTGGAAAAGTTGTTCTAGTTGGACACAGGCACAACAACATTTATGAAGCAAGTTTGGTAACAAACTCTGATGGAAGAACAGTGTGTCTGACTGCAAGAATGTCAAATGAAGAGAGTTGGAATTGGCACAAGAAGCTCTCTCATCTCAATTTGAACAACATCAATGAGCTAATAAGAAAGGATCTTGTAAGGGGACTTCCAAAATCTATACTCAGTCTAGATGGCTTGTGTGATTCTTGTCAAAAAGCCAAGCAAAGGAAGTCATCTTTCAAGAGCAAATCTGAATCTTCAGTAGTGGAACCTTATCATCTTCTACATGTTGATCTCTTTGGACCAGTGAATGTGATGTCCATGGGCAGAAAGAAATATGCTCTAGTAATTGTTGATGAATATACTAGATATACATGGGTGTATTTCTTGTCAAAGAAGGATGAAACTGCTCAAACTCTGATGGATCATGTAAATCTACTGGACAAAGGATCACAGCACAAAGTCAAAATTATAAGGAGTGATAATGGAACTGAATTCAGAAACTCAATTAAGGAAGCTTTCTGCAAGGAAAAAGGAGTGAAACAAGAATTTTCTGCACCTGGAACTCCACAGCAAAATGGTGTAGTTGAAAGGAAGAACAGAACTTTAATTGAAGTAGCCAGAACTATGCTTGATGAAGCAAAATTACCAACATACTTCTGGGCAGAAGCGGTTCAAACTGCTTGTTTTACTCAAAATGCAACATTGATCAACAAGCATGGGAAAACACCATATGAGATGGTGAAAAATAAGAAGCCAAATTTGAAATATTTTCATATATTTGGATGCAAATGCTTTGTGTTGAAGACTCATCCTGAACAGTTGACAAAGTTCGAGTTAAAAGCTGATGAAGGAATCTTTGTTGGCTATCCATTGTCAACAAAAGCATTCAGAGTTTATAATCTAAGAACTAAGGTGATCATGGAATCTATACATGTGTCATTTGATGACAAGAAAATAATTGGACTTGAAGACAAGGATGGATATGATCAACTGCGTTTTGAAAATGAAGATCTATTCTCTGATGATATAAACTCTGATGAAGCAGGGTTGACAAACTCTGACGACGCATACTCTGAACCTCTACTGGTAAATACTGGAGAAACTGGAAATTCTCAAATTGAACAAAATAGAGAACCAGTTGAGGGGGAGCGTGAAGAAGCTCAACAAGACACAGCAAATGAGTCAGTTGAGGAAACTGATTCAAACTCTGACAGTTCAAACTCTGAGCCATCCAATTCAGGGGGAGCCTCAGATGCTGCAGAAAGTCAACATATGAATCAGGAGAGCATGGATCAAGGGGGAGGATTCAATAATGATGCAAGAAACCACTTACCAACAGCAAGAAGGTGGACACAGGCACACACACCTGATCTCATAATTGGAGATCCTGATGCTAGTGTGAGAACTAGAAGTGCAACAAATAATGAGTGTCTGTATCATGCTTTCTTGTCTCAAACAGAACCAAAGAAAGTGGAGGAAGCTCTTCAAGATGCTAATTGGATTACAGCAATGCAAGAAGAGTTAAATGAGTTTGAAAGAAATGAAGTCTGGACACTTGTACCTAGACCAAAGAATAGATCAATAGTAGGTACAAAGTGGGTTTTCAGAAACAAGACTGACAGTGAAGGTGTGATTACAAGAAACAAGGCTAGACTTGTGGCAAAAGGTTATTCACAACAGGAAGGAATTGACTATGATGAAACCTTTGCTCCAGTTGCAAGATTGGAAGCCATAAGAATTTTTCTGGCCTATGCTGCACACAAGAAGTTTAAAGTCTTTCAGATGGATGTAAAGAGTGCTTTTCTCAATGGGAAGCTTGAAGAAGAAGTGTTTGTTGAACAACCACCAGGATTTGTAGATTCCAAGCATCCAGATTATGTCTATAGGCTTGACAAGGCATTATATGGACTAAAGCAAGCACCAAGAGCATTGTATGAAACTCTTGCTCAATTTCTTTTAGAAAGTGGGTTCACAAGAGGTACAATTGATAAAACCTTGTTTTATTTCAATTCTGGTGATGATTTGCTTTTAGTTCAAATTTATGTAGATGATATTATTTTTGGATCTACTAATGACAAACTCTGTAAGAAGTTTGCAAAGCTTATGCAATCCAGGTACCAAATGAGCATGATGGGAGAGCTTAGTTATTTTCTAGGCTTACAGGTCAAGCAAACAGATGATGGGATTTTTATCAATCAAGCAAAGTATACCAGAAATCTTCTAAAGAAATTTGGTATGCTTGATAGTTCATCTGCTACAACTCCCATGGCTACAACAACGAAGCTTGACAAAGACACAGGAGCCTCAGTAGATATGACTAACTACAGAGGAATGATAGGGTCTCTACTGTATCTTACTGCAAGTAGACCTGATATCATGTATGCAACATGTCTTTGTGCAAGATTTCAAGCAGATCCCAGAGAGCCTCATCTAACAGCTGTAAAAAGGATCTTCAAATATCTCAAAGGAACCATAACCTTGGGTTTGTGGTATCCTAGAGAATCAGAGTTTAAGTTAATTGGTTACTCTGATGCAGATTTTGCAGGCTGTAAGATAGACAGAAAAAGTACAAGTGGAAGCTGTCAATTTTTAGGTGACAGATTAGTTTCTTGGTACAGCAAGAAACAGAAGTCGATTTCCACATCCACAGCTGAAGCAGAGTATATAGCAGCTGTTAGCTGTTGTGCACAGATTTTATGGATGAAGAATCAATTGCTGGATTATGGGTTAAGGTACTCTAAAATACCTATTTTCTGTGATAACCAAAGTGCTATTGCTATGACAGGAAATCCAGTACAGCACTCCATGACCAAGCACATCAGCATAAGGTATCATTTTATCAGAGAACATGTGGAAGAAGGGGACATTGAGCTTCATTTTGTGTCTACAGACCAACAACTTGCAGATATCTTCACCAAACCTTTGAGTGAAGCTACTTTTACAAGATTGGTAAATGAACTTGGGATGATCTCTGGTTCTGACTAGAGATACGGGTTAGACTCAAAATCTATACATGTTTGATTTTTAATGCTCATGATTCCTTGCATGTATTAACTGTTATGAGTACCAGTGTCATAAACTCTGTCAGTTAAACTCTGATGCTAAACTCTGTTAGTCATAAAATATTGATCATACTCTGATTGTTACAGTTTAATGCTATACTCTGATTGTAATTTTGTCTGAAACATATGGACCAATGAAGAAATTTGTATGAAGCATAATTCTCAGTAAGTAATTATGAAACCTTAAGAGTTGTATAGATTCTGATCTCAAACATGTGCAGTAAGTTAACACAGCATGATACTGTCTCTGTATTTATACCATCTCTTAGTTTATTAATCCTATACACTGAGTCTGTATTAGCTGTTTGCATTTTCTCTCATAAATTAATTGTATTACCTGATGAAAAGTCTAAACTCTGATTATTAATTGCAAATAATTCACCCTCAAATCAAAAGATGCCAAAAAGAGCACAAATTCCTTTGAGATCATGGTGTGCCTAGGAAGATCCAGGAACTTATTGTATGAAATAAGGGCTAAAATCTTTGATTTTTGGTGACTAGTGCCAACCACTGATTACTGGAAAAATAAAAAAAAAAATAAAAATAAATAAATAAAAAATAAAATAAAATAAAAATAAAAAATATATATATATATAAAGGGGGTGAAAAATAAAAGACATATCCAAATGAAAGGATATCAGTATACAGAGTTTAGATATAAAATCAGATTTTATGTTATACATGAGAGTTTAGGCAACCAGTTTTTACTACTTTAGTTTGTGGATTTTATGCACTTTGAGATGATCTAAATATTGATTTCGGTAAACTCTGCTATTACACACACATATTTTCACACCTGTACAGTTTGAGAAAAGAGTTTATTGACAAAAGAAGGACAAATGGTAAACACTGATGTATTGTGTGACATATGCCGAGGTAACTTTGTTTTAATCTCTGATGGTTAAAATAATTTCTTTGTTTCAGACATTTTATAATTTTGAGATTAGACATTTGTTTTTCGAAAAAGTATGATTGGTAAAGGATCTATTTTGCAGAGAAAAGAAA
The DNA here is from genome assembly GCA_030848705.1 of Heracleum sosnowskyi. NCBI lineage: Eukaryota > Viridiplantae > Streptophyta > Magnoliopsida > Apiales > Apiaceae > Heracleum > Heracleum sosnowskyi. Next base: position 131,842,439 of record CM061240.1, read on the forward strand.
GAGTGTGTTTGATAAGTCCTGATGGTGATTAGTAGCGCCGATGAGTATGTTAGTTTACTGTTTAAAGTGATATCATTTCTTTCACTTTACAATTACTATGAGATACTGATATGTAAAGCAAAACAATGATTTTTTTTATTGATTCAAACTTTGGTTACATTCAGACAATTTCATAATCTTATCTAGCTACTTGTTCGGTTATCTGATCATTATGCCATCTGGGATTTCCAAGGCTTGACAACCCCCTGATGTTGAATCATCATCATCATCCTCTCGACTTCTCTTTCTGGTTTGCAGCTTGCAGGATTCCAAGAAGAAATTCTTTTTCGAACCCTTCAAGTAGCTCTGATAGAAGAGCATCATACAAATCTCCACCGCCTCATCATCTGCGAGGATGGGCACATCATATGGTCCAGGACGGATGATGTGCACATAGGGATTGGAGATAGGTCCTTCCGCTATTTCATCATCAGCGATGAGCCCTTCATCATTCAGAAATGACAAAACAAGAAACTCATCGATGATATAGTTTGCTTGTTGACGCCAGTTCATGTTCAAGAATGATTCTACATCCATGAATTCAAAGGTTCCTGCCATTTGATGTATGGTATTTTTTTTAAGATATGGATTGCCTGTTGTTACAATGCTCCAGCTTTTATAGCATCCAACAGGGCAACTGAAAGGTTTTGCGTGGCTCGAAGCGCTGGGAACAGTAAAGTGCGGAGTTCCAAGACAGTCATTATTCTTCTGACTGTTGAGCTACTTCGATATTATGTTTCTGAGATATTAAAATCGATAATTTTATTATTATTGATTTTGTTTGACAATAAGCGGAAATTATGAGTGTCTTATGTGATATCAGGTGTCTCCTCGTCTGCCGTGTAGATTGGAAAGTTGTTCAAGAATATTTTAAACAGAGGAGAGAGGTTATTTGCATAGAAAAGTGTAACAGGCGGTAATTATTGCTGTTTTTACTGCGCATGCGTATTGGAAACTGCCAATTATATGCTGTCAGCGTATGCACGTTTGACATGTGTCCCATTCACATGATTACAGGAGTAAGACAGTTGTGTATTGATGATTAAAAACTCTTCAGTTTTTAATCTTTAATTTTATTTTAAATACAATACACACATCTTCAGTTAAACTTTTCACATCTTACTCATACACATCTATTATCACACACACATAGTCACAAACACCTTTCTACACACAAACTCTGTTAAGCTTTCGCGTCAATTACTTGTTCTTTCTTCAAAATCTTCTAATGGCAACCACAGCTTTCGTTTCGTCTGGGTTAGAGTTCGTTCCAAACAACTATACCGCACCACTAAACACTGCAAACGCACCAGAAGCATTTCATATGATTCAAAAGTTTCTTGCTCAGTCAGCGATTGGGCGTGCTTTAGTTGAACCAGCCAAACTTTCTGGTTTACAAATCAAGGCGTTCTGGGAGACAGGGGTTTATGATGATGGTGGTGAAACTGGGAGCCCATCCATAATCTTTGAGTTTGAAGAAATAGAGTATGTTATTACTGCTGGTACTATTCGAGATGCATTGGGGTTTCCTGAGTATCCTTCTTACACTGTTGGAATGGGTGATGAGGATTTAATACGAATGATGCGAGAGATTGGTTACTCTGGGCCATTGACAAAGATTGGGCAACTCAAAAGGCCGTTTCTGCGCAAGGAATGGAGTTTCTTCTTCGACTGCATCACGAGGACATTTGGAAAGAAATGCACAAATTGGGATGCTATTCCCACAGACAGTTTGCAAATCGGGTATTCTTTATTATATGATAATCATTTTGATTTTGCACGACTTGTTTTGACTAACTTAGGGGAGAAGATGACAGAGAATAGAGGAGTTGTTTATTTTTCTAGATTCTGTCAGCTTTTGGTTTCTTACTATGTTGAAGGGGTAGATGTTGTTAATGAAGATGTTTCTTGTTTTAAGTTACACAAGAGAGTATTTACTGATCTCATTAACAAAGATGTTAAGAAAGGAATTGTTGGAGACCTTTTGTTACCTGCTTCTGTGCAACAGTTTGTGGATGCTCAAGTAAATCCACAAACACAAGCTGAATATCAACCAGAACCTTTAAACACAGAGTTACCTCCATCAACTTCTGTTAAATCTGCAAGGGGAGGTAGGACCAAACATATTGGTACTAAACCTGCAAGGAGACCATCTACTGAAGCTGGGGTATCTAGACCTGAAGAGATGCCTCAGAAGACAAGGCTAAAGAAAAGAAGAGCCAATAGGGCAAAGTCTGTTGTTGAAGCCTCAGAGACTGAAACTGATGAAGAAACTCTTCATCAGAGAAAAAGAAGACTAGTGGCTGCACATCTTTTTGGTGCTATAAATGTCAATATGGACAGAGTCTCTAAGGAAACTGAAGCTCCTGCATCAGAGAATGAGGAGATTGTGGCTGAAGCTGTTCCTCAAGCTACTCCTGCAATTGTTGTTGAGGAGGATATTCTAAATGCTGATGAGGACAGAGTGTTTGTACACACTGAAACTCCTGAAGTGTTTGTTCAGGAGGATGCTGCAAATTCTGAAGCTGTCAATCTAGACAGGATAAATACTGATGATAAGATGATGGATTTGGATATAGAAACTCCTACATCAATGGCTAATGATGTAGTTGAGGAAGCTGCTACTCATTCTGATAGCAGAGTTTTTGATTTTGAAGCACACACCTCTATACATTCTGATCATTATACAGAGGGTGTGGACGCTGATCAAGTAACTGATCAGGTAGAAGAATCTCTGGCCACTCACACTGAAATTATTTCTTGTGATCTTGACAAAGGTGAGGAGGTTAATCAGATTCAAAGAGAAGCAGAGGTTTTTGCTCAGGTTCACTCTGATATTCCTGAAGCTGTAGAAGAGGAGAAAATTGATGAAGCTGCACAGTTTACTGCTGAAAATATTCTTGTTGAAAATGAAGCAGACAATAATGAAGAAGCTGGAAATGATGCTGAGGGTTCTCATTCACACCCTAGTATTCAAGTTTCATTGGCTGATGATGTTAATAGTGATGAAGCAAGGGAAGTAAATAGACAGACCAATGAGCATTTCCAGAATATGTACTACAACAATTGGGCTGATGCAGATTGTGTCTTCTCAGCACAAAGGGCTGCAGATTTGCTATCTGATTCTGTCAAGAAGATCTCAAATACTGATGTACTTACAAGCTTACAGACAACTGTTGTTCAAGTCAAATCTCTTAATAATAGATTTGATGAGAATCAACAGATGTTTACAAATCTTAGGAATGAATTTTCTATCAGGGATACAACTTTGAAGCTTGACAGATCATTTTACTCTACACAATTCAAGCAGCAAGCCAAGGATTCTGAGGAAATCAAGAAGAGGCTTGGAAAAGTTGAGGAGAATCAGGCTGAAATGTCTACTCAATTGAATTCTATTTCTAATGCTCTAGAATTGCTGACATCAGTATTACTTTCTGATGATGTCAAAAAGGGGGAGAGTGTACCTAAAGACAAATGCAAAGACACTCAAGCTCTGAGACGGAGGGATGATTCTACTGATGGGGGAAGCAAAGAAAATAAAAGAAAGATTCTTGCTCAAAGGCAAAGCAGGAAAAGAATAAACTCAAACTCTGATAAACAAACAAACTCTGACAAGATAAACTCTGGTGGCCAATCTACTTCAAAACTCAAGAGTTTAGTTGTTTCAACTAATCCATCTACTGATGAAGAGATTGCTGCTAAAATATTCATTAAAGAGCATGGAAAGAATGTTACTATGGAAGATATCCAGGCTGAAGAGCAAATGCTTGCTGAGGAACACAAGAAAAATCTTGAAGCTGGAATCTACAAGAAAAAGGAAATCAAGGCTCCTAGAAAGAAAGAAGTTGGTATTTCTATCAAAGAGAATACACAACAGAGTATACAATATACAAGGAGACCTGTGATTGGAAACACTGATAAGGGTAAAGGCATAATGATTGAAGAGCCTAACCTGAAAAAGAAAGATAATTCAACCTCTGACATTGCTCAAGTTGAAACAAGATTAGCAAAATCAACCTCTGACGCTGCTCAAGTTGATGATACTACTAAAGTTATGACAACCTCTGACGTTGCTCAAGTTGTACAGAAATCTACACAACTTCCAGGATTCAGCAAACCAAAAATTCTTGAAGACTTAAAGCTTGAAGCTGTGAATTTCTCAGAAACCAGAACAGTATTGGGAAAAGAAGCCTTTGATAAATCTGGACTGGGTTCACACAGAGAGAGAAGAACTAATAACAGATCTCAAGACAAGTTTTCATTGGCAGAATTTGGAGTTGGAATTACTCAAGAAGGCCTTGACAAACTAGAATCTGTACAGATGATTTTTCACAAAGGAATCAAAAAGGAATTCTTGTTATATTTTATGGCTGATGGCAGAGTGTATAGGTTTGGTGAATTTGATATCCAGTTAAAACTCTGGGAAGAGCTAGAGTATGTTCTATATCTACTTGAAGTAAAGAATAGAAGTACTTATGATGCTACTCGAGTTTTGAAGGAAAGGATGATGAAATCCAAAGTTTTGAGTGGAGCTGGAGTATCAAGTGCATACATTCCTAAATACAGAGATGCACATGGAAAGTTGGTAGAAATGAAAAGGAATAGTGCTAGGTTCAGAACTGCACTAAATAAAAAGGTTCTTGAGTTCAATCTAGAGTCTGATAAACCTTTTTATATCAGACTTGGCAATGAAATGAACAAAAACAGCATATATTCTTTGAGGGCTGCCATTTATCAAATTGGTGAAGATGAACCAGAAATGAAGGAGCTGAAGAAGATTATGATTGCTGAACTGAATAGAGCTGAGAAGAAACTACTGTCAGATTATATCAGGACAGTGCCTGATATTCAAGAGATTAATTAAAGTCTGACTGTAAGTTTTTATGTTTTCTGTTCTAAGTTAAATTTAAACTCTGTTTTAAAATTAAACTCTGACATATGTTAAACACTGCATTTGTTATATGTTTTGACATCATCAATTATCTTTTTAACTTGTACATTTTATTATGAACAAGTTGGGGGAGATTGTTAGATATAATTGCTGATGTTTGTTTATCAGTTGTTTAAGCAACATGTACTGATCAGAGTTTATCGGAAGCCGGTCAGAGTTTATTTAAAGTCTGACAGGGTGAAGAGTTTAAAGGAAGCCGGTCAGAGTTTGGTAAAGTCTGACAGGATGAAAGTTGACTTAGCTGTCGGTGCAAAGATATAGATTCTAGAAGCAATATATTCTGAAGATGGAAAGAAGCAGAATATATTGATACAGCTAAGGAGACTGGACAGAAGACTGAAGCAATCCTTAATTGATATCAATTGTATAGCTAATTATTAGGAGTATCAATTAGATAAGGATTGTATGTAACTGTGTACTATATAAACACAGATAGGTTATCCCTAGAAGGGACGCGAACATTGAATACATTATTCTTGTAACCTAGTAGCTCTTTGTGATTCATTAACATCACTAAGAGAGAATTATTTAATATAATTCAGTTTGTTGATTTACAAACCTGTGTTCTTAATTGTTATTCTCATACATACTTGATTATATATTGTGTATTCGGCCTAACACGTCCCATGCGTTTTAAAACGATACGGACCCCAAAGATCAGCATGAACCATGTCAAACAAATTCTCACTATTGGTGACACTAGTATGGAATTTCAACCTGGATTGCTTAGCAAAGAAACAGCTGTCACACACATCTAGAGTTTTCTTATCACAGGCAACTGGTAACAGATGAACAATTTTAGCTGAAGCATGCCCTAACCTGGCATGCCACACATCACTATTATGAACTTGAGCTATAAAGACATCAGAACATCTTGGAGTAGACACCTGAGTAGATGAAGATGTGACTGTAGTAGAAACACCACCACCACCAGTACCACTGGTGAGCATATACAAACCATCCTCTAGGGAACCAAGCTCCAATGTCTTCTTCAACTGCTGATCTTGAAGATAACATTTAGCAGCTAGAAAAGTAACCTGGTAAGCAGTATCTTGAAGCAACTTGGAGATAGAAAGTAAGTTGTAAGCAAACGAAGGTACACATAGCACATTGGTTAAACTTAAAGAAGGAGTAAGTAGTAAACTGCCAACATGACTAATAGCTGCTGTAGCACCATTTGGCAACTGTAAGGTAGCAATACATGGTCAAATATCATGTAACAAATGTAGAAAAGGAGTGATATGATCCGTGGCCCCTGTATCAATTATCCACTTACACTGTGACAGCGAGTTGCCCAGAGTATGAATATGATTCACAACATGAGTTGTCATCCCTGAAAACCTCACTGTATTTACTGCAGAGAACCAAGGTGTGGATGATTCAGTATCAGTATAGTTACTAGACTGTAACTGAGAAGAGTTCTGAGCAGAGTTCACAGAAAGATTTTTCTGTAACAGACTGATAAGTTGTTTACATTGGCCCTCTGAAAGATTAAGATTCTCAGATGTAGGAAGTTGAGACCCTAAACAGAGACTTTCTTTAGAACCAGAAGACTCCACTGAATTGTGAGTGACACTAGCTACAACAGATCCACGAGATGGGAGGAATTTAGGTTTCGGTTTAGGCTTGCCAAACAGTTTATGCCAGGAAGGAAATCCATGAATACAATAGCACTTATCTCGTAGATGACCAGTCATGTGACAATAATCACATACAAGCGAAGCATCACTAGTTTTCTTGACAGTCGTTGAGCCACCTTTATACTGATGTTTGGAAGGTACATTTGTCTTGATTGACATAACTATATTATCGGTAGCCAGACCAACAGAGTGATGAATCTCACGTTGACTCTCTTCTTGGAGCAACATGGAATAACATTGACTTAGAGAAGGCAATGGTTTCATCAATAAAATTTGACCTCGAATACCAGTGAATGTATCATTCAGTCCCATAAGAAACTGAGTTAGCTGAATACTCTTATCAATTTCATTCAACTTGTCATTGATACCACAAGTACACTTATCACAACTGCATCTAGGCTTAGAATAAAGACATTCAAGCTCATCATGTAGAGTACGAACTTAGTGAAATAAGCACAAATAGACAATGTGCCTTGTGTAAGATGAGCAATTTCTGTACGTAAATGAAACAGTTTAGGAACATTGCTTTGAGCATAACGAACTTCGAGATCTATCCAAATATCACGAGCTGAAGGAATGTACACTATACTATTCCTAATATCTACAACAACTGAGTTCAAAAGCCACGATGTCACCATATTATTGCAGCGAACCCAATGTACTAACAAAGGTGAATTTGCAGCTGGTTTAGCATATGTTCCATCTACAAAACCTAACTTCAACTTTGATGATAATGCAATTTCCATAGACCTATGCCACTGATTGTAATTGTTTTCACTTAAAATAACAGTAGTAATTTGCATACCAGGGCTATCTGATGGATGCAGATAAAACGGATGATGGCAATCCAATGTAGATGACATTGTAGATCCAATTGTAGCAGATGCATACGATGCAATTGTAGACATAGCTAATTTCCAGAAACAAACCTTACAGATGCACACTACAGCAATTTATCAAACACCTGGTAGGGAAGCTTCAAACTGCAAGTTTTTGAGCATCAATGGCGGAACAATTGATCATTCTGATGCGGAAATAGTAAACACCAAAGCTTTGATACCATGTTACAACTCTCAAATCTAATCAAAAACAGCTTTGAATCAACAATCAACAAGACAATTAAGCTCTTTAGAAAACACACTTTGATATATTCAGCACTAGAGTTAATCTGTTTTTCTATATTACACAAACTTGCTATCCTCTCTTATCTATATAACTGATTCCTCACATACTTGAGAGAATCAGTTAGAGTAACTCATTTACAGCTCATTTACAGCTGTCAATACAACTGTACCTGCAGTCTAGTCTAGTCAGCACACACACACACACTGGACCATATCATTTTGTATCAATAATCTTGTTTGCATCTTTACATATATATTAAGAGATTCTTTAACTTCAATTCGTTCGTGATATCAATGTTACGTTTAGAGTTCCTAAGTCGACAAGCAAAAATTTTGTGAAGTATGAAAGTATAAATTTTCTTGTAGTGTTCCTTGTTAATCTTTTAATTTGCTTGTAATTTCCTCATCACTAGCATAGCTGTTTCATCCATCAATCAAAATTCCAGTACGTGTGTTTACCCATCGATTTTGGCAAGGAATGTGTGAAAGTTGTAAGACTGCCTGAAAAAGCAAAAATTATACATTGCAGTGATATAGCTAATAATTATTTGTCGTTCCATTTCGTTATATTTGACTTAATAATCTAGTAATCTAGCTTGATTAGTTGTTTTACTTGGTTTATTCGAAGAAATTTCGAGCTCCGACTACCAAGAAGAAAGGGGTAACTAAGTCTTGGAGATTCATTTCTCATCTGCTTCCTTTACATATAAGTGACCAAACTAGAAAAGTAGAGTAGAATAAGTGCCCCTTTTGAACAACTTAAACATACCATTTACCAGCTTGTCTGCTAAGGAGGTTGGTTAGTTATTTGTATTGGGATGATCACTGTTGTATTGGGTTGGTTTGTTTAATAAAAATGACCGGATATCAAAAACCGATGACAAGAAGTCGGGGTTTGAGGCTTTTACTTTAGTATAAGTTAGGACCTGGTTCCATAGGTTTATAAGCTTGAGAGTCACTGAGTACTGGAAAGTAGCAGGCTCCTTAGTAACACGTGAATTTTAATGTATGCCCAAATCACAAATTTTGTCTTTCAATATAAACGTAGAAGACAAGTAAAAGAGAAGATGACAAAATGTACTGCAAGTCTAATATCAGAAAGATGTTTAAAATCGGAACTCTATTAAAACAGAAAATGCTTTACCACATTTTATATTTAGAGGAACCAATTCAAATTATTTTATGTTTTTCAAAAATTTAACATTATAGTGTTTGCAAATAGATGTTGGCAAGGGATGTATTAGATGTATTATAAAAAACAATCACTATTTCTTTATATCAGCTAATAATCCTCACTATACACACCATCATCTCATACTAGGCCATTGGCCTGATAGGCATAACCGCTGTGATTTCACGACTTGTTCCCTATACTCTCTGCTTAATGAAAGCCTTTAATAATAGTATGCTTGATGAGTCCGGTGCTCAAACTATTGAGCTCGATCATCCAGGTGATATCAAGTATGTAGTGGGCTATTGTAATGGGTTGGTTTGTTTAGAGCATAAATTTAAAGATGAAGTATTCTTGTGGAATCCGTCAACTAGAAAATCAAGAAGACTACCCAAAATTGACAATATGATATTTGGGGATGCAAAGTATGGGTTTTTCTTCGATGAATTAAATGATGATTTTAAAGTATTTGCTATCTTTGGTCATCGTCTTGGATATAAGTATAAGGTCGCGGTTTACAGCTCAAATTCTGAGTTCTGGAGAATAATAGGAGATTTTAGTATTGGGGGAATAACGGATCGTGAAGGGAAGTTCGCAAATTGAGCTATACACTAGGTTCTTAGAAGATTCGACCCTGCTTCAAAGATTCTTCTTTCTGTTGATATACAAACATAGACTTATTGAGAAGTTATGCTGCCAAACTATAGAGGAGGGACTGTCTTTCTACGCTTGGAAACTTTCGGTAAAAACCTTATCATGCTCATTGAATACAAAAAAATATGTTCTGAGTTTTGGGTACTTAAGGAATGTGGTGGTGACGAGTGTTGGGGAAAATGGTTCACAATCCCGCATGATAAAAATGGATTTTTGACAGAGAAGGCCAATGTGGCAATGTACCTCTATCCAAAACCAATCTGCATTTTGGAAAATGGTGATGTTTTGTTAAATTTGTATTCAACCATCGTAGTGTACAACACTAAGCATAACACTTACAAAGATCTGTTAGACTTTCGTTTTGAAGCTCTCCAAGTGTTTCCTTATGTTGAAAGCCTAGTATCATCCAATCTCTGAATCACAGTGTGCATGCATGACAAAGTGAGAAAGAAGGTCACCAGTAGATGCGGTATGTTCTGTTCATTGTGTGTGCCAATCGATTTTCACCTGTGGAAGGAATTTTCGGGCTATGGAAAATCATACTATCAACATATGAGTTTATTGTGAAACCATTTTCTTGATAAAATGTCCTTTAAATTACTAATTACTATATGTTTATTGTTTAAAAACAAATGTAGTTTTATGAATTTATTGTTTGCACCTTTTTTCAATTTACAAAATCGTCAGTCATCTTCGTTCGTGATTTCAATCTCGCCTTTGGAGTTCCAAAATTGATAAGCAATTTATTGAAGTATGAAAGTATGGACTTCCTTGTAGTGTTGCTTGTCAATCTTTTGATTTGCTTGCAGTTTCCTCTTTGTTTCATCAATCAATTACGATTTCCGGTCTGGTCTGTTCATTACGCATGCCAATCGATTTTCATTAGGGATATGTGGGATTTGTTAGACATGCCTAAGAAAACGAAGACTAGGCATTGTAGTATCAAGAAGGATACTACAATGATCATATTTCTTATGTTTGACACATTCATCATCTTAAAACATATGATCGATCTGTGATCTGATCTGCAGACCCTTACGAGTTACGACACATTGATCTTCTTTTGGATTTATACAATATGCAGCGTCCTTATGTCCGGATCCGGACTTAGAGATGATAGAGATTCAAGTGGTTTTTTAGTGACATGGCTTTTAGACAGACTTGAAATATTTGTTCTTGATTCAGACAGGTTTGTATAATTATCCTAAATTGTTCGTGGAAAACTTGAAGAAATTTCTTTTTGAATAATCTTAAAACTCAGTTAACCTATTTTCCTTTGATTCATTTCTATTATATGCACTAGTTTTTTACCCATGCTTCGCACCGAGATTTTTTTTTTCTTTTTGGGTGTTTTTATAAAAATTACAATTATTATTAATTTATAATATTGTTATTTTAATTAGTAATATTTGTTTAACACATAGACTGAAATTTGTAATTGTGATTTAATGTTATCACTTATCATTAACGAATGTACTTGAAAAATTATATTAGACAAAATTTTATGAAAATACTTAATTAAAGAACAAAATTTAAATATATGACAATGTGATAAAAGTAGTTCAGCATCTTAACATAACACCAATAAAAAAAATTAGAAATATGTAACATTCCTAACAATACTAAAATTCACAACATCATTTCATTTCATGCATCATTGTTAGGACCATCATATCTAGTAACTTGAAGCCTGAAAAAAAATAGAATATGAATAGGTCGAAAAAATAAGATATATTGAAATTTGAATTTTTAGAATATTCTTACTAGTATCTCATAGAGAAAACCTCTAACAAATTATGATTGATGTATATTTTCGATGATGGTAGATTGGTTATTGAAACTGAACCTGAGATTAAATGCAGTAGATAATTAATTAATTTACACAAATCTAATTTTATTATATTATTGTATTTTTTAAATTTGAAAGTAAAATCTTACCCTCGTATATCTCCACTTAGCACTTGCAAAAACAATTATCACAGGTGTTTCTAATACTTCTTCATATAACGGATTCATACTCTTTGTCAGTTCTCCCCATATATGAACTCTTGCTAAGTACCTTGTATTGAACATATACAATGATATTTTATTTTTATTTTCATTTTTCAATATGAATAATAAAACTGAAAATTAAACATTGAAATGAATTTTTGGTACCTTCCATGACCTATGTTGAATTTTACCACAGGTTTTAAGCCAAATATTGTATCTGATGCTCCACCGGTTGAAGATTTTCAACTACTCCCATAACATCTGTAAATTTTTCATAGTCATCAAAACTTTAGAAGTGTTTAATCATAGTTATTATGCATGAAGTAAATGTTGAGAAATTTAATCTACCTATAGCGAAAAAATGATCTTTATCATAAGTAACAATATTTTCTATCATATTTGGCAGTTACACAATTTCAAATTTATGTCTGGGTATCGTCAAGTCATATTCAAAAATCCTGTGGACTATAGTCGAAGATGAAAACATGATGCATAAATCGAAGATGAAAAATCCTTGTGAGTACCACGAGGATACGGGTCACACAACAGACTCCTGCTTCCAACTTGGCTCATTTATTGAGAGAAAGATCCGCCGAGGACAACTAGTCCACTTCATTGACGACACCAGTCACCCTCCCTCGCGGAGTCCCGACCTTGATAGGGTCATTGATGTCATTGCGGGGGGACACTCCGCAGGAGGTACGTCTAATAACTCCAAAAAGTCATACGCCCGTGAGGTGTTCTCCATCAACCCAGAGGCTCACAAGAAGCCAAGACACAACCCAACGTCAGTTATCTCCTTCTCGGATGACGATTATCCGTCGGGGATAATCGAAGCTCATCAGGACGCTCTGGTTATCACCGCCAAAGTAGGCACGAACACTGTGAAAAAGATCCTAATTGACAACGGCAGCTCCGTCGACATTCTTTACCACCATACGTATTCGCGAATGAATCTTGGAGATCGCAAGCTAGAAAACGTCAACATTCCCCTGTATGGATTCACAGGGAATGAAGTCAAGGTGGTGGGCACTATCGACTTACCCGTCTTATTTGGAGTGTCTCCCTGTCAAACGTGGCAAATGGTTAAATTCCACGTCGTTAATGCGACGTCGAGCTACAACGCCATTCTTGGACGCACCACATTGACCTCCCTCAAGGCCATTACATCAATTCCTCACCTTAAAATGAAATTCCCCACAGACTTTGGTGTAGGAGAAGTTGTAGGTGATCAGGTCACAGCTAGGCAATGCTACCTGTCCGCCGTGATCCCACGACAGAAATGTGACGACGATTCCTCCATCAACCAGGTTGTAGAAATCGACCCAAACGACGTTACCAACATTCCAGCGACCTTAGCTTGTGTTCCCATGGAGGATACGGATGAGATAGAGGTCGTGTTGGGAAATTCGAAGAAAAGGGTAAAAATTGGAAAAGGACTTCAGAACCCCCTACGACAGAGTATTGTCGATCTCGTCCGCGAGTTCTCGGATATTTTCGCCTGGGATCCTAGCGACATGCCAGGAATCCCAGATGTCATAGCTCACCATTCACTCCACCTCGATCCAAAAGTCCGACCGGTGAAACAAAAGAAGCGCGTTTTCTCAGAAGAAAAGAAACAGGCAATTGATGCCGAACTTGATCGCCTACTAGCCGCTAGATTTATCGAACCAGAACAGTTTCCTACTTGGCTCGCCAACGTGGTATTGGTAAAAAAGAGTAACGACAAATGGCGCATGTGCGTCGATTACTCTGATCTCAATCGAGCATGTTCTAAGGACTTTTACCCGTTACCAAATATCGATCAATTAATCGACGCCACCGCGGGCCACGAGCTCCTGTCATTCATGGACGCATTTTCTGGCTACAATCAGATAAAAATGGACAGCCAAGATTGGGAAAAAACCGCTTTCATCACGCATAGGGGCGTTTTGGCGTACAAAAACATGCCCTTCGGGCTTATCAACGCGGGAGCGACGTTCCAACAAATGATGGATACCATATTTTCCTCGCAAATTGGCCGCAACATGCAAGTCTATGTTGATGACATGATCACCAAGTCCCAGAAAGCCTCGGACCACACCGACGACTTACGAGAAACTTTCCAGACAATTCGTCTCCATAACATGCGACTTAATCCGGCAAAGTGTTCGTTTGGTCTCACCACAGGCAAGTTCCTCGGTTTCTTGATCACACAGCGAGGGATTGAGGCGGATCCCTCTCAAATCAAAGCCATTATGGACATTAAAAGCCCATCCACCTTGAAAGAGGTCCAAATCTTAACAGGCTGCATCGTCGCTCTGAGACGATTTATTCCCAGTCCTCCAAGCGTTGCGCACCCTTCTTCCAGGTAATCAAAGAGACAACTAAAACGTCAAAGATTGATTGGAACGGCAAGTGTCAAGAGGCATTGGCCGAAATCAAAAAGTTCCTGACTTCTCCTCCAGTATTAACCAAAGCGGTCGGTCGCGAGCCGTTGCGAATTTATCTCGCCGCTACCGACGTCAACATCGCCGCTGTCTTGGTAAAATTCAAGGAAGGAACAGAATCACCAGTGTACTATGTGAGTCATACACTTCGGGACGCTGAGACGCGATATCCACAAATTGAGAAGCTGGTTTTTGCTCTCGTCATTGAAAGTAGAAAGCTGCGACATTACTTCCAAGGTCGCGAGATTCAGGTCATGACCAATCAACCACTAAAGAGAATATTACATAAACCCGACATGACTGGCCGCCTCGCCACATGGACGGTCGAGCTAGGCCAATTCTTCATCAAGTACAAGCCACGAACGGTAATGAAAGCCCAAGCACTATCAGATTTCGTCGTCGAATGCCAGTTCTCCCAGGAAGAGAACCCATTGAAGGTCGTGAGCCCTCATTCCTCGCGTCCCTGGTCTCTCTACGTCGACGGCTCATCCACTGTGGAAACCAGTGGTGCAGGGGTCATCTTGATTAGCCCCGAAGGTTTTCAGGTTCAACAAGGAATCAAGTTCTCGTTCAAGGCTACCAACAACGAGTCGGAGTACGAGGCTCTGATAGCAGGTCTTAGGCTGGCAAGTGAATTGGAAGCTAAAGTCATTGACGTCTTCAGCGACTCTCAACTAGTGGTGAAACAGATCAAAGGTGAGTTCAAAACTCACAATGATAGAATGACAACCTACCTGGAAAAAACCCAGTCATTACTAAAAAATTTCACGTCTTGGACAATTACAAACGTCGACCGACTAGAAAATCAATGGGTCGACGCGCTATCCAAACTGGCCTCGTCAAATATACTGGTCAATTCCCATTCCGTGTACGTCGAAGAGTTATTAACCCCGGCGATCTACGAGCTCTCTGTGGCCGAGGTTACAACAGTTCCTGATTGGCGCACGGAACTTCTAGACTACATCATCAACAATAAACTCCCAGAGGATAAAAAAGAGGCCCGCTCGATCATGTTCAAAGCCCGCAATTATTGCGTTTTAGACTCTAAGTTGTACCGCGAGCTCTAACAGAGCCGCTTCTTCGTTGCTTAGGACCCGCTGAGTCGCAACTTGCTATTCTAGAAACGCACACGGGAATATGCGGAGAGCACATGGGGGCAAAAAACTCGCACTCAAAATCATTAGACAGGGCCTATATTGGCCGACCATGAGAAAGGATTGCGAAGCTCATGTTAAAAGCTGTGAGTCTTGCCAACTTTACGGACCTGTCAGTCATGCCCCTTCACAGGCGATGACACCAATTCTTTGCCCTTGTCCCTTCTTCCAGTGGGGAACTGACATCGTAGGACCACTCCCAAGAGTTAGAAGTCAATTCCAATACATGGTTGTTGCTATTGATTACGCCACCAAGTGGGTCGAAGCCAAACCGCTAGCTCGCATCCGAGAAAAGGAAATGATTGAATTCTTCATGGAATTTATTGTCTTTCGTTTCGGAATGCTTAGGTCGGTCATCACCGACAATGGTACCCAGTTCGTCGGCGAGAAGTTTGAAACTGTGCTGCGAGATCTCAACGTCAAGCATTCCAAGGCTTCGGTGGCTTATCTACAAGCCAACGGACATGTAGAGGTGACCAATAGGATCATCCTCTAAGGACTCAAAAAGCGACTTCAAGAGCAGGCTCGCTCATGGGCAGACGAACTCCCTAATGTGCTATGGTCCTACAGGACCACACCTCGTTCTTCAACAGGTGAGACCCCCTTCAGGTTAGCCTATGGAACGGAAGCAGTCGTTCCCCTAGAAACGAGCTTAAACTCGCCCAGAGTCGATTCCTTTAATCCGGAGGCCTCATTAGAAGGACTGCATCTTGACAACGACCTATTGGAGGAGGTAAGAGATGAGGGCAACCTGGCCGCCACACGCCACCAGAAAATGGTGGCTAAATACTTCAACAAAAAGGTAAAAACAAAGAATTTTCAGGTAAATGATCTCGTCCTGCGAGAGTCTGCCTCATCTCAGCCAACCATCACTGGAAAGTTCAAAGAACCATGGGAAGGGCCATATAAATCTCCAAAGTCATACGCCCAGGAACCTATGAGCTCACCCAGCTCAATGGCGAGCCAGTAAAGAATGCATGGAACGCGATTCACTTGAAGAAATTCTTCCAGTAAACAAGTGGAAAACTTGCACACTTGCCTGCTGCTGTTAAGTTACTTCCAACTAAGTCTAGTCACACAAAACTACCCATTATGTCATATTTCCTTTTGTTATTGCCAATTATGTTTAAGTTATGACTGTGGTTTAAATGAAAGCGTAGTTAAATTTCTATGAACAATTTACCCTTGAAGTTGGTGCTCAACAATTTTTACTCCATGCATTACTCTCATGTAAACCAAAACTTAGGTTTTAAACCCCTAGGAATATAAAGATAACTACAGTAAAATTATTACGAATTAACACCAATAACAACAACTTCGCATATGTAAACAGGAAGACAGATTGGATGGCATAAGAGTTAGCATACTAACCATGGCTGATAAATGTTTACAAAAGTTAAAACCCAAAAAGTGCGTTCGTGACTTAGGTTACCAAAATGTTTTCGGAGCAAAGAGGATAGTCGAAATAAGAAAAAGTACAAAGTCACGGGGCATTCCCCACCTTCAACTCGGCACATTTTCCGGTTTTGTCTCTTGCGCCTTCTGGGCCAAATCGGCACAGAAATCATCAAAGGTATGCCCGGCCATGTCCAGTCCCGCAGCAACTGCACGGGCATAACAGTGCCCGTAACCGGCCTCGAGACCATTGGCAATCTCTTCAACGCCCTTGGTTACCTCGGCCTTCAGGAGGCTAACCTCGTTCGCAAAAGTGTCCCTGTCGCTACGACAGTGATCAAGATCCAATCCCACTATGTCACTTTCTCGCTGCTTATCGGCGTTCAACTCCTTTTCCTTCCTTAGCTCATCAGACAATTTATCAACAGATTGACTGGCCCTTTCGGCCTCCACTTTTAACTTCTCAAGTTCAAGGGTCAAATCTCTAACACGCTTTTCTGCCTCCTCAGCCCGCCGCTCGGCAGCCACACGTTGTTCCTTCAAGGTAGTCATTTCCCATATAGACTCAGCTCGCCACTGACCATCCACGTCAGCTCGGTACTCGCGGACGATGTGCGTCATATCGGCCAGGAACTGATGCATCAAATACAAACACATACAGTAGGAAAAAAGCAGTTATGATAAAAACTTAAACAAAACCAGACCGAGCGCGAGGTCAGGGTCCGGCACGAGTAAGGCAGCGATCAGCGACATCTCCACGAGCACGGTCTACATACGAGCTGAAGTCTTGTGGCAGATCGAAAGCACCAAAGACCTGCAAGCATAAGGCGAGGTTAACAATACAATAACAAGAATCAGTATCAACATTCATTATTAATAGGTTGAGCAAGTATACCCGTAACGGCACATGCGACCCTGCGGTCCAACGTTCAAAGGGCTGAACTTCAAAACGAGCCGAATCTACAGCAACATCAGGTTGAAAAACGGGAGGACGGTAGCCTCCTCGAAGCCCTGTTATGGTCAGTGACCTCGCGGCTCCAGATTTTACTGGGTCTTGACCTCGTCTGGCAGCGACCCTCTCCGAATCATCATTCGTCACCTCCACACGTGACTTCTTACGTTCACGAGTTATCAGCTCAATATCCTCGCCACGGCTCAAGACCACATCTTCAGTATTCCCTGCGATCGACACAGACCCAGAAGCGGCATTCACACTGCCACCCGGAACCAATTCCACGTCTCCTCGTGGTAACTGAGAACGCGGTCTCTTGGCAATCAACATCAAACTTTGTCCATCTCGTCTTTTAGCCCTCCGTCTAAAACTTGTCGCAGAGACTGCCCTGAAACTGGAAAACAAAAACATAAACAAGAAAAGGTTAGCGTCAACATTAAATACACAAACTAATGAAATTCTAGTAATAGAAAAACGATCTTACGATTGTGACCCCCCAAAAACGATTCATCCTTCAATTGCGACCAGTTATACGGTGACCACATTCCTAGAAAAGTTTCTAAAAAGGCGGCATCATATTTACTCCGGTTGTTTAAAAGGTCGATGGTGTCCTTAGGAACGGCCCGACAGGAGGGCACGAACTCAAGATCTTTCCCATACCAAAACAACCACTTACCATGCCAACCATGGTTTGACGACTTCACATTCACAAGACGGACCCCAGCTCATTTATAAAAATTGACTTGACCCTGTGCGTAGTGTATATTATAAATTGAAAAAAACAAATTCAACGAAGGTAGTCGGTCGACCTCGGCGCAGCGAGCTATAAAACCACTTATTTGCGCGACGGCATTGGGGGTCATCTGAGCTATCCCACATCCAAAGGCCTCAAACATACACAAGAAAAAAGGATGCAAAGGTAGTCGCAAACCATAATCAAAATGAATTAGCGGAATATCGTGCATCCCGTACTCTGGCATGTTCCATATCCGGTCATCGGGGTTGGGGATGTCACATCGATAACCCCCCACAGACAAGTCAACCCAGTTTTTGTTCACATCCACTCGCATCGAGGGATTGGAAAAGATGCTCGACATATTAAAGCTAGTATTATCACCGAACTTTAATTGACCGGCAACAAGGGATTCTTCAACTTCCCTCTCACGCTCCGCCACTGTTCCAGGACTCAAAGGAGGAGAAGCGTGAGCCTTGTCACCATGCCCAGAAGAACTAAAGCCAGAACTAATCTCGACATTGGGAATTTCCAAGTGATCTAAATTAATAGGGGAATCAAGAGGTTCGCCGACCGATAGATGCCTATCTAGACTAGTACTAATCGTGGTCTCAGACGATAAAAAAAGAGTTGACATGACTCCAATTCTCAGGAATGACACAAACCAAGACCAGTAATAAAATGAAATTGTCAGAAAAAGGAAAAAGAAATACACACCTGAGTAAGAGAAATGATAGAGTAGGAAGGATAGCCCTGCAACCGCCGCAGAAAAGAAAAAGAAAAGACACCCTTAGTGACTTGGGGAGTCAAAACGCCACGACTGGATATCGGGTTCCGTACGAATAATAAAAATAATAATACGAAAACAAAACAACTTAACATCTTATTTCATTCTTTCTTTTTTCACCAAATCCCATTCTTGACTCTTCAGAGGTACTTACCGAATTTAATTTAAATAAGTTTCATAACATATTTTATTTTCTTTGATATTTCAGGGCCTAAGCAAATCTAAAGATATGTCTTTCAACAAAGGGGGGGACAAATGTTGGGCCAAAGCCCATTAGCTAATAGGGCTTTGATATTATTTTGTATATAGGCCCATTTTGTAATAGGCCCATTTGATGGCTCCTCTATAAATACCCCCAAACCCCTACATTTAGAGGGGTTGGAAAAATAGCTAAAGGAGAGAACCTCCTGAATGAATGTAACGTTTTATCTCTAATAGTATTGATCTCACTTCATTTAATTAACTGACTTAATTATCTCACATTGTCCGATAATTACATTCATCATGTTGAAAGCCTAGTATCATCCAATCTCTGAATCACAGTGTGCATGCATGAAAAAGTGAGAAAGAAGGTCACCAGTAGACGCGGTATGTTCTGTTCATTGTGTGTGCCAATCGATTTTCACCTGTGGAAGGAATTTTCGGGCTATGGAAAATCATACTATCAACATATGAGTTTATTGTGAAACCATTTTCTTGATAAAATGTCCTTTAAATTACTAATTACTATCTGTTTATTGTTTAAAAACAAATGTAGTTTTATGAATTTATTGTTTGCACCTTTTTTCAATTTACAAAATCGTCAGTCATCTTCGTTCGTGATATCAATCTCGCCTTTGGAGTTCCAAAATTGATAAGTAGTTTATTGAAGTATGAAAGTATGAACTTCCTTTTAGTGTTGCTTGTCAATCTTTTGATTTGCTTGCAGTTTCCTCTTTGTTTCATCAATCAATTACGATTTCCGGTCTGGTCTGTTCATTGCGCATGCCAATCGATTTTCATTAGGGATATGTGGGATTTGTTAGACATGCCTAAGAAAACGAAGACTAGGCATTGTAGTATCAAGAAGGATACTACAATGATCATATTTCTTATGTTTGACACATTCATCATCTTAAAACATATGATCGATTTGTGATCTGATCTGTAGACCCTTACGAGTTACGACACATTGATCTTCTTTTGGATTTATACAATATGCAGGGTCCTTATGCCCGGATCCGGACTTAGAGATGATAGAGATTCAAGTGGTTTTTCAGTGACATGGCTTTTAGACAGACTTGAAATATTTGTTCTTGATTCATACAGGTTTGTATAATTATCCTAAATTGTTCGTGGAAAACTTGAAGAAATTTCTTTTTGAATAATCTTAAAACTCAGTTAACCTGTTTTCATTTGATTAATTTCTATTATATGCACTAGTTTTTTACCCGTGCTTCGCACCGAGATTTTTTTTCTTCTTTTTGGGTGTTTTTATAAAAATTACAATTATTATTAATTTATAATATTGTTATTTTAATTAGTAATATTTGTTTAACACATAGACTGAAATTTGTAATTGTGATTTAATGTTATCACTTATCATTAACGAATGTACTTGAAAAATTATATTAGACAAAATTTTATGAAAATACATAATTAAAGAAAAAAATTTAAATATATGACAATGTGATAAAAGTAGTTCAGCATCTTAACATAACACCAATAAAAAAACAATTATAAATGCGTAACATTCCTAACCATACTAAAATTTACAACATCATTTCATTTCATGCATCATTGTTAGGACCATCATATCTAGTAACTTGAAGCTTGAAAAAAAATAGAATATGAATAGGTCGAAAAAATAAGATATATTGAAATTTGAATTTTTAGAATATTCTTACTAGTATCTCATAGAGAAAACCTCTAACAAATTATGATTGATGTATATTTTCGATGATGGTAGATTGGTTATTGAAACTGAACCTGAGATTAAATGCAGTAGATAATTAATTAATTTACACAAATCTAATTTTATTATATTATTGTATTTTTTAAATTTGAAAGTAAAATCTTACCCTCGTATATCTCCACTTAGCACTTGCAAAAACAATTATCACAGGTGTTTCTAATACTTCTTCATATAACGGATTCATACTCTTTGTCAGTTCTCCCCATATATGAACTCTTGCTAAGTACCTTGTATTGAACATATACAATGATATTTTATTTTTATTTTCATTTTTCAATATGAATAATAAAACTGAAAATTAAACATTGAAATGAATTTTTGGTACCTTCCATGACCTATGCTGAATTTTACCACAGGTTTTAAGCCAAATATTGTATCTAATGCTCCACCGGTTGAAGATTTTCAACTACTCCCATAACATCTGTAAATTTTTCATAGTCATCAAAACTTTAGAAGTGTTTAATCATAGTTATTATGCATGAAGTAAATGTTGAGAAATTTAATCTACCTATAGCGAAAAAATGATCTTTATCATAAGTAACAATATTTTCTATCATATTTGGCAGTTACACAATTTCAAATTTATGTCTGGGTATCGTCAAGTCATATTCAAAAATCCTGTGGACTATAGTCGAAGATGAAAACATGATGCATAAATCGAATTGAACGGGCCTGAATTTTTCATCTGCTTCTTTCGTATTAAAATTAACTATTTGATAAATGTTTCCCTCATATCGATGTTATCTGCAAAACCATTCCATAAGTCTGTCTTCACAAATGCATGTATATGATAGTTTTGTTACAAACAGTAAATTTTATTGTTAATTTTATATATGCTACAATTTGCAAATATAGACATCTTATGAATTGTAGAAGATTTACCTAGTCATCCAGAAGAAGAAGATTAAAGCCAATTAAAATTTGTTCTTGAGATTTTGAAGACCACATCCTTGTAACACGAACTTTAACTCTCCAATTGTTGTTAGACATATCAAGGGAAGAAAGAGTATGAAAAATACTCCCTCCGTCCCATCCATTTGTTATCATTAAAAATGGAAGGTTTGACACGCATTTTAAGGCTCTTATAAAATATAGTTCCATTACTTATTTTTAAAAAATTTCTTCTTTGAATAAAAATAAAATGTTTGGATTTTTAATCAAAGAAGAATTTTTTTAAAAATAAGTAGTGAAACTATATTTTATATTAGCCTTAAAATGCGTGCCGAACCTCCCATTTGAAACGATAACAAATTGGTGGGACTGAGGGAGTATCTCCTATGTAAATCAGCAATTATATGAAGATGTTAATACTCAAACCAATTACTGTCAAAATATATAAAGTGATAAAGACATGTCAAATTAAGTGATCCAAAAAATGTTAATGGAGTCTCTTAGAATGGTGGCTAACCCATGCATATATTGATCTCCAAGAACTATTTTACTTAATGAATTTTTATATATAGTTTTGAAGGTTTGTTTTGATTTAAAAAGGATTTACATATAATGCATTTCAAATCAATTACATAAATACAAATATCTTACAGTATCTCAATATAAATAAATTAGATCGTAAATCAATTACATAAATGCAAATATTTTATAGTATCTCAATAAAAATAAGACTTAATTGCAGGATGATGGCCTGAGTTATAATTTTTTTGCACAAAAATGGCTAAACTATAATAATAGGCACCCGCATGGCTGAACTAAAATTTATTAAGCGCGCGATTGCATTCCGTCAAATATGTCTAACAGACGTTAGTTTTGTAGGGGTAAACTTGGAAATATAAAATTTAACAGTTTTTTTTATTTATAGCTGTATGTATAATTCCTAACACACTTAATTAAGTCTAAATTATCCTTCGATTCTCCAGTTCCGGCGGTGGATTCAACGATGAACCACCTCAAAGAACTCGGAATCAACACGAAACAAATCTGGAACAAAACGGTTTCAATTCTTAGTGTTTTGTACCCTGACTAATACCTCTTCAGTCATAATATCCCCAACCTTGGTGGACTTGGATGATCGTCCTTGTACTATGATTTTCCTGAGATAATCTGGAATAATAACATTAAACCATGTCATTATAACCAGTAAACTGCAAATGAGGAATTATATCTGAGAGGAGTCAGAATTGTAAGCAGCTGGATAATCTGTATAGTGTAAAATGGAGCAATAAAGTTCTTTTTTATGGCAGAGCAACATTATGATGTAAGAGTCCTGGGTGAATGATACAACAGTTACAACAGCTAGGGTGATATTCAGAAGGCCCAATATCATCCCAGGATATACAGGTCGAATTATATATCAAATTTTGGGGTTTCCAGTAGAGAGTATTACTAATATAGAAAGATAAAAAATTAAAGCAACCTGACCTTCAAGCAATGTCTACATCATTCCTACAAATGCTTCTACTTTTGTGTTAAAGTTGGATGGAGAAGCAAACAGTTAGTCACATTTGGATCATAGGATTCCAACCCAGTTGACGGGAATGGGAATGAGATTTCAATACAAAAATGTATGAGAACCTCATTCCCATTCCCATTAACCAGATTGTAATGCCATGATCCAAACGGCCCCTATGTATATGATGATAGTAAACACAAGTGCTGCAGACTAAGGTGCACCCACAAATTACAGATACACCTTGTGCTGCCTTGGCATATATGCACATATCAATGACTAAACTAAAAAACAGTAGTATGTTCTCTGTATTCTTTTTTGCTAAAATACAGTAGTATGTTTTAGCTACAAAATTTCACATTGATCTTAATAAGAGCTCCAGTCCATGATTTAATTGTACTAAATTCTTGAATTAAAACTCTGTGATTTGGATATAGAAGGTTTGAGAAACATAAGTTTGCAACTTCTCATACCTCTTTCTGTGATGATTCCAGCAACTGCATTTTGCTCCCCAGGTTTTACCACTACCAAGGCTCCAACATTGTGCTGAGTCATCTGCAAAGGACATCATTCATTGGTAATTAATCACCATCAAATTATTGCCAGGTACGAAAGCTATATAGAATTGACTGCATAGTTTATGCACAATCAACACCAACAGAAAAAGTAAAGCACAAAGATATATACCGACTTCACAGCATCATTCACAGAGTCATCAGTGGTGCACCAAAGCCAGGAGCCATCATTACTTTTCCCTTTGCCTTTCAAAATGTCCGAAATCGTGGTGCTCTCAAAACCATGCTCTTCTATGCGAGCAGATGAGACAGACTCATAACGCGAAAACATAAGAGGTCACAAAACTGGATTCCCCAAACGGACACGTTCCAAAACCGCATTCTTGAGGATAGTTCCATTTGATAAGATTGATCGAAATCCTCCTCGCATTGCAGCCATTCTGAAACAAGATCTAGTCAGGGTACAAAACACTAATTCGGAAATCTGAGCAGATGGATCAGACTCCTGGATAGACAGCATGACATGCATAAAGTCTTGCTCCAGTTCATCGATGCTTGATAGTTTCCTTTTATGTTTGAGTTATAATTTAGACTTAATTAAGTGTGTTAGGAATTATACATACAACTATAAATAAAAAAAACTGTTAAATTTTATATTTCCAAGTTTACCCCTCCAAAACTAACGTCTGTTAGACATATTTGACGGAATGCAATCGCGCGCTTAATAAATTTTAGTTCAGCCATGCGGGTGCCTATTATTATAGTTTAGCCATTTTTGTGCAAAAAAATTATAACCCAGGCCATCATCCTGCAATTAAGTCTAAAAATAAAGTACATGTTAATCAATCAGTATCAGTTATATTTATTTTATGTATCTTATCAAATATTATTGCTTTTTTGTTTTTGGAATATAAATAATTTTGATTCGAAATACAAAAGTTTTCAATCTCGAATTACTTATAAGTCAAGATTTATTTATGTATAAATTAATTAAGGTTTGTTTCGAATTTATTTAAAGTTGATTCACATATAATGTAACCCAAAACAATTACATAAATACAAAATCAAAATTAACATTCAATTTCTGGATATGATTATGCATAATATCAATCAAAATCAATTGTAGAAATATATGTACCTTGATAAATAAAGTAGTATATTTCAATTTCTTGAAATTTAAATATACATAGATTAAGAGGAATTTGTTTTAAACCATAAAGATCTTTTTGACATGGAAAAAATCAATAGCTTTTATATTGTAAAAGGAAACGAATATAGAAATTAATTTCATTAAAACATTGCAAATTTGATTGTCTAGTGGTTTCTATGCTTACCAAAAAAAAAAGTAGTGGTCTTGATAATTTTAGGCATACAAATTAAAAACTACAACTCGGGTAAATTGTAGAAAACTTTTTCATAACCAATATTTTTTGTGCTACTTTTATTTTTTGTAGTTCTGTCTCCCAGAAGGATATGGAGACCAGCTGGTGAAGTGACACGTGAGAGAGCAACATAGAGTTGGCCATGACAGAAAGTAGGACTGGTAAGATACAAACCAACCTTTTCCATGGACTGACCTTGACTCTTATTAATCGTCATTGCAAAACATACTTGCAATGACAATTGTCTCCTCTTAAATATGAAAGGCCACTTTGAGTTGCTTTCACTGGATGTTGTGGTAAACCTCGGAATAATATGAGTAGCTCCTGCATGACTTCCGGTTATTATTTCACATTCAACCGTCCACTTGAATAGTTTCTTGATAACCATTCTCATACCATTGCACAGTCCAAGAACTTGATTTATATTCCTTGTTAGCATAACTACAAAACCAACTTTTAACCTAAGTTCGTGCTTAGACATTCCAGGCATGTCGATTGAATTCAAAGACTCCACGGGAAAAGCTGAATTTAGATCATTCTCATCCATAGGACCTTCGTCAATGCTATTAACACTTAGATATACATGTTCCTCACCTGGTATACGCTCCAAGACACGAGCATTAATTTCGTCAACCAATTTGTTAGTCGGAGCAAGAATAGCCCTGTCCTTGAGATATTGATGATCTTTGAAGTTGCATTCAATATCAGGATAGACAAAATCAACAATATCTGATATTGGATCATTGTTGTGTAAAATTAAAAACTTCTCAGGAATTAGAACTTTAGGAACTCTATTAGGGTCATTTTCATCGATAAAGGAAATTCTACCATCACCAATGTCCAATACCCATTTACTGAATTCGTCAATAGTATTATTAATGGCATTAGAATTTGTCTTATCACATGTCAAAGAAGCAATACAATTAAAGCGAGCTCCTTGCATTTTGATGGTGTAGAAATGATGTATGGGTGTAGCATTTTGAAGGTGTAGAAATGATGTATGGGTGTAGAAATGATTGATCTGTTATTGGGACTGGTGATTTTTATAACAAATACACGTAGATCTATTTATAGGTACAAACCATTACTAATTTGGGCTAAAATTTGTCAGTTACATTACTACATATATTTTGCAAGATCTTAATTAATCAAATATCAATTATCATTAAAAAAATATATTGCATTTTAATTTTTTGATAACTATAAATCAGTCTCAAATTAATTATCATTGAGAAATATCTTACCTGATATTTTTTATTTTTTGATAAACATAAATCAATCTAAAATCAATTATCATTGAGAAATATCTTACCGGCTCTTTTTTATTTTTTGATAAACATAAATCAATCTAAAATCATGTATAACTGAAAAAGATCTTGTAAGATATGCTGGATCTATTTGAATTTTTGATAACTCCAAATCAATCTAAATAGTTGTCATTTCTTTGATGCAAATACAATTCAATCAGAATTTAATTCAATTAAACGATTTGATTAGTAACACATACATTAATTTGAATTTTATTTTATTTTATTTATTAGTATTAGATTATTTAAATTTAAATTTTATTCAATTAAGCGATTAAAATTGCATTTATATTACTATCTTTTTTATTTTTTGATAAACATAAATAAATCTAAAATCATTTATAACTGAAAAAGATCTCGTAAGATATGCAGGATCTATTTGAATTTTTGACAACTCCGAATCAGTCTAAATAGTTGTCATTTCTTGGATGCAAATACAATTCAATTAAACGATTTTATTCTTATTAGAGGATTTACCAAAAATACTATCTTTCAAAAATATTTACGAAAATTTGGTTTGAAACCAAAAGATATTTTTTTTACGATGTATAACGCAAAAATATTGTACATGATTTTTTTAAAACGAATCTCTTTTATATATATATGAATTAATTATATATTATTTAAATTTTGCGATTGGTTAACTAAAACATGTAGAAGCGAGATTCATTGTTTGCAAAAGTTTTTAAAAAATCGTAATTCCATTAAATTTTATTATTATTAGATTATTTTAATTTAAACTTTATTCAATTAAGCGATTAAAATTGAATTTATATTACTGTTTTATTATTAATATATATATATATATATATATATATATTACTATTTTAAAAATGGAATTGCATTTATATTACTATTTTATTATTAAAAAATATATATATATATTGATTTGAATAAATTCTTGCTTCTGATTAGTTGAAAAATAAAATACTTGCTTATGATTGGTTGATAATTATTTAAAATTGTGTGATTAGTTAAAATTATTTGGCTTGGAAAGTATTTAATAAAATATAAATTTGAATAGTAAACAAATTTTTATTTGAAATGCATTTAAACGTTTCATTTTTAAGAGAGTGGTTAATAATGGTACCATAGTTAGTCACCCATGATTAATTCTTAAAAAAGGAAACGTGCTAACTCAATTGTGATTGGTTGAAAAATAAAATACTTGCTTCTGATTAGCTAAAAATTATTTAAAATTATGTGATTGGTTAACTAATACATGTGGTTAACTCAACTTTTATAAAGAAAGATGGTCAAAATATTTTTTTTATCAGCAATTATATTTTTTAAGATTCGACATATATGTGAAGTTTTAGAAGCTCAATAAACAGAGTCCTGATTACCTGAAAATGGACTTATTATTTTGTCAATTTATGGAATTCTTGCCCTTTAACATAAATAATTCTGTCATTGTTGTAATTACGTTTTTGAGTATTACATGACTCTTAAATCACAATATTGCGACTATACAAAGCTTGTAAGAGCATCTCCAACGGTGTTATGTATATTCATTATGTAAAATAGTGGTTTTGTAAAATTTGTTAAACTTGTAACATAAACTACTCCAATGGTGTTAGGTAAAATGATTGGCTATATACTAGAAATACATGCAAATAATGATGTCATGATGATGTGTTCACTTTAGAGCTTGTGTAAAAAAATTTGGATATTGGCTATATATGACCAACTAGTAACAAATTATCTAAATTTTTAGACAAGGAGAGAGATGGTTGGAGATGAGAAAAATAAAACTCTTAGGTAAAATCAATGTCACATCATTATTTTAGCTAAGGGGAGTGTAGCATTGGAGATGCTCTTAGAGCATCTCCAATCATGAGAATTCCTTAGCTAAAATTCTATATGGCATACCTTAAATAAAAAATATAGAGATTATGTAAAAATGTTGGCTCTCCAACGGGTCATAACTGTTAGCAAAAAATTTAGTCAACCTCTTCATATTGGTTATATTTAGCCAACCTCTAGGGACCTGTAGCAAAAATCCACGTCATCTATTACCATACTGAAATAATAAATTATATTTATAACAACTTGAAATAATAATATGCTATTTATAAAATATAGCTAATGAGTATAGCCTACATCATTGGAGTAAAATACCGGTTCAACAAATTTTACATAATTACTATTTTATACTCCCTCCGTCCCATCCATTTGTTAACATTTGAAATAGAAGTTTCGGCACACATTTTAAGGCTCATAGAAACTATAATTTTGTTACTTATTTTTCAAATTTTTTCTTTTTGAACATTGAATTTTAAGGCAGAAGAAAAAATATTTAAAATAATTAATGGAACTATACTTTATAAGAGCCTTAAAATGCGTGCCGAACCATTTCTCCGAAATGTTAACAAATGGATGGGATGGAGGGAGTATAATTTTAGTCAATCATTTTAGCCAACTTCATTGGAGATGTTCTAAAAGAAACTAATGCAAGTGCAACTTGTACTCCCTCCGTCCAATTTTATATATCCCCGAGATTTTTTTACTTCTTAAATTGCATATTTCGTATATTAATTTTGAAATTCTTTTTTTTTGAAAAAAGTATAAATTATAAATTTTATTCATAAAAGAAAATTTAAAGCTGAAAAACTTTTGTAATGCATCTTAAATTACGTGTAAAAAATCAAAAGCGGAAGGGAGTACCGAAATAAATAAATTTGGCGAAGAGAATATGAAACCGAGATACATGTAACTTTAATGAAATATTGAATAAAATCACTATCAAGAACTTTCGTTGTGCACTTGCCATTGGGAAAGGTCCAAGTATATCCATTCCCCACATGGCAAATGGAATTGGTGAGTTTATGGATGTCAACATCTCTGGTGGTTGCCTAACCACTGGTGCATGCTTCTGGCACCTTTCACATTTCTTCACGTAGCTTTTAGAATCAGCAAGTATGCTCGGCCAGTAGAAACCTAGACGAGTAACTTTATGGGCAAGGGCTCTGCCCCCCAATTGTTGCCCACAAATTCCTTCATGTACTTCCTTTAGGGCCAATTCTGCCTCTTGAGGTCTCAAGCATTTCAGATAAGGAATGATGAAAGACTTCTTGTATAGAATTCCCTCAATCAAGGCATACCTTAGTGCTCTCACATATAGCTTTCGTGCTTCTGAAGTGTCATTGGGTAACCACCCAGTTTCTAGATGAGATTTGATGGGATCCATCCAACAACTGCCAACATCAATGTGTGCTACCAACTTTCCGTTGATGATTGGGGTCCTCAGGACTTGGAAGTAGACACTCCCTGCATAGTTTTCCATTTCGGAAGAAGCAAATTTAGACAAGGCATCAGCCTTCACGTTTTCTTCCCTTGGAATGTGCTCTACATAGCATTCGTCGAACTGAGTCATGATGGCCTTGACAAGTTTCAAGTACTTGGCCATGACTTCATCTCTGGCCTCAAATTCCCCATTTACTTGGGAAACCACTAGCCTCGAATCTCCACATACTTTCAGAGTTTTGACCCTCAAGGCTCCAGCCAGCCCTAAACCAGCTATCAAAGCTTCATACTAAGCCTCATTGTTTGTCGTTGGAAAGTCAAGTTTTAGTGCATACTCTATGAGGAATTCATCAGGACTTTGTAGCACTAAACCGGCTCCACTTGATTTTGTTTTTGATGCTCCATCAAAATAGAGCACCCAATATTCTTTGAAATCCATCTCTTGATCTTTCTCATCCTCCACTATTACTTCCTGCCCCCCGACTTCTTGGTTGTCAATGGTACATTCAACCATGAAGTCAGCGAGTGCTTGAGCTTTTATGGCCGTTCGAGGCTTATACTTGATGTCAAATTCCCCTAGTTCAATGGCCCAGTTGATCAACCTTCCACTAACTTGAGGGCTATGCAAGATGTTTCTTAGAGGTTGATTGGTCAAAACCTCTATCTTGTGTGCCTGGAAGTATGGGCGTAGCTTTCTTGAGGCCATAATCAAGGCTAAGTCAAACTTCTCTATCGTAGAGTAGTTTATTTCTGCCCCATGTAGGATCTTGCTCACGTAGTAGATGGGTTTCTGAACCTTCGATTCTTATTTTACCAAAACAGCTCCGAGGGCAGTATTGCATACTGTCAAGTATAGATAAAGAACCTCTCCTGGTTTTGGTTTGGCCAATAGTGGTGGCTCAGCCATATATTTCTTCAAGGCTTCAAAGGCCTCTTGGCTTTCGGCTGTCCATTCAAAAAATTTCACATTCCTAAGTGCTTTGAAGAAAGGTAAGCACTTCTCTCCTTACTTGGAGATGAATCTTCCCAATGCTGCCACTCTTCCCGTTAGTTTCTGGACTTCCTTGATAGTCCGTGGTGGTTCCATGTGTAGAATTGCTTTGATTTTGTCGGGATTAGCCTCGATTCCTCTCTTGAAAACCATCAGGCCTAAAAACTTTCCCGAGCCTACACCAAAGGCATACTTAGCTGGATTTAACATCATCTTGTGGTGCCTTAGCACTTCAAATGCCTCTTGGAGGTGCTCAATGTGGTTGGCCTTATCGAGGCTCTTGACTAACATGTCATCTACGTAGACCTCCATGGTTTTTCCAATTAGGTGTTCAAAAATTTTGTTCACCAACCTTTGGTAAGTTGCTCCTGTATTCTTAAGTCCAAATGCCATGACTAGATAACAGAATACACCAAAGTCAGTGATGAAGGATACTTTGGAGATGTCATCTTTGTGCATCTTGATTTGGTTGTATCCGCTGAAGCCATCCATGAAACTTAGAATCTCGTGCCCAGTTGTTGCATCTATTAGAGCATCAATCCTTGGTAAGGGAAAACAATCCTTAGGACATGCATCGTTCAAGTCGGTGAAGTCGACGCACATCCTCCATTTCCCATTGGCCTTTTTGACCATCACCGGGTTAGCCAACCATTCTGGGAATTGAATTTCCTCAATGAAGCCGGCTTCCAAAAGCTTTTCAACTTCTTGTTTTATGGCTTCAAGCCTTTCTGGAGCAAAAATTCTCTTTTTTTTGTTTCACCGTCTTCCTTTTTGGATCCACATTCAATTTGTGAGTTATCAATTGGGGATCAATCCCTGGCATGTCGGCCGCTGTCTAAGCAAAGATGTCATTGTTCTCTTGAAGAAAAGTCGTGAGTTTGCTTTTCAATGGTTCGGGCAGTAGTGCCCCAACATAAGTCACCTTCTCTGGTTCACCTGGGACTAAGGGAATTGGGATCAATTCCTCGGCTGGTTTCCCTCTTCTGTCCTCATTGTCGTTTGTATTCATGTCTTCAATGGGGAGAACCTGCCCCCCGATTCCATCAGGCCTTAACGTGGCTACATAACAACTTCTAGCCATCTTTTGGTCTCCCCGTTCTTCTCCAATCTCATTCCTTATTGGGAACTTGATTTTCAGATGATAAGATGAGGCAACAGCCTTAAACGCATGGAGACCAGTCCTTCCAAGGATCGCATTGTAGGTCGAATTTGCCTTTATGACTACAAAATTCAACATTTGAGTAGATGTATTCATTCCCTGGCCCATGGTCATTGGGAGTTGGATAGTGCCTTCCACTTTTGATTCCACTCCATTGAACCCATATATGGGTATATTCGAGGGTGTTAACTGAGAATCAGTGTAACCCATCTTGATAAAGGCATCGTGGAACAAGATATCCACTGAAGCTCCATTGTCAACTAGGACTCTCTTTGTTTCAGAATTTCCTATCACAGGTACGATGACTAAATGGTCATCATGGGGGAACTTCACCCCTTCTAAGTCGGAATCATCAAAGCCAATTAACACTTCTGTTCTGGAACGTTTCGGTGCTTCTCCAACCACAGTCATTACCTCTCGGGCATAAGCTTTTCTTCAGTTTCGGGAGGACCCAGCAGCAGTTGGTCCTCCAAATATCATATTGATGACTGGCCCTCGGGGCTTAGGGTTACGATCTTGGTTGTTGTCCCTTCTGCCATAATCCTTCCTTTCATAATTTCCTCTGTGACTTCCTTGACTTCCATCCTTGGTGAATTTGCTGAGTTTTCCTCTACGTATCAGAAACTCAATTTCATCTTTCAATTGCCTACAATCGTCGGTGTCGTGACCGACTTCTTTGTGGAATCGACAGAACTGATTTTGGTTCCGTTTAGACATGTCAGCCCTCATTGGCTTCGGCCATTTGAGATCTCCTTCCTTAGCTATCTCCATCAGAATTTGACTCCTGGGAGTGTTCAATCTTGCATACTCCGTAAACTTTGGCCCAAAATTGTTTCTCTTGGGTGGAGAATCAGAGTCCTTTGACATTCTGGGAAACTTTTCCTTGACGTCGTACTCCTGAGTTTCTTTTCTTTTCTTTGAGTTTCCACTACCGCTAGCAGTGGGTTCATACTTTCTCATGTTTTCTTCAACCTTGATATACTTTCCGACTCTATCTTGGAGCTTCAGCATGCTCTCGGATGGATGTTTAGCTAACGACCTTTTGAAGTGGTCATCAGTAGTTCCTTGTTGCAGGGCTATCATAGCCACTCTGTCCTCTAAGTCCGGGACTTTCAAAGCCTCCTGAGTGAATCGATTGATGTAGTCCCTTAGGGCTTCATTCTTTCCTTGCTGGATTGCCATGAGTGATGCAGAGCTTTTCTCATGCACCCTTCCACTAATGAACTGATTGATAAAAGCTTTGCTTAGTTCCTTGAAAGACCCAATTGAGTTGGGAGGAAGATGGCTATACCAGCGTTGGGCCATGCCTGCCAAGGTTTGTGGAAACGCTCTACACTTGACCGCATCGTTGGTTGGCTGCAATAGCAGTGCATTGAAGAAGGTCCTTACATGGTTAGCGGGATCTCCCGTTCCATCATAAGCCTTGATCGTCGGCATCTTGAATTTTCTGGAGATGTTGGCTTTCATGATGTCTTGAGTGAAAGGTGGTGTTGGATCATCAGGATCTCCTAGGGGAAACAAATCAGTAGGATCACCCCTTGGGGCCTCAGCCCTACTGCTTCTCCTTGGTGTTGGGTCGAGGTTGATCACCGGGACTCTTCCTTTATTTCGTGCCCTTGCGGCATCCTCTTCTGCCAATAGCTTCTTGAGCCTTGCAGTCTCGGCTTCAAGGGACACAAGTTTTTCCTTAGTAGTTTCTCGATTGGTTTGGGAGGAACGTCTCCTTCTTGAGGCAACATCCCTCTCATCTCCTGTTGAGTAATTCTCATCCTCGGTATAGGGACCTGAGTAGTCTAGGAAAGGGGTTTGCCTAACTTGGGGTCCCAGACCTTGGATGTAAGGGGGCACATAGGCCTCATGGTAGATGGGATTAGTCCCACTGCTGCCCGCCGGGGGTCGAGGTGGCATACCATAGGTTGGCATGCCGAGAGTTTGGGTAGCATACTGGGGGAGATCCGTAGTATGAAGTTGGAGACCACGTGGTGCGTTTACAAGCAACGGAGTGGTTATGATTGGTTGTTGGAGAGTGGTCTCTGGTGGATCTAGTCCATGAACGACCATTTGTAGGGGATTCGTCCCTTCAGCAGTAATTGGGACTTCCGGTCCTTGAGTGGTGGTGATGGGGCGTCTGCCCCTTCATTGTCAGTGGTTGGTGGGGGTTGGCTCCCCTGAGTCTCTGTTGCAGAGGTAAGAGGAAGTCCATCAGAAGTTTGAGGACCTCGAGTTGTTCTTCGTGTGTTTGCCATGGTTGATGTTGTCTTCCCACAGACGGCGCCAAATGTTGTGGAATAAAAAACGAGCTTGTGTATTTAATGCTAAGGTTTAATGAGCTTCGAGCTTTAATGGCTGCACTTGTGTTTCGAGACTAAATCGGTCCTCACAAGATGCCTACGTATCTCAATTATTACTGAGAATCAAGCCAAATTAACGTAGTTCTTGGTGTTGCCCTCGGGGCTATAGTGGCAGGGGCACACCAAGGACGTAGTGACTTGTATGTCCATATTCAAGAATGAAGTCTAAAACGTTGTAGATGACGTATGGAGCTGTGTCCAAAACGTAGTTCTAGGGGTGCCTTCGTGGCTTGTTGCGCCTTCGAGGCGTTGTGACGTATGGAGCTGTGCCCAAAAACGTAGTTCTAGGGGTGCCTTCGTGGCTTGTTGCGCCTTCGAGGCGTTGTGACGTATGGAGCTGTGCCCAAAAACGTAGTTCTAGGGGTGCCTTCGTGGCTTGTTGCGCCTTCGAGGCGTTGTGACGTATGGAGCTGTGCCCAAAAACGTAGTTCTGATTGTAGGATCAGGGTCCTTATATAGGCGTCTAGAGCCTAGTATTTATGGTATGTTTAGGAGTCTTAGCGAATAAGTCTCCTTTTTGATATTGGATAAACATTGTATTTCTTGCAGGATAAGTCTTTTCCTTTTTGATAAAGGCTATGACTCATTAATTGCCTTTAATTGGGATTCCGGATCCTTCTTTGATAAATTTACCATATTTTGGACTCTTTTTATGAGCTGTATATTTTCCCTATTTATTAATTACGAAATTAATAAATAATCTGGGTTTTGGGCCTTAAATACTTGGCCTTTCCAAAGAATCAACAATTATATTTCTATAATTACTTTTCTATCCATATCAGTACCGAAAACCAAAAACCGACCGTTAACCGAAAACCAAAACTTTCAATGTTTCAGCTTTAATAATATAGTATAGATATATTAATAATGATTGATGTTTGAATTTTAAAAAATTAAATTACTGTATATTTTTAATTAAATCAAAGAATATAACTATAAAACTAAAAATAGGTTGAATAATATAGATATAGTCTTCTATATATTCACAAACACAAATTTGATCCAACTATCGCAAAGGTTTGTTCTTCTTCATCCTACTAGAAAAGAGGCCTAATAATTGTAACTTCATAATTTACTAATGGCAACTCATGAAAATACTTACCCTAACCCTAGCATTCCAGAAGATCTAATTTACGTCATACTCTCAAGGCTTCCGGTGAAATCTCTTTTGCGATTCAAGACTGTTTGAATGTGTTAAATAATTTTTATAAAAAATAAATATTACACAATGTGCTCATTTCAAAAATTCAAGCAAAGCTAAAATACGTATAAATTACGATTTTAGTGCTAATATTTTTTTTATTAACATAATAATTTTAGTTATGTACACATCTATAAATAAGATGATATACTGCATTATATAATGTACAGTTACATATAATATATATATATATGAAATTATCGAACAAAATTTGTAATTTAAATAAGGTTAGGTTGGGTCGGTCGAAATATATAAAACTGATATGCAACCATTAAAATTGGTTTGAATTTTTTTTAGACCCAATTAAGTATCGGGTTTTCTTTGTTGGCTTGGTTGGTCGAAAAAGGGGTTGGGTTGATTTTGTTCGGTTTAATAGGTTCGTAAGCCAATTTTCGACCAATTAAACCAATTTGTGCCCAGTTAATCCGAATTATATGATTTCTAGATCGATTTCTATAAAAATTGATTTTACGATCCATTTTTAACACATTCAGATCGATTAGTCACTGTCTAGCTGTTAATCGCCAACGTTTAGAACATATATTATACATATAAATACAACCGAGTCTAGACAAAAAGAATATTGAATTAATTAATAATGACTCTACACATATGTTAAATTATTTAGGTATATTATGATTCATATAAGATCAAATACAAGATCATTTATAATTCAAATATTAAAATTGCACGGGATAACATTTTATGATTGTGTTAAAAAATGATTTTAAATTACATATATAAAAAATTTCAATTTGTGTAATTTTTAAACTACAATCTTAGACATTTTATAATTAATACTAGACTAAACATATACAACTGAGTTTAAAAGGGTACAAATATATATGAAGGAAAAAGTAAGACAACTTTAAGATTGACTTTTACATAAAATAAAGAGATTTTATAATGTGTTCACTGTATAGTCTTATATGAATGACCAATTTTATATTTTATAAATATACTTTTATTTCATTAAAATTATATTATTTTACATACGTCTTATACACAAAATTAAAAGTAAATTTTTTTATGATGTATTTAAAGTATACTCGTACATTTGTGATCAATATTATATTACAAATATACTGTTATTTTATTAATAATACATTAGTTTACATACATTCATTTTATATACAGAAAACTCTGATAAAATAACCATTTAAATTATCTTGAACTTTTAAATTTGATAAATTTTACTTCACGACATTCAAAACTAAACTAATATTTTGAATACTAAAAACAATTATTTGATCTTTATCTTATAGTATATAAACAGCCGTGTCTAGCATGGGTTTTTACGCTAGTATATAACTATAATACTAAAAATAGGTTGAATAATATAGATATAGTCTTCTATATATATTGACAAACACAAATTTGATCCAACTATCGCCAAGGTTTGTTCTTCTTCATCCTAGAAAAGAGGCCTAATAATTGTAACTTCATAATTTACTAATGGCAACTCATGAAAATACTTACCCTAACCCTAGCATTCCAGAAGATTTAATTTACGTCATACTCTCAAGGCTTCCAGTGAAATCTCTTTTGCGATTCAAGACCGCTTGTAAATCATGGTTGTCTCTTATTTCGAGTCGCGATTTTATCAAAACTCACCTCTCTATGTCAACTAATAATCCTTGCTATACCCACCATCATCTCCTTTTAAGACATTGGTCTTCTAGTTTGTACGACCGCTGTGATTTTACGACTTGTTCCGTATATTCTCTGCTTAATGAACCCTTCACTAAGAGTATGCTTAATGAGTCCGGTGCTCAAACTTTTAAGCTTGATCATCCCCGTGATATCAAGTATGTAGTTGGATGTTGTAATGGATTGGTTTGTTTAGCGAGTTTTGATAGGCGTCATATATTCTTGTGGAATCCATCCACCAAAAAATCAAGAAAACTACCAAAACTTGACTTAGCAGAAAATCGTATATTTGCACATCTAGTACATACAGAGTATGGGTTTTGCTACGATGAATCAAATGATGATTTTAAAGTATTTGCCATTTTTGGTAAATTTGGTGAATATAAATATAAAGTCGCAGTTTATAGTTCAAAATATGATTTTTGGAGAATTGTAGGAGATTTTTTTATTGAAGGAACTCAGTGGGGTTCGGGGCAGTTCGCGAATGGAGCTATTCACTGGATTGTTAGAAGACCCAATAAAAACTCTGGTGATCTGATTATTGTTTGTTTCGATGTAAAAACAGAGACGTGGCGAGAAGTAATGCACCCACAATTTGTTAGAGGTGCAGACTGTTGGACCTTGTTCACTTTTGGTGAGAACCTTATGATACACACTGTATATGCAAAAATTTGTTCCGATTTCTGGGTAATGAAGGAAGGTAACGTCGAAGAATGTTGGAGAAAATTGTGTACAATCCCGCATGATGAAGATGAATTTATAACTAAGAGAACATCATTGCACCGATATCCAAAAC
Organism: Heracleum sosnowskyi; assembly: GCA_030848705.1. Taxonomy (NCBI): domain Eukaryota; kingdom Viridiplantae; phylum Streptophyta; class Magnoliopsida; order Apiales; family Apiaceae; genus Heracleum; species Heracleum sosnowskyi. The sequence continues at coordinate 131,880,416 of CM061240.1, forward strand.
CGATCTGCGTTTTTGTGAATGGTGACATTTTGTTAAATTTGTATTCAACCATCGGACTGTACAACACCGAGCATAACACATTCAAAGATCTGTTAGACTTTCGTTTTAACCAACTCCAAGTTCATACCTACGTTGAAAGCCTAGTTTCACTCGAGCTCTGAATCGAAGGTGCAGGCAAGAACAAGTGTGAAAGAAGGTGGAGCAAGAACAAGTGTGCAAGAAGGTCATTCTGGTTTATGTTTTATATTGTTTTCTATTACCACTTGAGCTTCTAGCTCTCCTTTAAAACTAGTCACGAGTCCGTTGCTGCATTTTGGTATTGCTCTTCTCTCTGATTTCTACCGTAGATTATATATTTCAGTATATGAATTAATTGCACCACATTTTTGATTGGGTTTGCTTATGAACAAGTGAGAAAGAAGGTTATTCTGGTTTATGCTTTATCTTGTTTTCTATTACAACATGAGCTTCTAGTTCTGATTTCTACCGTCGATTATTTCGGTAAATGCTTGTAGGTCATATGGTTATCTCTTATATCCAGTCGTGATTTTATTAAAACTCAACTCTTTATATCAGCTAATAATCCTCACTATACACACCATCATCTCATACTAGGCCATTGGCCTGATAGGCAAAACCGCTGTGATTTCACGACTTGTTCCCTATACTCTCTGCTTAATGAAAGCCTTTAATAAGAGTATGCTTGATGAGTCCGGTGCTCAAACTATTGAGCTCGATCATCCAGGTGATATCAAGTATGTAGTGGGCTATTGTAATGGGTTGGTTTGTTTAGAGCATAAATTTAAAGATGAAGTATTCTTGTGCAATCCGTCAACTAGAAAATCAAGAAGACTACCCAAAATTGACAATATGATATTTGGGGATGCAAAGTATGGGTTTTTCTTTGATGAATTAAATGATGATTTTAAAGTATTTGCTATCTTTGGTCATTGAATACGAAAAAATACGTTCTGAGTTTTGGGTACTTAAGGAATGTGGTGGTGACGAGTGTTGGGGAAAATGGTTCACAATCCCGCATGATAAAAATGGATTTTTGACAGAGAAGGCCAATGTATCCAAAACCAATCTGCATTTTGGAAAATGGTGATGTTTTGTTAAATTTATATTCAACCATCGTAGTGTACAACACTAAGCATAACACTTACAAAGATCTGTTAGACTTTCGTTTTGAAGCTCTCTAAGTGTTTCCTTATGTTGAAAGCCTAGTATCATCCAATCTCTGAATCACAGTGTGCAGGCATGAAAAAGTGAGAAAGAAGGTCACCAGTAGATGCGGTATGTTCTGTTCATTGTGCGTGCCAATCGATTTTCACCGGTGGAAGGAATTTGCGGGCTATGGAAAATCATACTATCAACATATGAGTTTATTGTGAAACCATTTTCTTGCTAAAATGTCCTTTAAATTACTAACTACTATATGTTTATTGTTTAAAAACAAATGTAGTTTTAGGAATTTATTGTTTGCACCTTTTTTCAATTTACAAAATCGTCAGTCATCTTCGTTCGTTATATCAATATCGCCTTTGGAGTTCCAAAATTGATTAGCAATTTATTGAAATATAAGTATGAACTTCCTTGTAGTGTTGCTTGTCAATCTTTTGATTTACTTGCAGTTTCCTCTTTGTTTCATCAATCAATTACGAATTCCGGTCTGGCGTATGCCAATCGATTTTCAGAAGGGATATGTGGGATTTGTTAGACATGCCTAAGAAAGGGAAGACTAGGCATTGTAGTATCAAGACGGATACTACAATGATCATATTTCTTATGTTTGACACATTCATCATCTTAAAACATATGATTGATCTGTTATCTGATCTGCAGACCCTTACGAGTTACGACACATTGATCTTATTTTGGATTTATGCAATATGCAGTGTCCTTATGTCCGGATACGAACTTAGAGATGATAGAGATTCAAGTGGTTTTTCAGTGACATGGTTTTTAGACAGACTTGAATATTTGTTCTTGATTCTGACAAGCTTGTATAATTATCCTAAACTAGCTCTTTAGCCCGTGCAATGCACGGGCATACTCTAAATACGAGTAAACTATTGATTTGTTCGGAATTTTTTTGTACATCTGCGTATTACACTTATATACATGAAAATTACACTTACGTATTACGACAAGTAAAGTTAGTACAAGTTTGTATTACACTTCTATACATGGAATTTTTTTTCTTCTCTTTTTATTATCTTGTGTTTATTTGAACAAATTTGTGTCATACAAATATAATACTTAAAATATGTTAGAGATTATATATAGTTTGATTTATTAGAGGTATAAATAACTACAATGCACATGCATGCTTAATATATAAATTTTACTCAAATAATATTTTTTACAATATTTAATTCATAAAAATTTATAATAAATCTAAATAATAGTATAATGAAAAATTTTATATGTTAGCGTATATGATCATATATTAGCATACATTTATATAAATCTATGTATATGTGTATATATGTATGTACATATATCTGTAGGTGCAGCCAAAAAAATTAAATTGTTTAGTGAAATATCATCATAAATTCACATAAATGTATGTATGTATGTATGTATGAATGTTTGTATGTATTTGTAGGTATGTATAAATGTTTGTATGTATGTATGTGTGTATATATGTATGTATTTGTGAAATATTTATGTATTATGTATGTATGTATGTATGTATAAATAATATTTTTTACAATATTTAAATCATAAAAATTTACTATAAATCTAAATAATAATATAATAAAAAATGTTGTATGTTAGTGTATATGATCATATATTAGCATACATTTATGTAAATCTATATATGTATATGTGTATGTATGTATGTACATATATCTGTAGGACTATACAACCAAAAAATTTAAATTATTTAGTGAAATATCATCATAAATTCACATAAATGTATGTATGTATGTATGTATGTACGAATGTTTGTATATATTTGTAGGTATGTATAAATGTTTGTATGTATGTATGTATGTATATATCTATGTATCTGTGTAATATATATATATATAGGCTTTTGTTCAACTAGAAACTAAAATTAAAATAGAAACTAAAAACTAATCTAAGCCCTTAGATTAATCTAATCTAATGGCCCTCTATTGCACCACACACAGTTAAAATACACCCTCACATACACAATCCCACCTAATTCCCTTCATTTTTAATTTGATTTTTCCCGTGAATCGGTGAACTTTTTTTGAAATCCGACTTCACTATATTTTTCTCCATCTTCCAACGATCAATATGCATACCATATGTGCTATATTAGGGAGTACTAAAATTTTAGTGATTTATGTAATAATAAATTGTGATTTACGCAGAAATCACTATTTATTCTTACGTGAATCACTAACATTTTAGTGATTCTCGCAGGCATAAATAGTGATTTATCGTCGAAATATATCAAATATGGTATGCAAACTAATTGTTGCGAGATGAAAAAAAATACAGTGAAGTCAGATTTCAAAAAAAGATAGCCAATTAACGGGAAAAATATAATTACGAATGGAGGGGATTAGGTGGGGTTGTATGTGAGAGGGTGTATTTAAATGTGTGTGGTGTAGTTTCTAGTTTTTAATTAGTGCAGGTTTCTAGTTGAATAGGACCCTATATATATATATATATATATATATATATATATATATATATATATATATATATATATATATATATATATTATGTATGTATGTATATATGTATGTATGTATGTGTGTGTAAGTAAGTGAGTATGTATGTATGTATGAATATATTTATGTATATATATGTATATTTATGTGTATATATGTATGTATGTATAAGTATGCATATTAATTTTGTATCATTTAATAATATATATTAAATATATTAATATTAAAATACCAAAATAACCCTGAAAAAAAATAGTAGAAAAGGGGGTAAAATGGTCCAAAAGAATTAAATTGCTTAGACAACCCCCTGTTGCTGTATTAGATATAGAATAGATTGTTCGTGGAAAACTTGAAGAAATTTCTTTTAAAATTGATCTGTTTTCCTTTGATTCATTTCTATTATATACATGGTCAAAATATTTTTTTTGTCAGCAATTATATTTTTTAAGATTCGACAGATCTGTGAAGTTTTAGAAGCTCAATAAACAGTCCTGATTACCTGAATTCTTGCTGTTTAACATAAATAATTGTGTCATTGTTGAATAAATAATTATTCATAAAAAGAAAATTTAAAGCTGAAAAACTTTTGTAATGCATCTTAAATTACGTGTAAAAAAATCAAAAGCGGAAGGGAGTACCGATATAAATAAATTTGGTGAAGAGAATATGAAACCGAGATACATGTAACTTTAATGAAATATTGAATAAAATCACTTCATATTATAAAAATTGAGCATATATATCATAAGAATATGTAAAAAGATTGTGAGTATAAAAGGAATGCAGCAAAACACACTGATTTTATAACGTTTTCTAGAGGGAAAGTTTTTTTTACACAAGTAGGGTTCTGGGTGTCCTCTTAATATAAATTTCTGATTGTAACTTCATAATTTACTAATGGCAACTCATGAAAATACTTACCCTAACCCTAGCATTCCAGAAGATCTAATTTACGTCATACTCTCAAGGCTTCCGGTGAAATCTCTTTTGCGATTCAAGACTGCTTGTAGGTCATGGTTATCTCTTATTTCGAGTCGCGATTTTATCAAAACTCACCTCTCTGTGTCAACTAATAATCCTTACTATACCCACCATCATCTCCTTTTAAGACATTGGTCTTCTAGTTTGTACGATCGCTGTGATTTTACGACTTGTTCCGTATCTTCTCTGCTTAATGAACCCTTCACTACGAGTATGCTTAATGAGTCCGGTGCTCAAACTTTTAAGCTTGATCATCCCCGTGATATCAAGTATGTAGTTGGATGTTGTAATGGATTGATTTGTTTAGCGAGTAATGATAGGCGTCATATATTCTTGTGGAATCCATCCACCAGAAAATCAAGAAGACTACCAAAACTTGACTATGCAGAAAATCGTATATTTGCACATCTAGTACATACAGAGTATGGGTTTTGCTACGATGAATCAAATGATGATTTTAAAGTATTTGCCATTTTTGGTAAATTTGGTGAATATAAATATAAAGTCGCAGTTTATAGTTCAAAATATGATTTTTGGAGAATTGTAGGAGATTTTTTTATTGAAGGAACTCAGTGGGGTTCGGGGCAGTTCGCGAATGGAGCTATTCACTGGATTGTTAGAAGACCCAATAAAAACTCTGGTGATCTGATTATTGTTTGTTTCGATGTAAAAACAGAGACGTGGCGAGAAGTAATGCACCCACAATTTGTTAGAGGTGCAGACTGTTGGACCTTGTTCACTTTTGGTGAGAACCTTATGATACACACTGTATATGCAAAAATTTGTTCCGATTTCTGGGTAATGAAGGAAGGTAACGTCGAAGAATGTTGGAGAAAATTGTGTACAATCCCGCATGATGAAGATGAATTTATAACTAAGAGAACATCATTGCACCGATATCCAAAACCGATCTGCGTTTTTGTGAATGGTGACATTTTGTTAAATTTGTATTCAACCATCGGACTGTACAACACCGAGCATAACACATTCAAAGATCTGTTAGACTTTCGTTTTAACCAACTCCAAGTTCATACCTACGTTGAAAGCCTAGTTTCACTCGAGCTCTGAATCGAAGGTGCATGCAAGAACAAGTGTGAAAGAAGGTGGAGCAAGAACAAGTGTGCAAGAAGGTCATTCTGGTTTATGTTTTATATTGTTTTCTATTACCACTTGAGCTTCTAGCTCTCCTTTAAAACTAGTCACGAGTCCGATGCTGCATTTTGGTATTGCTCTTCTCTCTGATTTCTACCGTAGATTATATATTTCAGTATATGAATTAATTGCACCACATTTCTGATTGGGTTTGCTTATCTTGTTTTCTATTACAGTATGAGCTTCTAGTTCTCCTTTGATACTAGTCACGAGTAGATACAACATTTTGGTATTGGTCTTTTAATTTGCTTGTAATTTCCTCATCACTAGCATAGCTGTTTCATCCATCAATCAAAATTCCAGTACGTGTGTTTGCCCATCGATTTTGGCAAGGAATTCGAATGTGTGAAACTGAAAGTTGTAAGACTGAAAAAGCGACGATTAATGATGCGGGAACTTTGAACTTTTGAGAAAATAAATTATCAATTAAAATATTATTTTTTTGTAATAGTTCTTTTTTAAAGTAGTCCACTGTGACGATCAAAATTCTGTATAAAATTCATTTTTTTATTGTATATCCCGTAAATATCTATGTTATTATATTAAAGACTAAATAATGAAAGCTTTCTTATAAGTGTGGTCGCTTTGTTTGATCACTCAATCCATAATCATTGGATCTTTCAAATTAAATTGTTGAGAAACGTTACATATAACAGTAAAATTATCATGTATAATGATCTAAGATTTGAATCTACCAACAACATATTAAAATTTACAGGGTTTTTTTGAAAAAAAAGAATTTTTTTCATTTTTTTTCTTTCAGACATAGGTTATTTGATAATATTTTGGGAAATTACCAAAAATACTACTTTTTCTAAGTTTTTTTTGCAATTTTACCATCTTCTGGAAATATTTGCAAAAATACCAAAATATTTACAAAAATACGGTCTGCAACTACTTTCAACCATTTGCAACTGCAACCAAAATCAACCACAGATGCAACCAAAAATACGGCCAGCAACCAACGCAACCAGATGCAACCGGATGCAACCAGAAACAACTTTTTAAAAAATGATTGAAAAATAGCTGAGAATTCAAAAAAAATTGTTAGTAAGATGTTTGGTAAGCTTGTGGTCTTGATTAATTTGTTCCTCTGGGGTTCAATAGTTAACCTTTGGGGTTCAATGGTTGGGTTTTAGAAATATTAAGAATGAGGAATAATTCATATACGAACTTAGGGTAACCCTAAACCCTAGACTCTAAACCCTAACCTACCCTGATTTTAGGGTTGTAAACAACCCTAAAATAAGGACGCCGGAAAAAAATCATTTTTATTAAAAAGTTGCATATGTGGTTGATTTTGGTTGCAGTTGCAGATATGGTTGAAAGTAGTTGCAGACCGTATTTTTGCAAATATTTTGGTATTTTCGCAAAAAATTTAAAAAACAAATAGTATTTTTGTAAAAAAAAAATTTGGGTTGGGTATTTATGAAAAAAGCCCTAATATTTTTTGTAAAGTACGATTTTTCAGAAAAGTACTATACTAATTGATTAACAAACTTTTAAAGTTTCGAATTTAATAATTTACGATGTATGTAGGTTAAAAAAGTTAGGTCTGTTCTGTAGTTGAGTCTACAATTTCAAAATACTGTTTTTTTTTTAATATGAATATAGTCCTGCTAACAATGAAATTAGGAAACAAAAATTAGGTCTGTTATGAATATAGACTGTTGGACCTTGTTCACTTTTGGTGAGAACCTTATGATACACACTGTTTATGCAAAAATTGTGTACAATCCCGCATGATGAAGATCAATTTATAACTAAGAGAACATCATGTTGGGTATAATTACTAACTACACAGCAACAATAGGGCAGTTATATATATAATTGTATTAACAAGAACAGGCAAAATACCAATAAACGAAACAAACACAAAGGTCGAAACAAAAGTATAATCAGAGACTGAAAATAACAAGACAAGAAAGAACACTTATCTCTCAGGAGCTTTAGCAAATACTGATAGATAAATAGAACAGCTGAGTCGCCAAGCCTTCGAGAAGTCTTGACTGTTCTTGAAGAGATTATTGCCCCACTTACGCTGTGTTGGGTTGCAGCAATATCACTCCCAGGATAAAACAGCACAGATCAATCCACTCACAGATATGGCAATGATCAACAGCGACCAGCACCTCACTTCGCCCAAGAACTATGTATTCTGTATGTGTTGAGAGAAAACAGAGAAGTTGATAGTTGCTAGGGTTTTCAGAGTTACGTCTCAGTCTGCCCCTTCAAACGTTATCTTTTGTATCTATATAAAATACAAAATTAAAACGTAAACAGAAAAACATTGTAACTGTAGATATGACATTTAATACTAAATATTCTGATTTAATTACCATAACAGTAGTCATCAGGATTTAATAACAGTTACAGCTCAGTCAGGATTTCCTGGTCCATCAGGATTTGATCATCATCAGTACTGAAGCAAAGCCATCAGGATTTGATGTCAGTCAGGAGTGGCATCAGTACTTGACCGACCATCAGGATTTCGTCAGGACTGGACCATCATCAGGATTTAACTCCGTCAGGATCCAAATACTGACGCAGGCCATCAGGATCAGTAGTCATCAGGATTTCACTCCAAGTACTGACCAGGCCATCAGGATTTGATCCAAGAACTGGTCCATCAGGATTTAATATAAATCCTGACCCAGTTCATATAGCTGTTACAAATAAATACTGATACTGTTAAATTAAATCAATAAATAATATTAAATAAACAGGTAATAAAATTTCTCGCCCAGGTCGCCTCGCGTACGCGAGACGCCGAGACATTCGCCCAAATCGCCCTTCGACCCGAGTCGTGACGTGGCGTGGCGTGGCGAGGCAGGCGGCGGCGGCGCGCGCGTGTGTGTGTGTGCGCGCGTGAGGCACATACTAACACCGTGCACACCCACATGCCTTAGTAGTTGTACACTACTCTTGCACATGTTTCTATATAAACCCACCAACCTCTCATTACCAATTCTATGTGGGATACAAGTTATTTCAATATAACCAACCCACATAACCCATTTCAAGCAACCTATTTTAACTCAATTTATTTATGGATTACACTAAGAAAATGTCTTAGATCCAAACATGAAAGTTTAAGTCCTCATTATAAGGAACAACCTCCAAGTGTTAGTTTTCGGAAATTCCATCAAGAACATATATAAAATATGCCTCAAACTTTCCATTTTCTAACAATCCCCCACAAATCCATACAGAAATGCTTACATATCGGTCCTTATCATGACTTGTTTTTCAGAGTCGGTACCCTTCCGGGTTTGAACCCTCCTAAGTCCTCTACTTCGATGGCTACCGGATCTAGATGGAATGTTTCACCTTGAATCTTTATCCGTTTGGTGTAACCACACTCCATAGACGACGACAAATCAAAGGCTATGGTGCTGATCTACGGCTTTGAGACATTAATGGTCCTGTCTCGATCCTGTTTATCGAATGCTTTAAGGAATAGCCCTTTCCTCTAATTGCGACCACACAATTACATTCACTTAGCTGGGCATCTCCAGAGATGTACTGCGATCATCTCGTCAAATGACTTGACCCCATTCAGAGTTCAAATAACTCTTGCTATACTGGCAGTAACAGTACCTTTTAGGTTTTCAGGGGATAGACTCAGATACGTGCGTATCAAGGTATCTAGTAAAGGTACTACCAACTCACCCTCACAGCTTGTTATTACCACATTGAATACACTTCAAGGGATCTCCTCTCAGGTGTATTGGGTTCCCGCTGCTGATGAATCATTATGGGCTATCAGTCCCATCCCCAACCTAGACTTAAGGACTACTGCATGCTCAAGTCCTTTAGTCAAAGGATCAACTATATTATCCTGAGTTCCAATGAACTCTACAGCAATAATCCTCTCAGACACTAGACCCCTTATAGACTTAAGTCTAACTTGGATGTGTCTCTTTGTTTTAGCATTATACTTTTCACTACTGATCTTGTCGATAGTTGTACGGCTATCACAATGAACAGCAATGGCTGGAAGCGGTCTGCTTACTACAGGTAACACTGACATAAGTCCATGCAACCATTCAGCCTCCGTCCCCGTGGCATCTAGTGCACACAACTCAGCCTCAAAAGTAGACCGAGTAATCAAAGTCTGTCTAGTAGACTTCCAGGATATTGCTCCACCTGCTAGGGTAAACAAATATCCAGTCACTCCATTGGTGCCAGATTTCTTAGCTATCCAACTTGCATCACTATATCCCTCGAGTACTCCAGGGAATCTTCGATAATGCAAACCAAGGGAAATCGTTCCCTTAAGATATCTAAGAACTCTATCCAGTGCCTCCCAATGAGTCTTGTTCGGACAACTTGTATATCTAGCTAACTTAGACACAGAATAAGAAATATCTGGTCTAGTCACATTAGCAAGATATTGCAAACTCCCAATAATCTGAGAATACCTTAACTGAGACACAGGTATACCTGAACTATTCTTGACTAGGGCAACTTTAGGATCGTACGGTGTACTAGCGATTCTACAATTTGAATAACCATACTTCTCAAGTATAGATTTCTCTATATAATGAGATTGTGACAATGTTATTCCATCAGTTGACTGTATCAACTTGACCCCAAGAATCACACTAGCCTCACCCATATCCTTCATTTCAAAGTGCCTTCTCAAGAAACTTTTTGTCTCGTTAATAATCTCAATATTGGTTCCAAACAATAATATATCATCCACATATAGGCACACGATAATACATTCATTTCCTTTAACCATATAGTAGACACACTTGTCACTTTCATTAACTACAAATTCTGATTCTAAAACAGTATCATCAAACTTTTTATGCCAGTCTCTAGGAGCTTGTTTTAAGCCATATATAGACTTGATCAACTTACATACTTTCCTCTCGTTACCCGAAGCAACAAATCCCTCAGGCTGATCTATATAAATCTCTTCTTCAAGATCACCATGAAGAAAAGCCGTCTTTACATCCATTTGATGGATGATAAGACCATGTACGGAAGCCAATGCTATAAGCATTCGGATTGTTGTCATCCTTGCAACAGGAGAGTATGTGTCAAAGTAATCAATGCCTTCCTTTTGCCTAAAACCCTTAGCTACCAGCCTAGCCTTATACTTATCTATTGAGCCATCAGGATTCATCTTCCTTTTGAAGATCCATTTACATCCTATAGTAGTACACCCAGGAGGAAGATCAACCAACTCCCATGTTCCGTTAGAAACAATAGAGTCAATCTCACTCTTTACAGCACCTTTCCAGTGCCTTGACTCCGAAGAATCCATGGCCTGTCTGAAAGTTAAAGGTTCATCCTCGACATTGTAAGTGACAAAATCACTTCCAAAGTCCTTGACTACCTTTGCACGCTTACTCCTTCTAGGTTCATCTACTTCGTCAGGAGTAGAAGTACTGTCAGGATCTGCCCCCACATTTGTCATCTTTTCCACATGATCAGGAATAGAACTTGATGTGTGAGTAGGATCATCATTAGAAATACCTTGAGGTATGCCAGTCTTCATAGGGAACACATCCTCAAAGAATGTTGCATCACGAAACTCAACTATAGTGTTAGCCACTATACCGTCTATGTCAGATTTTAATACTAAAAATCTCATAGCCGTAGTGGTTTCAATATAGCCCAGAAAGATGCAATCAACAGTTTTCGGACCTAGTTTCTTTCTCTTGTGTTCAGGGACAAGCACCTTTGCAAGGCACCCCCACACACGAAGATACTTTAAACTTGTCTTTCTACTTTTCCATAATTCATAAGGTGTCTTGTCCATATGTTTCAGAGGAACTCTATTCAGAATATGGCAAGCCGTATTCAAAGCTTCTCCCCACATGTACTTAGGCAACCCAGAATTAATAAGCATGCTGTTAATCATATCTTTAAAGGTTCTGTTCTTTCGTTCAGCTACCCCATTAGACTCAGGTGTGTATGGTGGAGTCACCTCATGAACTATACCATTGCTTGCCAAAATTCATTAAACGAGGTACTAGTATACTCACCACCTCTATCAGATCTCAAACGTTTAAGTACTTTACCAGTTTGTGTTTCAGCTTCAGTTTTGAACATAATGAATTTTTCTAGTGCTTCATCCTTATGTCTAAGTAAATAAACATAACAATATCTACTACAATCATCTATAAAGGTAATAAAATATCGTTTATTATCCTTAGTCAACATGCCACCAAATTCACATATGTCAGTGTGTACTAAATCCAATACTCCTGAATCCCTAACAACATTATGAAAGGGTTTCCTAGTTTGTTTAGCTGTCACACATACTTGACATTTAGATTTCTTTTCAATAGCATATTTTGGAATCAACTCTAAGTTCATCATATTGTTTAGAGCACCAAAATTTAAATGACCAAGTCTAGCATGCCATAAATCGGATGATTCAACACAATTAACAGAAGGTGCAACACTATCATTAATAAAACTGCCCAAAACAGGCTCAACATTTATTAAAAATAAACCATCAGACAAATAACCTTTGCCAAAGAATGTACCAGTATGTGTAATAACTACTTTATTACATTTCAAAGAAAGTTCAAAACCAGTTTTAACTAAACAACTTCCACTTATAATATTTCTATGAATATCAGGAACATGGTGCACTCTAGTGAGGGATAGAACACGCCCAGAAGCAAACTTCAGGTCCACGTTTCCTATTCCAAGAACTTGAGCAGCACTAGCATTCCCCATCGTCACTGTCACTCCATGACTCTGTTGATAAGATACAAATAAACTAATATCAGTACAAATATGTACATTAGCTCCAGTATCAATCAACCATTCATGTGACAGATAAGTGGAAAGAAGTACAGGGTTGTAGGTAACATACCCGTCATTGGTTCCAGAGGCAACAGCCTCACCAACAACCATGTTAACCTTAGGCCCATCAGTGGTTACAAGCACAGTATTAGCTTGTGCTACCACAACAGCTTTCTTTGCTTTCTTTGCAGGACAGTCCTTGCTCCAATGACCAACCTGTCCACAAGACCAACATGGTTTGTTTGTCTTTGGTTTCTTAGCCTTGTTCTTGTCATTTTTAGGTTTAGTGTTATCCTTCTTAGTAACAGCCTTTCTTTTCTGTCCAACAGTCACTACATTAACCTTTGAACCCCCATGTTCAGCAGACATCACATGTCCCTGTTTGGACTTGTGTTGTTCCTACACAGAGATGTCCAACATCAGGTTTGTCCAAGTGATCTCTCCTTTCTGTCTTTTCAGGGAGAGAGCAAATTCTTCCCAAGACTTAGGGAGCTTTTCAATCACTGCCATAACCTGAAACTTTTCAGGAAGGTCCATTCCGGACTCCTTCAAAGCATGCACCAACATCTCAAACTCATGTGCCTGCTCGGTCATGGACTTTGTATCCACCAGTTTAAAATCAAGAAACCTAGCCACAGAATACTTTTCCAACCCTTGCGAGTCAGTATTGTGTGTCTGGTCCAGCTTCTCCCATAAAAGCTTAGCAGTGAAAGAGTCAGATGAATAAACATCAAATAGAGTGTTCGCCAAAGCTGCCAGTATAGCAGCCCTAGCCACCCCATCTTTTTCCTCCCACATGGCATAAGCCTTAAGAGTTTCAGCCTTTTCCTGATCAATAACCGGTTTCTCATACTGCACCACCGGCCATAGACCCTTTACCGTAAGCCACAGTTTCATCTTTTTCTGCCAACGAGAAAAACCAACACCCCCACCGAATTTATCAGGCATTCCTGACAAATCAATAGGCTGTGGGAAACGGTACGTGGTCCAATCAATTGTGGGTACAGTAACACCAGAACCAGAAGCAATAGCAACATCAGGAGTTACAGTTCCGTTAACCATCTTGTTAATTAACAATATATAACACAGAAAGCAATAATCTCTTCAAGATTGTTGGGTATAATTACTAACTACACAGCAACAATAGGGCAGTTATATATATAATTGTATTAACAAGAACAGGCAAAATACCAATAAACGAAACAAACACAAAGGTCGAAACAAAAGTATAATCAGAGACTGAAAATAACAAGACAAGAAAGAACACTTATCTCTCAGGAGCTTTAGCAAATACTGATAGATAAATAGAACAGCTGAGTCGCCAAGCCTTCAAAAAGTCTTGACTGTTCTTGAAGAGATTATTGTCCCACTTACGCTGTGTTGGGTTGCAGCAATATCACTCCCAGGATAAAACAGCACAGATCAATCCACTCACAGATATGGCAATGATCAACAGCGACCAGCACCTCACTTCGCCCAAGAACTATGTATTCTGTATGTGTTGAGAGAAAACAGAGAAGTTGATAGTTGCTAGGGTTTTCAGAGTTACGTCTCAGTCTGCCCCTTCAAACGTTATCTTTTGTATCTATATAAAATACAAAATTAAAACGTAAACAGAAAAACATTGTAACTGTAGATATGACATTTAATACTAAATATTCTGATTTAATTACCATAACAGTAGTCATCAGGATTTAATAACAGTTACAGCTCAGTCAGGATTTCCTGGTCCATCAGTACTGAAGCAAAGCCATCAGGATTTGATGTCAGTCAGGAGTGGCATCAGTACTTGACCGACCATCAGGATTTCGTCAGGACTGGACCATCATCAGGATTTAACTCCGTCAGGATCCAAATACTGACGCAGGCCATCAGGATCAGTAGTCATCAGGATTTCACTCCAAGTACTGACCAGGCCATCAGGATTTGATCCAAGAACTGGTCCATCAGGATTTAATATAAATCCTGACCCAGTTCATATAGCTGTTACAAATAAATACTGATACTGCTAAATTAAATCAATAAATAATATTAAATAAACAGGTAATAAAATTTCTCGCCCAGGTCGCCTCGCGTACGCGAGACGCCGAGACATTCGCCCTTCGACCCGAGTCGTGACGAGGCAGGCGGCGGCGGTGCGCGCGTGTGTGTGTGCGCGCGTGAGGCACATACTAACACCGTGCACACCCACATGCCTTAGTAGTTGTACACTACTCTTGCACATGTTTCTATATAAACCCACCAACCTCTCATTACCAATTCTATATGGGATACAAGTTATTTCAATATAACCAACCCACATAACCCATTTCAAGCAACCTATTTTAACTCAATTTATTTATGGATTACACTAAGAAAATGTCTTAGATCCAAACATGAAAGTTTAAGTCCTCATTATAAGGAACAACCTCCAAGTGTTAGTTTTCGGAAATTCCATCAAGAACATATATAAAATATGCCTCAAACTTTCCATTTTCTAACACATCATTGCACCAATATCCAAAACCGATCTGCGTTTTTGTGAATGGTGACATTTTGTTAAATTTGTATTCAACCATCGGACTGTACAACACTGAGCATAACACATTCAAAGATCTGTTAGACTTTTGTTTTAAAGAACTCCATGTTCATACCTACGTTGAAAGCCTAGTTTCACTCGAGCTCTGAATCGAAGGTGCAGGCAAGAACAAGTGTGAAAGAAGGTGGAGCAAGAACAAGTGTGCAAGAAGGTCATTCTGGTTTATGTTTTATATTGTTTTCTATTACCACTTGAGCTTCTAGCTCTCCTTTAAAACTAGTCACGAGTCCGTTGCTGCATTTTGGTATTGCTCTTCTCTCTGATTTCTACCGTAGATTATATATTTCAGTATATGAATTAATTGCACCACATTTTTGATTGGGTTTGCTTATGAACAAGTGAGAAAGAAGGTTATTCTGGTTTATGCTTTATCTTGTTTTCTATTACAACATGAGCTTCTAGTTCTCCTTTGATACTAGTCACGAGTAGATACAACATTTTGGTATTAGTTCTGATTTCTACCGTCGATTATTTCGGTAAATGCTTGTAGGTCATATGGTTATCTCTTATATCCAGTCGTGATTTTATTAAAACTCAACTCTTTATATCAGCTAATAATCCTCACTATACACACCATCATCTCATACTAGGCCATTGGCCTGATAGGCAAAACCGCTGTGATTTCACGACTTGTTCCCTATACTCTCTGCTTAATGAAAGCCTTTAATAAGAGTATGCTTGATGAGTCCGGTGCTCAAACTATTGAGCTCGATCATCCAGGTGATATCAAGTATGTAGTGGGCTATTGTAATGGGTTGGTTTGTTTAGAGCATAAATTTAAAGATCGATGAAGTATTCTTGTGGAATCTGTCAACTAGAAAATCAAGAAGACTACCCAAAATTGACAATATGATATTTGGGGATGCAAAGTATGGGTTTTTCTTTGATGAATTAAATGATGATTTTAAAGTATTTGCTATCTTTGGTCATCGTCTTGGATATAAGTATAAGGTCGCGGTTTACGGCTCAAATTCTGACTTCTGGAGAATAATAGGAGATTTTAGTACTGGGGGAATACCGGATCGTGAAGGGAAGTTCGCAAATTGAGCTATACACTGGGTTCTTAGAAGATTCGACCCTGCTTCGAAGATTCTTCTTTCTGTTGATATACAAACATAGACTTATTGAGAAGTTATGCTGCCAAACTATAGAGGAGGGACTGTCTTTCTACGCTTGGACACTTTCGGTAAAAACCTTATCATGCTCATTGAATACGAAAAAATACGTTCTGAGTTTTGGGTACTTAAGGAATGTGGTGGTGACGAGTGTTGGGGAAAATGGTTCACAATCCCGCATGAGAAAAATGGATTTTTGACAGAGAAGGCCAATGTGGCATTGTACCTCTATCCAAAACCAATCTGCATTTTGGAAAATGGTGATGTTTTGTTAAATTTGTATTCAACCATCGTAGTGTACAACACTAAGCATAACACTTACAAAGATCTGTTAGACTTTCGTTTTGAAGCTCTCCAAGTGTTTCCTTATGTTGAAAGCCTAGTATCATCCAATCTCTGAATCACAGTGTGCATGCATGAAAAAGTGAGAAAGAAGGTCACCCGTAGATGCGGTATGTTCTGGTCATTGTGCGTGCCAATCGATTTTCACCGGTGGAAGGAATTTGCGGGCTATGGAAAATCATACTATCAACATATGAGTTTATTGTGAAACCATTTTCTTGCTAAAATGTCCTTTAAATTACTAACTACTATATGTTTATTGTTTAAAAACAAATGTAGTTTTATGAATTTATTGTTTGCACCTTTTTCAATTTACAAAATCGTCAGTCATCTTCGTTCGTGATATCAGTCTCGCCTTTGGAGTTCCAAAATTGATTAGCAATTTATTGAAGTATGAAAGTATGAACTTCCTTGTAGTGTTGCTTGTCAATCTTTTGATTTACTTGCAGTTTCCTCTTTGTTTCATCAATCAATTACGAATTCCGGTATGTTCTGTTCATTATGTATGCCAATCAATTTTCATAAGGGATATGTGGGATTTGTTAGACATGCCTAAGAAAGCGAAGACTAGGCATTGTAGTATAAGAAGGATACTACAATGATCATATTTCTTATGTTTGACACATTCATCGTCTTAAAACATATGATCGATCTGTGATCTAATCTGCAGACCCTTACGAGTTACACCACATTGATCTTCTTTTGGATTTATGCAATATGCAGCGTCCTTATGTCCGGATCCGGACTTAGAGATGATAGAGATTCAAGTGGTTTTTCAGTGACATGGCTTTTAGACAGACTTGAAATATTTGTTCTTGATTCAGACAGATTTGTATAATTATCCTAAATTGTTCGTGGAAAACTTGAAGAAATTTCTTTTTAAATAATCTTAAAACTCAGTTAACCTGTTTTCCTTTGATTCATTCCGAGATTTTTTTTTGGGTCTCATTTTGCTCTAATTGTTTTTATAAAAATTACAATTATTATTAATTTACAATATTGTTATTTTAATTAGTAATATTTGTTTAACACATAGACTGAAATTTGTAATTGTGATAAACTTATCATTAACGAGTGTACTTGAAAAATTATATTAGACAAAATTTTATGAAAATACATAATTAAAGAAAAAAATTTAAATAGATGACAATGTGATAAAAGTAGTTCAACATCTTAACATAACACCAATGAAATGCGTAACATTCTTAACCATCCTAAAATTCACAACATCATTTCATTTCATGCATCATTGTTAGGACCATCATATCCAGTAACTTCAAGCCTGAAAAAAAAACATAGAATATGAATATGTCAAAAAAATAAGATATATTGAAATTTGAATTTTTAGAATATTCTTACGAGTATCTCATAGAGAAAACCTCATACAAATTAGGATTGATGTATATTTTCGATGATGGTAGATTGGTTATTGAAACTGAACCTGAGATTAAATGCAGTAGATAAGTAATTAATTTACACAAATCTAATTTTATTATATTATTGTATTTTTTGAAATTTGAAAGTAAAATCTTACCCTCATATATCTCCACTTTAGCACTTGCCAAAACAATTATCACAGGTGTTTCTAATACTTCTTCATATAACGGATTCATACTCTCTGTCAGTTCTCCCCATATATGAACTCTTGTTGAGTACCTTGTATTGAACATATACAATGGTATTTTATTTTTATTTTCATTTTTCAATATGAATAATAAAACTGAAAATTAAACACTGAAATGAATTTTTGGTACCTTCCATGACCTATGCTGAATTTTACCAGAGGTTTTAAGCCAAATATTGTATTTGATGCTCCATCGATTGAAGATTTTCAACTACTCCCATAACATCTGTAAATTTTTCATAGTCATCAAAACTTTAGAAGTGTTTAATCATAGTTATTATGCATGAAATAAATGTTGAGAAGTTTAATCTACCTATAGAGAAAAAATGATCTTTATCATAAGTAATAATATTTTCTATCATATTTGGCAGTTGCACAATTTCAAATTTATGTCTGGGTATCGTCAAGTCATTTTCAAAAATCCTGTGGACTATAGTCGAAGATGAAAACACGATGCATAAATCGGATTGAACGGGCCTGAATTTTTCATCTACTTCTTTCGTATTAAAATTAACTATTTGATAAATGTTTCCCTCATCGATGTTATTTGCAAAACCATTCCATAAGTCTGCCTTCATAAATGCATGTATATGATAGTTCTGTTACAAACAGTAAATTTGATTGTTAATTTTATATATGCTACAATTTGCAAATTTAGACATCATATTAATCTTATGAATTGTATAAGATTTACCTGGTCATCCAGAAGAAGAAGATTAAAGCCAATTAAAACTTGTTCTTGAGATATTGAAGGCCACATACTTGTAACACGAACTTTAACTCTTCAATTGTTGTTAGACATATCAAGGGAAGAAAGAGGATGAAACATATCTCCTCATGTAAATCAGCAATTATATGAAGATGTTAATACTCAAACCAATTACTGTCAAAATATATAAAGTGATAAAGAAATGTCAAAGAAAGTGATCCAAAAAATGTGAATGGAGTCTCTTAGAATGGTGACTAACTCATGTATATATTATTTTACGTATCTTATCAAATCTTATTGTTTTTTTGTTTTTGGAATATAAATAATTTTGATTCGAAATACAAAATTTTTCAATCTCGAATTACTTATAAGTCAAGATTTATTTATGTATAAATCAATTAAGGTTTGTTTCGAATTTATTTGAAGTTGATTCACATATAATGTAACCCACAACAATTACATAAATACAAATATCTTATAGTATCTCAATATAAATAAATTAGATTGTAAATCAATTACTCCCTCCGTCCCAAAAAGGTTGGCCTTTTGACTTTTTCACGCATTTCAATGCGCTCGGTTGAGATACTTGTAAATAATATTTTTTCAATTTTTTTTATTTGTATAAAAATATAGGATTTATATTTTTATACAAATCAAAAAAATTGAAAAAATATTATTTACAAGTACTTCAATCGAGCGCATTGAAATGCGTGCAAAAAGAAGTGGTTCATCCTTTTTGGGACGGAGGGAGTACATAAATGCAAATATCTTATTGTATCTCAATACAAATAAAGTACATATGAAGCAATCAGTATCGATTATACTTATTTAACGTATCTTACAGTTTTTTTGTTTCGAATACAATTAATTTAGAATCCAAATACAAAAAATTTTAGCCTAAAATCACTCATAAGTCAAGATTTTTTTATGTATAAATGAATTTAAGGTTGTTTTGAAATTATTTAAAGTTGTTTCACATATAATGCAACCCAAATCAATTACATAAATACAAATATCTTACGGTATCTCAATATAAATAAAGTAGATTGTATATCAATTACATAAATGCAAATATCTTATAGTATCTTAATACAAATAAAGTACATATGATTAGACTATTACTAGTGCACATGAAGTTATTTTAGCTATAAATTTTGTTTATAACTATCATATAGTTAACCAATTGTCTGAAGTTAGTTTAAATTTTATTTATAACAATCATATAGATTTTGAGACATTACCAATTGTCTGAAGTTAGTTTAACCAAGATTATATTAGGTCAAAGTGTTAAGGAATGATTTGACTTTTGGTTTTATACACTGATTATCTGTCAAATAGTAATTTAATTCTCCGTACCATTTAGGTTAAATAATTTTGTATTAAAATTAGAATTAATGATGTATCTAACCAAAGGAATCCCCTTTGGTTAGATCTTTATGTGTGCATTTTGGTGCTATTTTTAAGTTTCATTAATAAATTATATTGATAATTTTATATATTTTATTTGTAGAATAAATTACTGCAATCTTTGTGTCATTTTCCAGGTAAGTATGGGCAAATGATTGGCTAGGGTTTGGATTTAGTGCCAATATGAATCGGATATCTTTTAACTCATGATCCAGATAAGTTTTCTTTCGATACTTTCTTTTTGGGTATTCTCTCTTCGGACTTTAAGGTTTTATTGTCTAAGCTTCCGGGGACATCTTTGCATGACCTTCGGTTAGATGATAAGTTTTATGGAATGAAAGAAACTCATTTCCGCGCCACTGTATTTCGGTGCATATTCTTTATACGAGAATGTATTTCTCTGACAAAACAAAAAGTACATATGAATCAATCAGTGTCAATTTTATTTATTTTACCTATATTACCATATGTTATTGTTTTTTTTGTGTTTTGAATATAATTAATTTAGATCCCACTCATAAGTCAAGATTTATTTATGTATAAATCAATTAACATTAATTGTATTTATGCACATATATTACCGTTTAAATTGTTTGGAATTTTAAATTTAAGTAATTATTATTATATAATATACACTTGACTTAGAAATATTATAAAAAATATTATTATGTAATTAATGTTTACATGACTTGGAAATATTATTAGAATATTTCTTTCAAGAGACAGTAAACATCCGAATTTAAGTGCATTTAAAGTAATTGATTGATTAAAAACTTTCTGATTGATTATTCAATTTCTGGATATGATTATGCATAATATATATCAATCAAAATCAATTGTAGAAATATATGTACCTTGAGAATTAAAGTAGTATATTTCAAATTTTTGAAATTTAAATATACATAGATTAAGAGGAATTTGTTTTAAACCAAAAAGATCTTTTTGACATGGAAAAAATTAAAAGCTTTTATATTGTAAAAGGAAACGAATATAGAAATTAATTTCATTAAAACATTTCAAATTTGATTGTCTAGTGGTTTCTATTCTTACCAAAAAAAAGTAGTGGCCTTGATAATTTTAGGCATACAAATTAATAACTACCACTCTGGTAAATTGTAGAAAACTTCTTCATAAACAATATTTTTTGTGCTATTTTTATTTTTTATAGTTCCGTCTCCCGGAAGGATATGGAGACCAACTGGTGAAGTGACACGTGAGAGAGCAACATAGAGTTGACCATGACAGAAAGTAGGACTGGTAAGATACAAACCAACCTTTTCCATGTACTGACCTTGACTCTTATTAATCGTCATTGCAAAACAAACTTGCAATGGCAATTGTCTCCTCTTAAATATGAAAGGCAACTTTGAGTTGCTTTCACTGGATGTTGTGGTAAACCTCATAATAATATGAGTAGCTCCTGCATGACTTCCGGTTATTATTTCACATTCAACCGTCCACTTGAATAGTTTCTTGATAACCATTCTCATACCATTGCATAGTCCAAGAACCTGCTTTATATTCCTTGTTAGCATAACTGCAACACCAACTTTTAACCTAAGTTCGTGTTTAGGTATTCTCATCCATAGGACCTTCGTCAATGCTATCAACACTTAGATATACATGTTCCTCACCTGGTATAAGGTCCAAGACACGAGCATTAATTTCGTCAACCAATTTGTTAGTCGGAGCAAGAATAGCCCTGTCCCTGAGATATTGATGATCTTTGAAGTTGCATTCAATATCAGGATAGACGAAATCAACAATATCTGACATTGGATCATAGTTGTGTGAAATAAAAACTTCTCAGGAATTAGAACTTCAGGATCCCTATTAGGGTCATTTTCATCGATAAATGAAATTCTACCATCACCAATGTCCAATACCCATTTACTGAATTCGTCAATAGCATTATTAATGGCATCATAATTTGTCTTGTCACATGTCAAGGAAGCAATACGATTAAAGTGAGCTCCTTGCATTTTGAAGGTGTAGAAATGATGTATGGTTGTAGAGATGATGTATGGGTGTAGAAATGATTGATCTGTTATTGGGACTCGTGATTTTTATAACAAATACACGTAGATCTATTTATAGGTACAAACCATTACTAATTTGGGCTAAAATTTATCAATTACATTAATACATATATTTTTCAAGATCTTAATTAATCAATTATCATTAAAAAATATATTGCATTTTAATTTTTTGATAACTATAAATCAGTCTCAAATCAATTATCATTGAGAAATATCTTACCGGATATTTTTTATTTTTTGATAAACATAAATCAATATAAAAGCAATTATCATTGAGAAATATCTTACCGGCTCTTTTTTATTTTTTGATAAACATAAATCAATCTAAAATCATATATAACTGGAAAAAATCGTGTAAGATATGCAAGATCTATTTGAATTTTTGACAACTCCAAATCAATCTAAATAGTTGTCATTTCTTAGATGCAAATACAATTCAATCAGAATTTAATTCAATTAAACGATTTGATTAGTAACACATACATTAATTTGAATTTTATTTCATTTTTTTATTACTATTAGATTATTTTAATTTAAATTTTATTCAATTAAGCGATTAAAATTGCATTTATATTACTATCTTTTTTATTTTTTGATAAACATAAATAAATCTAAAATCATTTATAACTGAAAAAGATCTTGTAAGATATGCTGGATCTATTTGAATTTTTGACAACTCCAAATCAATCTAAATAGTTGTCATTTCTTGGATGCAAATACAATTCAATCAGAATTTAATTCAATTAAACGATTTTATTCTTATTAGATGATTTACCAAAAATACTATCTTTCAAAAATATTTACGAAAATTTGGTTTGAAACCAAAAGTTATTTTTTTTACGATGTACTACGCAAAAATATTGTACATGATTTTTTTAAAACGAATCTCTTTATATATATATATGAATTAATTATATATTATTTAAATTTTGTGATTGGTTAACTAAAACATGTAGAAGCGAGATTCACTGTTTGCAAAAGTTTTTAAAAAATCGTAATTCCATTAAATTTTAGAGTAAATAGCACTTTACACCCCGTATCTTTAGTCACTTTTTCGATTTAGTCTCAAATTTTTAATGTAGGCAGAATGCATCCCTTAACTTTAAATTTCGCTTCGTATTGTATCTTTTTAATTATTTTTCGTTCAAAATAACTGTCACCGTTGATATGTATAGGGGTAAAATCGAAAGATTATTTAATTAAGTTTAAATAATAACTATTACTGTTAATATGCACAAGAGTAAATTTAATTATTTTGGATGAAAAATGAGTAAAGGGGTGCAAAACAAAGAAAAATCCAAAGTTAAGGGATGCATTATGTCGACAATAAAAATTTGAGACCAAATCAAAAAAATGACTAAAGTTAAGGGGTACAAAATACTATTTACTCTAAATTTTATTATTATTAGATTATTTTAATTAAATTTTATTCAATTAAGCGATTAAAATTGCATTTATATTACTATTTTATTAATATATATATATATATATAAATTACTATTTTAAAAATGGAATTGCATTTATATTACTATTTTATTATTAAAATATATATTGATTTGAATAAATTATTGTTTTTGATTGGTTGAAAAATAAAATACTTGCTTATGATTGGTTGATAATTATTTAAAATTGTGTGATTGGTTAAAATTATTTGGCTTGGAAAGTATTTAATAGAATATAAATTTGAATAGGAAACAAATTTTTATTTGAAATGCATTTAAACGTTTCCTTTTTAAGAGAGTGGTTAATAATGGTACCATAGTTAGTCACTCATTGTTAATTCTTAAAAAAGGAAACGTGCTAACTCAATTGTGATTGGTTGAAAAATAAAATACTTATTTCTGATTGGCTGAAAATTATTTAAAATTATGTGATTGGTTAACTAATACATGTGGTTAACTTAACTTTTATAAAGAGATGTGTGATTGGTTAAAATTATTTAGCTTGTAAAGTATTTAATAGAATATAAATTTGAATAGGAAACAAATTTTTATTTGAAATGCATTTAAACGTTTCCTTTTTAAGAGAGTGGTTAATAATGGTACCATAGTTAGTTACTCATGGTTAATTCTTAAAAAAGGAAACGTGCTAACTCAATTGTGATTGGTTGAAAAATAAAATACTTACTTCTGATTGGCTGAAAATTATTTAAAATTATGTGATTGGTTAACCAATACATGTGGTTAACTCAACTTTTATAAAGAGAGATGGTCAAAATATTTTTTTTTGTCAGCAATTATATTTTTTAAGATTCAACAGATCTGTAAATTTTTAGAAGCTCAATAAACAGAATCCTGATTACCTGAATTCTTGCCGTTTAACATAAATAATTGTGTCATTGCTGCAACTACGTTTTTGAGTAATACATTTACTTCGAGCACAGAGTCAGAAATCACAATATTGCGACTATACAAAGCTTGTAAGAGCATCTTCAATCATGAGAAGTTCTTAGCTAAAATTCTATATGGCATACCTTAAATAAAAAATATATAGATTACGTAAAAATGTTGTACCTCTTCTTCATATTGATTATATGTGGCCAACCTCTAGGAACCTGTAACAAAAATCTACGTCATCTATTACCATATTGAAATAATAAATTCTATTTATGACAACTTAAAATAATAATAACATGCTATTTATAAAATATAGGTAATGAGTATAGCCTACACCATTGGAGCAAAACACCGGTTCAACAAATTTTACATAATCACTATTTTATATCATTTTAGTCAATTATTTTAGTCAACCTCATTGGAAATGCTCTAAAAAAACTAATGCAAGTGCAACTTGTACTCCCTCCGTCCAATTTTATATATCTCCGAGATTTTTAATTCTTAAATTGCATATTTCGTACATTAATTTTGAATTTCTTTTTTTGAAAAAAGTATAAATTATAATTTTTTTTCATAAAAAGAAAATTTAAAGCTTAAAAACTTTTTTAATGCATCTTAAATTACGTGTAAAAAATCAAAAGCGGAAGGGAGTACCGATATAAATAAATTTGGTGCACAGAATATGAAACCGAGATACATGTAACTTTAATGAAATATTGAATAAAATCACTTTCATGTTATAAAAATTGAGCATATATATGATAAGAATATGTAAAAAGATTGTGGGTATGTATAAAAAGGATGCAGGTATCAAAATCACACTGATTTTATATTCAATATCTCGAAAGTTAATCTGATTACTTTTTCCCATTTGGTGAATCCTGTATGTATAACGCTTTCTAGAGGGAAAGTTTTTTACACAAGTTAGGGTTCTGGGTGTCCTCTTATTATAAATTTCTGATTGTAACTCCATAATTTACTAATGGCAACTCATGAAAATACGTACCCTAACCCTAGCATTCCAGAAGATTTAATTTACGTCATACTCTCAAGGCTTCCGGTGAAATCTCTTTTGCGATTCAAGACCGCCTGTAAATCATGGTTATCTCTTATTTCGAGTCGCGATTTTATCAGAACTCACCTCTCTATATCTACTAATGATCCTCGGTATGCACACCATCATCTCCTTTTAAGACATTGGCCTTCTAGTGCGTACGACCGCAGTGGTCTCGCGACTTGTTCATTATATTCTCTGCTTAATAAATCCTTTACAACTCGAAACAAAAAAAAAGAAAAAAAAACCCTTTACTAAGAGTATGCTTAATGAGTTCGGTGGTCAAACATTTAAGGTTGATCATCATGTAGTTGGCTGTTGTAATGGATTGGTTTGTTTAGCGAGTGATGATGTACGTCATATATTCTTGTGGAACCCCTCCACCAGAAAATCAAGAACACTACCGAAACTTGAATATGCAGAAAATCATTGGGAACATGTAGTACATGCAGAGTATGAGTTTTGCTACGATGAATCAAATGATGATTTTAAAGTATTCGCAATTTTTCGTAAACGTGGTAAATGTAAATATAAAGTCGCAGTTTATAGCTCAAAATATAATTTTTGGAGAATAATAGGAGATTTTCCTATTAAAGGAAAACCGTGGTCTTCAGGAAGTTTCGCGAATGGAGCTACTCACTGGATTGTTGAAAGACCCAATATGAGCTTTGATGATGTGATCATTGTTTCTATGGATGTAAAAACAGAGACGTATCGAGAAGTTATGCCCCCAAATTTTGTTGAAGGTGCAAACTCTTGGGCCTTGTACACTTTTGGTGAAAATCTTATATTACATGCTGATGTAAAAAATTGTTCTGATTTCTGGGCAATGAAGGAAGGTGATGTTGAAGAATGTTGGAGAAAATTGTACACAATCTCGCATGATGAAAATGAATTTATAACTAAGATAACAGATATGCACCAATATCCAAAACCGCTCTGCATTTTTGTGAATGGTGATATTTTGTTAAATTTGTATTCAACCATCGGACTGTACAACACTGAGCATAACACATTCAAAGATCTGTTAGACTTTCGTTTTAACGAACTCGAAGTTCATACCTATGTTGAAAGCCTGGTTTCACCCTAACTCTGAATCGAAGCATGCAGGCAAGAACAAGTGTGAAAGAAGGCGGCAAGATGTGAAAGAAGGTCACTCTGGTTTATGTTTTATACTGTGGTAATTCTGGTTTATGTTTAATATTGTTTTCTATTACAACTTGAACTTCTAGTTCTCATTTTAAACTTGTCATACTGCATTTTGGTATTGCTCTCTTTTCTGATTTTTGCCGTAGATTATGTATTTCAGTATACGATAATACTGCATTTTCGTTATGTTTGACATAATAATATAGCTTACTTGATTAGTTGTTTTACTTGGTGAAAAATAAGTATGGAATTAAAAGATTTGAAAAAGATAAAACGGACTCCATGTGTCCACACAATTAACACTAAGCATAACACATTCAAAGATCTGTTAGACTTTGTTTTTGAAGCACCCCATGTGTGTACTTATGTTGAAAGCCTTGTTTCGCCCCATCTCTGAAACGGAGCCTGCAGGCAAGAACAAGCGAGAAAGAAGGTCATTTTTGTTTATATTTTATCTTGTTCTCTGTTATATTTGAGCTTCTAGTTCTCTTTTAAGACTAATCGTCTGTCGATGATGCATTTTGGTATTGCTATTCTTTCTGTTTCTACCATAGTTTATATCAATTTATACAGTTATTTTACTTCAAATTTGCCTGCAAAGGGAGATCATAAATCAAAAATGAATTTGTTTTGTGAAACCATTTTTTTTGCAGTATATTCAGTTTGCACCTCTTTTTTCTTCTCTTTTTTACAAAATTGTTATTTGTAATTCGTCTTTTAACCTTATTAAGAGATTCTCTAACTTCGTGATATCAGTATTACATTTGGAATTCTTAAAGTTGACAAGCAATTTAGCGATGTGAATTTCCTTGTTCTATTGCTCGTCACACAATTTTTGTATCAGTTTATCAGAAACTCCAGTAATTTACATTCCAATTGTGTGTTTGCCAATTGATTTTCGTAAGGGATATGTAATTTTTTTTGGAAGTTCCTACAATAATATTTTGTAGTTGCATTTTGGTTATCTTCTCATTCACCATGTTTGAACATATGAGCTGCAGACCGTCACACACTGATCATCTACTGCTATGTTGCTCAACAAGGCCAGTCAAATAATTTTATGTAGTACTATAAATTGCAGTGTCCTTAGTGTGCATTTACATTGTAACAACTATGTCAAGACTTGTGATAAAGGCTGAGAATGATTTTTTTTTTTTTTAATCCTGAACTGCAAGCGGGGTTGTTGACAAGGATCCCTACTCCATCTTAGTAATAAAAATCGAGTCATCATTATAAACTATTTTTCTGATATCTTTGGAGAGGAGCTAGGAAGAAGATCTATCTTAAGAAAAGGAGCTAGTCTGTGAATAGTTAAATTGGAAGTAATTTTGCTATAGATATTATACGAAGTAATCTTTGGAAATTCATGATTAGTCCTGCACAAGGCTTATTCACCATAATTGAAGACAGACTTTTGGAAGAAAAGAAATTGATTCAGAGATTTATATGAATTTTCTTAATCATTCCTGGAAAATCATGAGAAATTTCTTTTAAATTTTAAAACTCCCTTAATTGCTTTTCCAATCCATTTATGCAATGGTCGAACTGATTTTTCGTTCAATAAGTAATTTATCTACGTACTTGTCTGGCACAGGCTAAAGATTTTGAGATTTGCACATTATGGATGGCTTTTATGTCTCGGGAGATTATCCACATTTCATAGACTTGCTTCATTTGGGCTCGATGTCTCTTCCTTTTGTAATCTTTGTGTGGGAGGGGTGGAAACAGATTCTCATTTATTTGCTAATTGTCATTACAGCGGGATCATTTTGGATAGACTATCTCGTTTGCTTCATATTTTTCTAGTAGATGGAACATGGCTGGATATTTAGTCCTCATAAGGTTCTCTATCAGACAGTGTTTATCGAAGCTTGGGTCTTCTCACTGTTCAGGTTTTTTCTTATCATATATGGAAGGAGAGAAATGCGAAACTGCATGACAGGGGTTGTTTAAGTCCGAGCAAGTAGCTTGAAGGGATTCTCGTGGACATCAGGACTAAGCTGCAAAGTTCAAGCTGGTTCCGAAAATGCTTGTATGGAGTCCTCCTATAGGCGGACTATTTTTTGATGGGTTGTTCTGCCCTTATGCTTCTGTTCTCTCTATTTTCAATCTAGCTAGCTTTTAGATTGATTGTAGATAGTCTTCTCTATGGTTTGCCATAGAGCAAGGGTCGACCCCCATATATTATTTTGATTTCTTTATATTATATGCAACTTAGCAAAAAAAAAAAAAAATCTATGCACAGAATCTTCTCAGACAATTTACCAGAAGTGTTACATAGTCCTTTGTCCATCTGATGATAAGAACTAAGAAGTCGGGGTTCAAGGCACTGCCCATGAATAATAGGGTTTGAGTTACGACCTGGTTCCACAGGTTCACAAGCTCGAAAAACAGAGTCAAGAGAATCTGAATTTTTGCTACCCGACTCCATAGGTTTATAAACTTGTCATTTTTAACGTAATCTCAAAGTAGCAGGCTCCTGAGTAACACATGAATTTTAATGTATGCTTCAAAGTGCAGAGGCCAAAATAATAACACATTCAAATATTCTTTTAGACTTTCATTTTACCCCATCTCTGAATCGTAGCGTGCAGGCAAGAAAAAACAGGAATGAAGGCCCTCACGCAATATCATTTAAATCACTAAAATCACCTTTAAATATGTGCTCAGATAGTAAAAATAATCTTCTGTTATGTTCTACACAACCTAATGAAAAATTGTTGTGAGTTCTAGTATTTCAGATAATATATCTGAATTTTAAAATATAACTATAAAACTAAAAATAGGTTGAATAATATAGATATAGTCTTCTATATATTCACAAACACAAATTTGATCCAAGTATCGCAAAGGTTTGTTCTTCTTCATCCTACTAGAAAAGAGGCCTAATAATTGTAACTTCATAATTTACTAATGGCAACTCATGAAAATACTTACCCTAACCCTAGCATTCCAGAAGATCTAATTTACGTCATACTCTCAAGGCTTCCGGTGAAATCTCTTTTGCGATTCAAGACTGCTTGTAGGTCATGGTTATCTCTTATTTCGAGTCGCGATTTTATCAAAACTCACCTCTCTGTGTCAACTAATAATCCTTACTATACCCACCATCATCTCCTTTTAAGACATTGGTCTTCTAGTTTGTACGATCGCTGTGATTTTACGACTTGTTCCGTATCTTCTCTGCTTAATGAACCCTTCACTACGAGTATGCTTAATGAGTCCGGTGCTCAAACTTTTAAGCTTGATCATCCCCGTGATATCAAGTATGTAGTTGGATGTTGTAATGGATTGATTTGTTTAGCGAGTAATGATAGGCGTCATATATTCTTGTGGAATCCATCCACCAGAAAATCAAGAAGACTACCAAAACTTGACTATGCAGAAAATCGTATATTTGCACATCTAGTACATACAGAGTATGGGTTTTGCTACGATGAATCAAATGATGATTTTAAAGTATTTGCCATTTTTCGTAAATTTGATGAATATAAATATAAAGTCGCAGTTTATAGTTCAAAATATGATTTTTGGAGAATTGTAGGAGATTTTTTTATTGAAGGAACTCAGTGGGGTTCGGGGCAGTTCGCGAATGGAGCTATTCACTGGATTGTTAGAAGACCCAATAAAAACTCTGGTGATCTGATTATTGTTTGTTTCGATGTAAAAACAGAGACGTGGCGAGAAGTAATGCACCCACAATTTGTTAGAGGTGCAGACTGTTGGACCTTGTTCACTTTTGGTGAGAACCTTATGATACACACTGTATATGCAAAAATTTGTTCCGATTTCTGGGTAATGAAGGAAGGTAACGTCGAAGAATGTTGGAGAAAATTGTGTACAATCCCGCATGATGAAGATGAATTTATAACTAAGAGAACATCATTGCACCGATATCCAAAACCGATCTGCGTTTTTGTGAATGGTGACATTTTGTTAAATTTGTATTCAACCATCGGACTGTACAACACCGAGCATAACACATTCAAAGATCTGTTAGACTTTCGTTTTAACCAACTCCAAGTTCATACCTACGTTGAAAGCCTAGTTTCACTCGAGCTCTGAATCGAAGGTGCAGGCAAGAACAAGTGTGAAAGAAGGTGGAGCAAGAACAAGTGTGCAAGAAGGTCATTCTGGTTTATGTTTTATATTGTTTTCTATTACCACTTGAGCTTCTAGCTCTCCTTTAAAACTAGTCACGAGTCCGTTGCTGCATTTTGGTATTGCTCTTCTCTCTGATTTCTACCGTAGATTATATATTTCAGTATATGAATTAATTGCACCACATTTTTGATTGGGTTTGCTTATGAACAAGTGAGAAAGAAGGTTATTCTGGTTTATGCTTTATCTTGTTTTCTATTACAACATGAGCTTCTAGTTCTCCTTTGATACTAGTCACGAGTAGATACAACATTTTGGTATTAGTTCTGATTTCTACCGTCGATTATTTCGGTAAATGCTTGTAGGTCATATGGTTATCTCTTATATCCAGTCGTGATTTTATTAAAACTCAACTCTTTATATCAGCTAATAATCCTCACTATACACACCATCATCTCATACTAGGCCATTGGCCTGATAGGCAAAACCGCTGTGATTTCACGACTTGTTCCCTATACTCTCTGCTTAATGAAAGCCTTTAATAAGAGTATGCTTGATGAGTCCGGTGCTCAAACTATTGAGCTCGATCATCCAGGTGATATCAAGTATGTAGTGGGCTATTGTAATGGGTTGGTTTGTTTAGAGCATAAATTTAAAGATGAAGTATTCTTGTGCAATCCGTCAACTAGAAAATCAAGAAGACTACCCAAAATTGACAATATGATATTTGGGGATGCAAAGTATGGGTTTTTCTTTGATGATTTTAAAGTATTTGCTATCTTTGGTCATCGTCTTGGATATAAGTATAACACTAAGCATAACACTTACAAAGATCTGATAGACTTTCGTTTTGAAGCTCTCCAAGTGTTTCCTTATGTTGAAAGCCTAGTATCATCCAATCTCTGAATCACAGTGTGCAGGCATGAAAAAGTGAGAAAGAAGGTCACCAGTAGATGCGGTATGTTCTGTTCATTGTGTGCCAATCGATTTTCACCGGTGGAAGGAATTTGCGGGCTATGGAAAATCATACTATCAACATTTGAGTTTATTGTGAAACCATTTTCTTGCTAAAATGTCCTTTAAATTACTAATTACTATATGTTTATTGTTTAAAAATAAATGTAGTTTTAGGAATTTATTGTTTGCACCTTTTTTCAATTTACAAAATCGTCAGTCATCTTCGTTCGTGATATCAATATCGCCTTTGGAGTTCCAAAATTGATAAGCAATTTATTGAAGTATGAACTTCCTTATAGTGTTGCTTGTCAATCTTTTGATTTGCTTGCAGTTTCCTCTGTTTCATCAATCAATTAAGAACCGGTATGTTCTGTTCATTGCGTATGCCAATCGATTTTCATTAGGGATATGTGGGATTTGTTAGACATGCCTAAGAAAGCGAAGACTAGGCATTGTAGTATCAAGAAGGATACTACAATGATCATATTTCTTATGTTTGACACATTCATCATCTTAAAACATATGATCGATCTGTGATCTGATCTGCAGACCCTTACGAGTTACGACACATTGATCTTCTTTTGGATTTATGCAATATGCAGCGTCCTTATGTCCGGATCCGGACTTAGAGATGATAGAGATTCAAGTGGTTTTTCAGTGACATGGCTTTTAGACAGACTTCAAATATTTGTTCTTGATTCAGACAGGTTTGTATAATTATCCTAAACTAGCTTTATAACCCGTGCGAGACACGGGTATGATATAAATTCACATTTTACTGCACTTCTTACATGTTTAATAAATGAACTACTTGTCATTTTAAATTAATTTTTTTCCAATTTTTAATATGACCTACCCTTATTCACAAAAAATGTAAGAATTTTGAAGATTTGAATTTTGCAGTAGTCGTGGTTGAATATGGACGTTCATTAGTTTGGAAGAGATAGCAGTCGTCTCTCATTAATTCCATCAAATGCGTGAGAATCAGTCACTTGCGCTGTTCAAAGTGCATGCTTTTTGGTTTTGGCGTATATAAGGTGTAACGAAAACTAAAAGTCCGACATGATCGATAATTTTTTAATATTTCGGGTATAACGATACAGTTTAATACATACATACATACATATAATAATATATATATACACACACATGTATGTATTGACATATTAATTTTGAAATATTATTAAGTAAATTTTTGAATACCAAATTTATCTAGGCCATCCGCCATGCACTAAGATATCTGAAACGTCTCTTTCTTTTCACACAATAACATATTACTCCTTTCAGCATCAATTGATCAAAGTTGCACTCCGATCCTCAGTTTCATTTAGCTAATTGAAAAACAAAAAATGTAAGAATTTTGAAGTTTTGATTTTTGCAGTAGTCGTGATTGAATATGCACGTTCATTAGTTTGGAAGAGATAGTTAATGGATTAAGAAGAAAGTGAGTTGATTTGCATCAGTTGTCTTAATTTTATTTGTTGTGTCTGTAATATACACGCTAGCAACTGTCTCTCATTAATTCCATCAAATGCGTGAGAGTCAGTCACATACACTATTCAGAGGGTATGCTTTTTGGTTTTGGCATATATAAGGTGTAACGAAAACTAAAAGTCCAACATGATCGATAATTTTTTAATATTTCGGGTTTAACGATACAGTTTAATATATATACACACACACACACATGTACGTATTGACATATTAATTTTGAAATATTATTAAGTAAATTTTTGAATACCAAATTTATCTAGGTCATCTGTCATGCACTAAGATATCTGAAATGTCTCTTTCTTTTCACACAATAACATATTACTCCTTTCAGCATCAATTGATCAAAGTTGCACTCCGGTCCTCAGTTTCATTTAGCTAATTGAAAAATATGTTAATTTTAGTAAACAAAAGCACATATATATTCTGAATTCGCAAATTTTATTAAATTTTATGAATATTTTTAATGTGATAAATGAGTTATTCGAATATTGACAAAAGTATGTGTTGTCATTAGTTAATTTGTTTAAGTGTTATAATTTAAGTAAATATTCAATTTTTATCTGTTTATGTGCAAATTTAAACCCCTTTTCGTTATAAATGTAATGTTAAAAGTTTAATAGACGATATTAATTATATAATCATTTAAGTATTTGTATAAATATAATTATAAATTATTGTATTTAATATTAATGGATAATAAATATATAGGTATTAATGACGATTAATGAATTAGATGTAATTAATATATGCATTAATTACAAAATTATTATTATATAATAAGTAGGAGTAACTGGGGGCATAATCGTAATTTCACTCTGATTTTTTTGTCTCACACAACCCCCTACTTCCTCTATTATATATATAATAGATTGTTCATGGAAAACTTGAAGAAATTTCTTTTTAAATAATCTTAAAACTCAGTTAACCTGTTTTCCTTTGATTCATTCAGAGATTTTTTTTGGTCTCATTTTGCTCTAATTGTTTTTATAAAAATTACAATTATTATTAATTTACAATATTGTTATTTTAATTAGTAATATTTGTTTAACACATAGACTGAAATTTGTAATTGTGATTTAATGTTATCACTTATCATTAACGAGTGTACTTGAAAAATTATATTATACAAAATTTTATGAAAATACATAATTAAAGAAAAAAATTTAAATAGATGACAATGTGATAAAAGTAGTTCAACATCTTAACATAACACCAATGAAATGCGTAACATTCTTAACCATCCTAAAATTCACAACATCATTTCATTTCATGCATCATTGTTAGGACCATCATATCCAGTAACTTCAAGCCTGAAAAAAAACATAGAATATGAATATGTCGAAAAAATAAGATATATTGAAATTTGAATTTTTAGAATATTCTTACCAGTATCTCATAGAGAAAACCTCATACAAATTAGGATTGATGTATATTTTCGATGATGGTAGATTGGTTATTGAAACTGAACCTGAGATTAAATGCAGTAGATAAGTAATTAATTTACACAAATCTAATTTTATTATATTATTGTATTTTTTGAAATTTGAAAGTAAAATCTTACCCTCGTATATTTCCACTTTAGCACTTGCAAAAACAATTATCACAGGTGTTTCTAATACTTCTTCATATAACGGATTCATACTCTCTGTCAGTTCTCCCCATATATGAACTCTTGCTGAGTACCTTGTATTGAACATATACAATGGTATTTTATTTTTATTTTTATTTTTCAATATGAATAATAAAACTGAAAATTAAACACTGAAATGAATTTTTGGTACCTTCCATGACCTATGCTGAATTTTACCAGAGGTTTTAAGCCAAATATTGTATTTGATGCTCTACCGATTGAAGATTTTCAACTACTCTCATAACATCTGTAAATTTTTCATAGTCATCAAAACTTTAGAAGTGTTTAATCATAGTTATTATGCATGAAGTAAATGTTGAGAAGTTTAATCTACCTATAGCGAAAACCATTCCATAAGTCTGTCTTCACAAATGCATGTATATGATAGTTCTTTTACAAACAGTAAATTTGATTGTTAATTTTATATATGCTACAATTTGCAAATTTAGACATCATATTAATCTTATGAATTGTATAAGATTTACCTGGTCATCCATAAGAAGAAGATTAAAGTCAATTAAAACTTGTTCTTAAGATATTGAAGGCCACATCCTTGTAACACGAACTTTAACTCTCTAATTGTTGTTAGACATATCAAGGGAAGAAAGAGGATGAAACATATCTCCTTATGTAAATCAACAATTATATGAAGATGTTAATACTCAAACCAATTACTGTCAAAATATATAAAGTGATAAAGAAATGTCAAAGAAAGTGATCCAAAAAATGTGAATGGAGTCTCTTAGAATGGTGACTAACTCATGTATATATTGATCTCTAAGAACTATTTTACTTAATGAATTTTTATATATAGTTTTGAAGGTTTGTTTTGATTTAAAGAGGATTTACATATAATGCATTCCAAATCAATTATATAAATACAAATATATTACAGTATCTCAATATAAATAAATTTGATTGTAAATCAATTACATAAATGCAAATATTTTATAGTATCTCAATACAAATAAAGTACATGTTAATCAATCAGTATCAGCTATATTTATTTTACGTATCTTAGCAAATCTTATTATTTTTTTGTTTTTGGAATATAAATAATTTTGATGCGAAATACAAAATTTTTCAATCTCGAATTACTTATAAGTCAAGATTTATTTATGTATAAATCAATTAAGGTTTGTTTCGAATTTATTTGAAGTTGATTCACATATAATGTAACCCAAAACAATTACATAAATACAAATATCTTATAGTATCTCAATATAAATAAATTAGATTGTAAATCAATTACATAAATGCAAATATCTTATTGTATCTCAATACAAATAAAGTACATATGAAGCAATCAGTATCGATTATATTTATTTAACGTATCTTACAGTTTTTTTTGTTTCGAATACAATTAATTTAGAATCCAAATACAAAATATTTTAGCCTAAAATCACTCATAAGTCAAGATTTTTTTATGTATAAATGAATTTAAGGTTGTTTTGAAATTATTTAAAGTTGTTTCACATATAATGCAACCCAAATCAATTACATAAATACAAATATCTTACGGTATCTCAATATTAATAAAGTAGATTGTATATCAATTACATAAATGCAAATATCTTATAGTACTTAATACAAATAAAGTACATATGATTAGACTATTACTAGTGCACATAAAGTTATTTTAGCTATAAATTTTGTTTATAACTATCATATAGTAACCAAATGTCTGAAGTTAGTTTAAATTTTATTTATAACAATCATATAGATTTTGAGACATTACCAATTGTCTGAAGTTAGTTTAACCAAGATTATATTAGGTCAAAGTGTTAAGGAATGATTTGACTTTTGGTTTTATACACTGATTATCTGTCAAAGAGTAATTTAATTCTCCGTACCATTTAGGTTAAATAATTTTGTATTAAAATTAGAATTAATGATGTATCTAACCAAAGGAATCCCCTTTGGTTAGATCTTTATGTGTGCATTTTGGTGCTATTTTTAAGTTTCATTAACAAATTATATTGATAATTTTATATATTTTATTTGTAGAATAAATTACTGCAATCTTTGTGTCATTTTCCAGGTAAGTATGGGCAAATGATTGGCTGGAGTTTGGATTTAGTGCCAATATGAATCGGAGATCTTTTAACTCATGATCCAGGTAAGTTTTCTTTCGATACTTTCTTTTTGGGTGTTCTCTCTTCGGACTTTAAGGTTTTATTGTCTAAGCTTCCGGGGACATCTTTGCATGACCTTCGGTTAGATGATAAGTTTTATGAAATGAAAGAAACTCCTTTCCGCGCCACTGTATTTCGGTGCATATTCTTTATACGAGAATGTATTTCTCTGACAAAAAAAAGTACATATAAATCAATCAGTATCAATTTTATTTATTTTACCTATATTACCGTATGTTATTGTTTTTTTTGTGTTTTGAATATAATTAATTTAGATTCCACTCATAAGTCAAGATTTATTTATGTATAAATCAATTAACATTAATTGTATTTATGCACATATATTACCGTTTAAATTGTTTGGAATTTTAATTTTAAGTAAATATTATTATATAATATACACTTGACTTAGAAATATTATAAAAATATTATTATGTAATTAATGTTTACTTGACTTGGAAATATTATTAGAATATTTCTTTCAAGAGACAGTAAACATCCGAATTTAAGTGCATTTAAAGTAATTGATTGATTAAAAACTTTCTGATTGATTATTCAATTTCTGGATATGATTATGCATAATATCAATCAAAATCAATTGTAGAAATATATGTATCTTGAGAATTAAAGTAGTATATTTCAAATTTTTGAAATTTAAATATACATAGATTAAGAGGAATTTGTTTTAAACCAAAAAGATCTTTTTGACATGGAAAAAATTAAAAGCTTTTATATTGTAAAAGGAAACGAATATAGAAATTAATTTCATTAAAACATTGCAAATTTGATTGTCTAGTGGTTTCTATGCTTACCAAAAAAAAAGTAGTGGCCTTGATAATTTTAGGCATACAAATTAATAACTACCACTCGGGTAAATTGTAGAAAACTTCTTCATAAACAATATTTTTTGTGCTATTTTTATTTTTTATAGTTCCGTCTCCCAGAAGGATATGGAGACCAACTGGTGAAGTGACACGTGAGAGAGCAACATAGAGTTGACCATGACAGAAAGTAGGACTGGTAAGATACAAACCAACCTTTTCCATGGACTGACCTTGACTCTTATTAATCGTCATTGCAAAACATACTTGCAATGGCAATTGTCTCCTCTTAAATATGAAAGGCAACTTTGAGTTGCTTTCACTGGATGTTGTGGTAAACCTCATAATAATATGAGTAGCTCCTGCATGACTTCCGGTTATTATTTCACATTCAACCGTCCACTTGAATAGTTTCTTGATAACCATTATCATACCATTGAACAGTCCAAGAACCTTATTTATATTCCTTGTTAGCATAACTGCAACACCAACTTTTAACCTAAGTTCGTGCTTAGGTATTCCATGCATGTCGATTGAATTCAAAAACTCCACGGGAAAAGCTGAATTTAGATCATTCTCATCCATAGGACCTTCGTCAATGCTATCAACACTTAGATATACATGTTCCTCACCCGGTATACGGTCCAAAACACGAGCATTAATTTCGTCAACCAATTTGTTAGTCGGAGCAAGAATAGCCATGTCCCTGAGATATTGATGATCTTTGAAGTTGCATTCAATATCAGGATAGACGAAATCAACAATATCTGATATTGGATCATTGTTGTGTGAAATTAAAAACTTCTTAGGAATTAGAACTTCAGGATCTCTATTAGGGTCATTTTCATCGATAAAGGAAATTCTACCATCACCAATGTCCAATACACATTTACTGAATTCGTCAATAGCATTATTAATGGCATCAGAATTTGTCTTGTCACATGTCAAGGAAGCAATACGATTAAAGTGAGCTCCTTGCATTTTGAAGGTGTAGAAATGATGTATGGTTGTAGAGATGATGTATGAGTGTAGAAATGATTGATCTGTTATTGGGACTGGTGATTTTTATAACAAATACACGTAGATCTATTTATAGGTACAAACCATTACTAATTTGGGCTAAAATTTATCAATTACAGTAAATACATATATTTTTCAAGATCTTAATTAATCAATTATCATTAAAAAATATATTGCATTTTAATTTTTTGATAACTATAAATCAGTCTCAAATCAATTATCATTGAGAAATATCTTACCGGATATTTTTTATTTTTTGATAAACATAAATCAATATAAAATCAATTATCATTGAGAAATATCTTACCGGCTCTTTTTTATTTTTTGATAAACATAAATCAATCTAAAATCATATATAACTGAAAAAAATCGTGTAAGATATGCAAGATCTATTTCAATTTTTGACAACTCCAAATCAATCTAAATAGTTGTCATTTCTTGGATGCAAATACAATTCAATCAGAATTTAATTCAATTAAACGATTTGATTAGTAACACATACATTAATTTGAATTTTATTTCATTTTTTTTTTATTATTAGATTATTTTAATTTAAATTTTATTCAATTAAACGATTAAAATTGCATTTATATTACTATCTTTTTTATTTTTTGATAAACATAAATAAATCTAAAATCATTTATAACTGAAAAAGATCTTGTAAGAAATGCTGGATCTATTTGAATTTTTGACAACTCCAAATCAATCTAAATAGTTGTCATTTCTTGGATGCAAATACAATTCAATCAGAATTTAATTCAATTAAACGATTTTATTCTTATTAGATGATTTACCAAAAATACTATCTTTCAAAAATATTTACAAAAATTTGGTTTGAAACCAAAAGTTTTTCTTTTTTTACGATGTACAACGCAAAAATTTTGTACATGATTTTTTTTAAATGAATCTCTTTATATATATATGAATTAATTATATATTATTTAAATTTTGTGATTGGTTAACTAAAACATGTAGAAGCGAGATTCACTGTTTGCAAAAGTTTTTAAAAAATCGTAATTCCATTAAATTTTAGAGTAAATAGCACTTTACACCCCGTATCTTTAGTCACTTTTTCGATTTAGTCTCAAATTTTTAATGTAGGTATGCATCCCTTAACTTTAAATTTCGCTTCGTATTGCATCTTTTTAATCATTTTTCGTCCAAAATAACTGTCACCGTTGATATGTATAGGGGTAAAATCGAAAGATTATTTAATTAAGTTTAAATAATAACTGTTACTGTTAATATGCACAAGAGTAAATTTAATTATTTTGGATGAAAAATGAGTAAAGGGGTGCAAAACAAAGGAAAATCCAAAGTTAAGGGATGCATTATGTCGACAATAAAAATTTGAGACCAAATCGAAAAAATGACTAAAGTTAAGGGGTACAAAATGCTATTTACTCTAAATTTTATTATTATTAGATTACTTTAATTAAATTTTATTCAATTAAGCGATTAAAATTGCATTTATATTACTATTTTATTAATATATATATATATATATTACTATTTTAAAAATGGAATTGCATTTATATTACTATTTTATTATTAAAATATATATTGATTTGAATAAATTATTGCTTCTGATTGGTTGAAAAATAAAATACTTGCTTATGATTGGTTGATAATTATTTAAAATTGTGTGATTGGTTAAAATTATTTGGCTTGGAAAGTATTTAATAGAATATAAATTTGAATAGGAAACAAATTTTTATTTGAAATGCATTTAAACGTTTCCTTTTTTTTAAGAGAGTGGTTAATAATGGTACCATAGTTAGTCACTCATGGTTAATTCTTAAAAAAGAAAACGTGCTAACTCAATTGTGATTGGTTGAAAAATAAAATACTTGCTTCTGATTGGCTGAAAATTATTTAAAATTATGTGATTGGTTAACTAATACATGTGATTAACCCAACTTTTATAAAGAGAGATAGTCAAAATATTTTTTTTGTCAGCAATTATATTTTTTAAGATTCAACAGATCTGTAAATTTTTAGAAGCTCAATAAACAGAGTCCTGATTACGTGAATTCTTGCCGTTTAACATAAATAATTGTGTCATTGCTGCAACTACGTTTTTGACTAATACATTTACTTCGAGCAGAGTCAGAAATCACAATAATGCGACTATACAAAGCTTGTATGAGCATCTTCAATCATGAGAAGTTCTTAGCTAAAATTCTATATGGCATACCTTAAATAAAAAATATATAGATTACGTAAAAATGTTGGCTCGGGTCATAACTGTTAGCAAAAAAATTAGTCAACCATATTGGTTATATTTGGCCAACCTCTAGCAAAAATCTACGTCATCTATTACCATACTGAAATAATAAATTCTATTTATGACAACTTGAAATAATAATAACATGCTATTTATAAAATATAGGTAATGAGTATAGCCTACACCATTGGAGCAAAACACCGGTTCAACAAATTTTACATAATCATTATTTTATATCATTTTAGTCAATCATTTTAGCCAACCTCATTAGAGATGCTCTAAAAGAAACTAATGCAAGTGCAACTTGTACTCCCTCCGTCCAATTTTATATATCCCCGGGATTTTTTACTTCTTAAATTGCATATTTCGTATATTAATTTGAAATTCTTTTTTTGAAAAAAAAGTTTAAATTATAAATTTTATTCATAAAAAGAAAATTTAAAGCTGAAAAACTTTTGTAATGCATCTTAAATTACGTGTAAAAAAATCAAAAACGGAAGGGAGTACCGATATAATTAAATTTGGTGAAGAGAATATGAAACCGAGACACATGTAACTTTAATGAAATATTGAATAAAATCACTTCATATTATAAAAACTAGTTTAATAAGCCGCGCTTCGCAGCGGCTTTATAATAATATCTTTAAATTTTATAAAACAATATTCTACAAAATACGTTTTTAAATAAAATAATATTTCTAATATAAAATTAAGTTTTGTTTTGAATTACACACACACACACACACACACATATATATATATATATATATATAGTTTTAGATCGCTCAATCAAAAATTACAATTATACATTCGCAGCTATTAAAATTTTCACTACCTCCAAATCTACTCCCAGTAAGAAAAAAATCAAAAAATATGAACAAACATCCTTTTTGTTGTTGGGAGAATTTTTTATTAATAATGATCTCTTTTTGTCAAAACAAATAACAACAAAAACAACAACAACCTCTTCCTTTAAAAAAAAAAAATTAATGACCTCTTCTCAATGTTTCTTATTCTTGTATGACTTTTCTTATAGATGCACCGATTTATTGAATTTTGTTAAAAATGCACACACTAAATAAATTCTTCAGTCGAATAAATATTAACATGATATTTTCGAAATGCATACACTATAAATTTCTTAATATACAATTTTTATCTTTGAATTTTCGTGTATGAATTAGAGAAAATATTTTACTAAAAGATATAATCTTTTCTCATAAAAATTAGAGCAATAACTATCTAAAGTCTAAACGTTAAAAAATAATGATAAAATTTGTTTTTTAAGATATGATGAATTCTCCACTTTCGAGTTACCTTGTATACAGGTGTATCAACTTTTAACTATAAATTCAAAACTAATAACGTACACACATAAACATATAGATCAATTCACAACTGAATGTACATGAAAATCACCTTGCTCGGCCTATTATTTTAACTGATTAACTGATGAGTCCCCCTCCTTATTAATCCATGTCTTAACTCAATCAACACTAATCTATTATATTCTTAATAGCTGCTAGTGAAGGATTTGGAAAATTCCACAAAATACCCTTAAAAAATTACTCTTTTCGTATATCTTATGTCTATTTTCGTAATTTCCCAATTCAAAAATATTATGTCATCTTACATCATCATCATTAATTAAAATATATCTTATTTTATGCCTAATTATCTTTCACACAACTATAATCTCATTTATACTCAATATGACATGATTTCCTTAATTTATTATAGCTATAATTACCTATCAATTAAGGATATAAAATTGGCAATATATCAAATCAATAATTTAATATTTTTTTGAATATGTTTGAATTCCTTAATCAGTGGAAGCATTAAACAATTACATACTATTTGTATCCATAATTTTTGTTATCTATTTTCAAAATCCAAATTCATAATTCGTTACAAGTATTTCTTGATTATAAAACTTTGATCTTCACCATTCACAATGTTAAAATCTCATTTCTCTCATTTTATTTCTTTTCTCTCTTATTCTTTGTCTACTATTTTCCAATGTCTTTTCGTTAGTGTTTGTATCAGTTATGCAGGTTTGTGTATATGTATGTGTTTTATATTTTTGTTGCTTACTTTAATATATCACTAATATTTGTTTACATTGTGCATAATACCACACTTTGAACCATTTTTTTGGTGACAACAAAAACATGATAATTAAACACATATATACGCTACAATGATCGTTCTTATATGTTGATTTCGTTATATAGTAATTGCAGGTGAATTCCAAATCTTATAGACTTGAGTTCTTGATCATAAGAGGACGTGGTATCCATGAATTCAAAGTGGACAAAAAATACAAAGGTACTCTTTTTATGTTTATGTAATGTGTCATTGATTTAAGTAATGTATTTGTACACTTTTTGTCAAATATGTTGTTGTTTACTTAAAGTTGCTATTAATATTAGTTTATTTTGTTTTGAAAATGATGGTTAAATCAATTATAGGTGAATCTTAATGGTTAATGTTAATATAATGTATCTTTATATTAAGTGATGTATTTGCACACATTTTGTTCAAAGTTATTGGTTTGATATTGGTATGATATTAGTTT
This sequence comes from Heracleum sosnowskyi, assembly GCA_030848705.1. Classification (NCBI taxonomy): domain Eukaryota; kingdom Viridiplantae; phylum Streptophyta; class Magnoliopsida; order Apiales; family Apiaceae; genus Heracleum; species Heracleum sosnowskyi. Next base: position 131,924,298 of record CM061240.1, read on the forward strand.
GATAGATGTTCGATAATACTTTTTTTTTGTATGATGTTTAGTTTAGATGGTATCCGTGTTTTAAAAGATCTGTATGTATGATTGTAACTTGAGATATTCATATGATTGTGATTTGAGATATTAATAAAAGTGATTAAATCATTATAAATATTAATATTTTGAAATTTCGATTATGTGTAATATCCATATCTTGAGTAGTTGTCAACAAGTTCACAAAATTTATTGTTTTTACGTAGAGTGGTCACTCTTATTAAAGTTGTGATAACTTTTTTAAAATGACATGACTACATCAAATGGGGGTTTCTTTAAAACTCATTTCAAATTTTACATCATCATTATTAATAGCATATTATCTCTTTCCTATTTATAAAACGATTATGTAATTATCACACCATTTATTTAATATAATGTAGTCATAGTTATGAATAAATTAAGCACACAAATTTGGTGATATATCAAATAATTAAGGTAATATTTATTTATTTTCTCAATCAGTGAGAAAAAATTAAATAATTGTATATTTTACCTTCATCTCAAAAAATTTGCATATAGTAAATATCTAAATCAAATCAGTATACTTAAATGATAATCAACGTCTATCAATTTCTTTCCAAATTTATCAATCCTCATAATTTCAAATTTTAAATTCACTACTCATATCTCATTTCCCGATATAAATTGAAAATAATAATAATGATAATAATAATTATTATTATTATTATCTTATTTCCTCTTTAATTATCTCTCTTATTTTTTCAAATTTTAAATTCAAATTTAGCTATAGATTTTAATATGACTACTTTTATTAATATGAATTGTCAATCCATACATTTTCATTCTCTTTTTCGTCTCCCTTATTTTTCTCTCTATATGTTGGAGTTTTATACACACACACACACACACATGTATCTCTCTTGTTTGATGATATTTTTCATGTTTCTACTATGATACATATTTTAAAATGACGAAGAAGTCTCAATTGGTTCAAATAATCACAATTGGTTATAGTGTCTATATGTTTGATGAAAATTCTTACAGAGGTTTGTTAATCTATAAGAAAGTTCTACAGTTTTAAATACAATATGTGACGTTTGTAGTATATAAATTAATAAAGTATCATATATTTATTTAGATAATTAGTTGAAGTACATACATACACAAGTAAATTTGAAAATTAAATCAATATTGTACAAATTATAATTAATTTCTTCAATCAGATCTTTCAAAATTTTCTATAACCTTACATTTTTTAAATTCAAATTCACTACTCTTATGTCATTTTTCATTGTAAACTAAAAAATTCATTAATTTTGTTATAACCTAAACCATTTAATTTTTGCCCATTTTGACACCTACAATAGATATACGTGAATTCAATACTTTGCTTATATTATGGATCAATCTATAAACAATTTTTAAAATATAGAAATTGTTTCAAATCAATCCTTAATTGTTGTTATCATTTTTTCAAATTCAAAATCCCGATTGCTTATACATACGTATAACTCATTCTCTTAATTTTAACATAAAAATTCAATATTTTAGTTAGCTTAATGATCATTTCTTAGATCTATCCTTTTCTTTTATCCCTTTTCATCTTCTATCTTTCTCTTATACTCAAAAAATTTTTGTGTGAGTGTTTATATATGTGATTGTGTATATGAGTCATGTGTAGAACACCTCATCCAGTAACTAGCATTCCGTAAAGTTTTCTGTTAATTTTTTTTTCTAAATTTAATGGAGTATTAACTTTAAATGATTTGAGTGCTTTAAATGAGTCCCCGTGAAGATCGGGTAGTTAGGTGAGATATTTTGATGAGAACGGTGGCTACTTTGATATAAAACCCTATTACTTACACTATATATTCTATATATTCTAGCTTAAACCCCGTGCGATGCACGTATTATTTTTCATAGTTGTTATTTTATTATATATGTTTTAATATTTTATTAATCACATTTATTAAAAAAAAAAAAGTAAACAGGTTAAAATAGGTAAACTCTTTTAAATAATTAAAATAATTAAAATAGATTTTAAAATAAATAAGTAAGGTTTTTCTCTTGATATTTTTGAAAAATGAAGGGTTTTAAGTAGAATAAATAGAAAATGTAACATGTATTAGTTGAAAAAAGGTAATTTCCCGTGATATTTTTGGAAAATGAGGGGATTTTATTGAAAGAATAGAAAAAGTAATGTGTTTCAATATAAAAAGGTAATTGGTTATAAATATGTATTGTTGATTAAAAACACTAAAATAGGTTTTAAAATAGAAAATAATCTACATTCTTCCCACAAGTGTATCCACATATATAGTTGGCATAAACACATTAAAATAATTTTTATAAGTGTAGGTTTTAATATGTATTACTAAAATAATATTTGCAGTATACGAAACATGGATATCCTTAACGAAATTGCTTTAGCGATTGTTAAATTTGGAAAAATACATAAATGTATTCGTCAATACATAAGCAACATTGGTATATTTATTTAAATTGATGTTTATATCTACAAAAGGTAGACAAGATAATGTTAAATTACTGTATTTTTTAATCAAATTGTACTTAAGTATGTATAACTGAACACTATATTGTTGTGTATAATATTGATATATGTTTGATGTGTTTGGTATATTTTGTTTTATATCTGAAATTTCTTCTATTCCATTCATTATGTTTTTCTCTATATTCATATAATATTGATATATGTTTGATGTGTTTGGTATATTTTGTTTTATATCTGAAATTTCTTCTATTCCATTCATTATGTTTTTCTCTATATTCATATAATATTGATATATGTTTGATGTATTTAGTATACTTTGTTTTGTATCTGAACTTTCTTCTTTTCCGTTAGTTTTGTTTTTCTTTGTATTTATTTACTCATGAGGGATTTTTTCTGTTTGTATTTTCATGAATTTGTTTGCATATTTTTAAGGACCCGAATCATTACGTGCGAACTAATTGGTATGTGTATCCATGACAGAATGTTTCAACATCGTGTTCGTTGTACCACTTGATCACAAGCGTTCGTAATATCCGTAGAATTCAATTCGTCAAAGAAATCAGGTTTTAATTCAATTAATTTTGTTTATAATTATATTTTCTTAGATTAACCTATGATATTTGTAATTTTAGTGTTCTTTTTCTTTTAGTAGTTTATGCCTATTTTAGATGTTAAAATTTTAGTATGTTCATTTATATGTACACTTATATTTGTTTAGTTTTTTTAATTACAAAAATATGCAATATATGATTAAAAATAAATTACTTGATCTTAAATAAATATATGTACATTTTTTGGTGGATGATAACGTGCCACATATAATAATTTTACATCCTAGGTATTTAGTTATTTTATCATCTTTTTTGTTGAGTTTTTAATTGTATAGTGTTCGAATTACGAGGTGTCGCCGTTAGATAACGCCGGAAAACCTTTCACTGAAAAATTTTATATTTGTATATTTTTCATATTTTGTTTATGTTTGTTTAAAATGTAATTGCATAAATAATATAATAATTTTTAATGATTTGAAACAGATTTATTTACATTAATTTCATGTTAATCATTATGATTTTCTCCAATAAATTTAATATTTATGTAATGTGTCATTGACTTATGTAATGCATATATACACTTTTTGTCGAATATATTTGTTGTTTACTTAAATTTGCTAAATATTTATTTATTTTGTGTTGAAGGTTAAAACAATTGCAGGTGAATCTCAAGTCGTATATATTAAAATTCTCGACTGGAAGAGATTGTGGTATTCATGAAACTCCTGATCGGAATAGATCGTGGTATCCATGGACTCAAATTTCTCAATGGAATCAACTAATGTTAATATAATGTATTGCTATATTGGTTTGATATTGGTTTGATATTGGCATGATATTAGTTTGATAGATGTTTAATCATACTTCTTTTTATGTTTATGATATTTAGTATAATGATATCTATGTTTTAAAAGAATTGTATGCGTGATTGCAACTTGAGATATTCGTAAAATTGTGACTTACTCTGTTACTCATAATTACATTTGTTTGGATTAATTTTTGATGTTTGTAATTTTAATTTTCTTTTAGTAGTTTGTGCCTCTTTCGGATGTTAAATGTTTTATATGTTTACGTGTATGCTAAAATTATATTTATTTAAAATATTTTAATTATATAACATACACAATATATAATAAATAATTGTAGTATTTTGTTATATACAAAAATATGTACACATTTTGGTGGGTGACATTGATACTACACTTAGTAATTTATATCATATGTATTTCGTTACTAAATCTTTCTTTTTGTTGAGTTTTAAAATGTATGTGGTTCAACTTGCGAGAGATCGCTGTTAGGCGACACCGAGAAGACTTTAATTGAAGTTTTATGGCAAATTAATTACTATTTGATATATATTTTCGAATTCTAAATTTTATAATTTGTATCATCTCAACACTCAAATCATCCGATCTCAAAATTTTTGAAATTTTAAAAGATCATTCAATTTCTTTTCTTTTTCGTTGATTACTCAATCAAATCAGAGTACTTAAATTAAGGGTCTTATTGATATATACATTCAGTTTCTTTCCTTTTTTATTTATTACTCAATCAAATTAGAGTACTTAAATCAAGTGTTTTATTGATATATACATTTTTAATGGATGATATTGTGCCACATATAGTAATTTTACATCCTAAATATTTAGTTATTTTATCTTTTTTCTTAGTTGAGTTTTTAATTGTTTAGTGTTCGAATTGCGAGGTGTCGGCGTTAGGCGACGCCGAGAAACCTTTCACGGATTTTTTTTAATATTTTTATATTGTTAATCAATCAATAAACGATATCCATATAATAAACTGTTTTATATCACTCCTTAATTGTTACCACTTTTTCAACTTTAAATTTTGTTTATCTAATTCTCTTTGTTCTAACATAAAAAGTCTATATATTCTTAATGAGTACCAGGGAAAAGTCTTTATTTTCAATACAAATTACGGGTACAAAAGTAATTTTCTTACTATCCCATTTATAGCAATAACAAAATTTACCTATGTTTTACTTATTACAATTTGCAAGTTTATTTTGTAAAAGGGTTTGCATAATTCATGAATTATTCATTTTCAGTCCAGTTCTTTAAATTATTAATTAATCTCTCAAATCATATTAAATATCACATGATTTACAACATTTTAAATTTTAAATTACTTCCATTTATTTTTTTCCTCCTAATAGTAATATGTACCTATCACATATCCTAATTTCAAGCTATCAGATCTAATTATTTGATATTGATGCATAAGTTTTGTATCACATTTATATGTAATTAAAGGGATATTTAACGATCTTTGATTATTTTCAATCCACTTTAATTGTTATTTTTCTGAAATTTAAATTGTTATTGTTTTCATATCCTTGATTTTCTTCAATTTTAGATTTTTAAGATTTTCGAAACTGTGATTTTGTCACGTTTTATTAAAGATTCTATCAGTCATATATCATCATTTCACGCAATCAGTATTTATGTGATATCATACATGAATATTGTATTAGATATACACAAAATTTAAGACATGTTTAACAATCTTGATTGCTTTCTCAACATTTTTTTGTTATTGCTTTCAAATTTTTGATTGTCCTCAATTTTATCCTTTTTAGATTTTAAATCCATGCATTTTCATTCTTTTCTTCTTCTCCGTTTTTATTTCTCTCTGTGAGTTGGAGCTTTATATATAAACATGTATATCTCTTATTTTATGATATTTTTCATGTTTTTGTTGTGATACAGATTTTATAGTGGTGAAAAAGTCTCAATTGATTCCAATAATCATATTTTAGAGATACGTGTTCTCTAAATTAGGTAAAAATTGTTAACTTAAAAATTACGATATTGATCTTTATAGTCTCATCTATTTCTCGGACAATTTTACAGTAATTTATTATTACGTATGTTTTGGTTATGCGGTTGATATGTTTGATGAAAATTTTGACAGAAGTTTGTTGACAATTTTAAATATAATATACGACTTGACCGTTCACTCGGGCTAATCTTCGTCCTCTCCACATATTTTTCATATGTTTATGTTTATTTGTTTAATCAGAGATTTTTTATCTACGTTTATTTTTTGTAAATTTAGTTTCATATTTTGTGGAATAATATTTCATTTTTATTTGTATTTAAAGTGACACCAAACTTGACCATCAAAAATCTATTTTTTTTATTGTGTGTTCATAATGTAAATACATATATAATATAATGATTTTTAATTATTTTGAACTGATTTATATATTTTAACTGCAGGTTAATCAATATTATTTTCTCCCTTAAATTTAATATATTTTGACTCTATTTTTTCAAGGTTGAACAAGTTGGACAATGTATATATTGGTCCAATAAAAATTTCAATATTTTTTAGCTTTTTTGATACAATGTACTCCTCCGTCTCACTAATATTGGCCATCCTAATTTTTACATGCATTTTTGGTTGCAAATAAAATATATTTCCATAACTTTTTTTCAAAATTTTTCTTTTCCGAATTAATATTTTAAGAGTAAATTTTAATTCTGAAAAAAAGGTTACGAAACTATATTTTATTTTCACCGAAAAAAATGTGGTAAAATAAATATGGCAAATATTAGTGAGATGGTCGCCGTCAACGAGAAACATTCTAACTCAAAATTTTATGTCTTTTATACGATTTTTTTTTTATGCATGCCTACAATGCAAGTAAAGTATGTGATATAATAAAATTTTAGTAATGCTAAACAAATTTATCATCACTTTCCAAATAAATAAATAAAAAGAATCATAAATCTGAGAATAGTTCGATGCAAATCTTTTTATCAAAAAAATTAATTTATTCTAATTTATTTTGTATTAATTGTTTATTTAAGAATTGAAGTCTTAACTCTACTAACAATGAGTATAATAGTACAAAAAATTATTTTGCACTAACTTTTACAATTTTCATCATTTTCAGAGTCACATTATCTTAATTACATTTATCTTATCTAATTATTACATACAAAAATTACTAAGTTTAATTATTTTTATTTATTATTGTTAATATATTGTGAATAAATAGAAGTTAGATTAAAAAATTATATTTTTTAAAATATATTGTATCATATTTCTTACGTTGTTTTATATATGATACGAGTTATCGCAAATGGCGATGCCGAGAAATCTTTCTCTATAAAATTACTTCAAAATTATTGTACTTTACATACTTTCATTCTTATATAGCATGGAACAAAATAGTCTATAAAACAGTTCAAAATTTAAATAAATTTATAGATATTGTTTTTTTTAATTTATTCAAAATGCATGTATAATATATTACTTACATTAATTACGGAGATTAGGAATAAAGATCAAAGCATGGTGACGCTATTCACGGTTACTGTCCGAAAATTTTATAAAACTTTATATGTTTCGCTTCCCATATTATTTTTTTTCAAATGACAACGTGTGAATTAGATCAGCATAGACTGGTTGCAATAAATGCTTTATACATTTAATTTTTGTTCGTCAAAATTTTCAATTTTTTATTACTTTTTCATAACTTCTCATTCAAATAAAGTTATAGAGATTGTCAATATTGATTTCCAAAATATAAATTTTATCAATGTTGATTGTAATGAGATTTTTTATGTAAATTCTAACCAGTTTGCATGAATCCGAACAGAATAAAATTGGAAAGTACATAAAAAAATTTGAAGACCTTTAATTTGCGGCAAGAAAAATAATGTTAACATCTCAAGGTTACTTAATTTTATAATTGTTTTATTATATAATTAGTTACCTTTATTTTTAATTCATGTGTCCAACATACTTTATAAATTTTACTAACAAATCTCCATTAATTTTAATTACTATTATTTCTTCTCTTAAATTTGTTTTTCTTCTATATAATATTTTGTGTTATTCTAAATATAAATTACTATTATTCTATATCCTAAATTTTCAATATAAATGAAATATTATAATTAACTTAAATATATTTTAAATATTTCACCCGTGTGCGTAGCACGGGCTAATTCCCTAGTAGCAAATAACATGTCTTGTCAAAGATTTTAATATGATCCTGCATTAGGATACAAAAAAACGTAATAAGATAAATAATATAAAGGAAAAAGTCTCATACTCATGTACTCATATACACACTTTAACATGAACAAACAAAAAAGTAAAGAACAACACTGTTGACAACAAAAATTGCAGTAGACAATTAACAGAGTTTAGGTGTATATTTATACCATTAATTAGTTGTTTGTATGAAAGTATTAAAGATAATTAATTATTTACCAAGTAATTACTTAATTTCTTATGCAAGACCGATCTAATTTCTTAACTTCTTATTTACCAATATGTTCTTGTATTTTCTATATATTACATTAAAAAGGAAAGTTTAGGAGAGCAGAATGTTAAGATGGTAATTTCATTTGAAAGAAATATTATGAGAATATCTAGATAATAATAATAAAAGGAAGTTCAAAATAATGTAAAGTAATACACTTTTTTTTTAAAAAAAATAGATATTTGAAGTAGACCTGACAAATCGTTCGTGTCGTGTACTTTCGTAAATATTAAAATTGTATATTTAATTTCATCCATTAGTAAATATTTAAATGGTAATTGAGATTTTTTCTAGTTTTTGGTATTAATTACTTAATTTCTTATACAAGGCCGGTCTAATTTATTAACTTTTTATTTACCAAAACGTTCCTGTATTTTCTATTATATTACATAATAAAAGAAAGTTTAGGAGAGCAGTATGCTAAGATGCTAATTTCATTAAAAAAAATATTATGAGAATATTAATAGAGGAAAGTTCAAAATAATGTAAGGTAACACACTGTTTTTCTAATTTAGATATTTTGAAGCCAAGAATATTATAATTGAATATTTAGTTTCTTCCATTAGTGAAGAATGTTATAATTGAATATTTAGTTTCTTCCATTAGTGATATTTAGTTTCCTCCATTAAATCTATTGTATTTTTACTTTCTCCGTTAGTAGAGATTTTAAATGCAAGAATATTATATGTTTCCTCTATTAGTAAGCATTTAAAAGGTAATTGAGATTTTTTCGAATTTTTAATATAATTTATTCAAAAAATTGAGAAAATTAGAAAAATAGAATGAAACAATCTGAGAGCGCCACCTCTGCTCCTTTATATAATAGTATTGATTGATTGAACATATATATCATAAGAATATGTAAAAGAATAATGCTAGAGGTACCGAATTGGGTACCGAAATTTGGTACCGAATGCCATGTGTTATATTCTGATTGGCTAATAATAATGGACCCCCTTGCATTCATATTAATTTCACCAATAAAATCATTCTAAATTGTCACGTCATCAATGCCACATCATTCGGTACCAGATTTCGGTACCGAATTCGGTACCTCTAGCATTACTCTATGTAAAAAGATTGTGAGTATAAAAGGAATGCAGCAAAACACACTGATTTTATAACGTTTTCTAAAAGGAAAGTTTTTTACACAAGTTAGGGTTCTGCTGGGTGTCCTCTTAATATAAATTTCTGATTGTAACTCCATAATTTACTAATGGCAACTCATGAAAATACTTACCCTAACCCTAGCATTCCAGAAGATTTAATTTACGTCATACTCTCAAGGCTTCCGGTGAAATCTCTTTTGCGATTCAAGACCGCTTGTAAATCATGGTTGTCTCTTATTTCAAGTCGCGATTTTATCAAAACTCACCTCTCTATATCAACTAATAATCCTCGGTATGCACACCATCATCTCCTTTTAAGACATTGGTCTTCTAGTGCGTACTGGCGCCACAGATATCTCTCGACTTGTTCAGTATATTCTCTGCTTAATAAACCCTTTACAACTCGAAACAAAAAAAAGAAAAAAAAAACCTTTATTAAGAGTATGCTTAATGAGTTCGGTGGTGAAACATTTAAGGATGATCATCATGTAGTTGGCTGTTGTAATGGATTGGTTTGTTTAGCGAGTGAAGATGTACGTCATATATTGTGGAACCCCTCCACCGGAAAATCAAGAACACTACCGAAACTTGAATATGCAGAAAATCCTTGGGCACGTGTAAATGATGCAGAGTATGAGTTTTGCTACGATGAATCAAATGATGATTTTAAAGTATTTGCCATTTTTCGTAAACGTGGTGAATGTAAATATAAAGTCGCAGTTTATAGCTCAAAATATAATTTTTGGAGAATAATAGGAGATTTTCCTATTAAAGGAAAACCGTGGTCTTCAGGAAGTTTCGCGAATGGAGCTACTCACTGGATTGTTAGAAGACCCAAAATGAGGTGTGATGATGTGATTATTGTTTCTTTGGATGTAAAAACAGAGACGTGTCGAGAAGTTATGCCCCCAAAATGTGTTGAAGGTGCATACATTTGGACCTTGGACACTTTTGGTGAAAACCTTATGATACATGCCGTATATGCAAAAAAATGTACTGATTTCTGGGTATTGAAGGAAAGTGATGTTGAAGAATGTTGGAGAAAATTGTACACAATCCCGCATGGTGAAAATGAATTTATAGCTAAGAGAACAAATATGCTCTATTATCCAAAACCGATTATTTTTGTGAATGGTGATATTTTGTTAAATTTGAATTCAACCATCGGACTGTACAACACTGAGCATAACACATTCAAAGATCTGTTAGACTTTCGTTCTAACTTAATCGGAGTTCATACCTATGTTGAAAGCCTGGTTTCACCCTAACTCTGAATCGAAGCATGCAGGCAAGAACAAGTGTGAAAGAAGGCGGCAAGATGTGAAAGAAGGTCACTCTGGTTTATGTTTTACTGTGGTAATTCTGGTTTATGTTTTATATTATTTTCTATTACAACTTGAACTTCTAGTTCTCATTTTAAACTTGTCATACTGCATTTTGGTATTGCTCTCTTTTCTGATTTTTGCCGTAGATTATGTATTTCAGTATACGATAATACTGCATTTTCGTTATGTTTGACATAATAATCTAGCTTACTTGATTAGTTGTTTTACTTGGGTGTATTCGAAGAAATATGGAGCTCTTACTACCAAGAAGAAAGGGGTAATGTTAGGACCCTGCTGAGAACATATATAATATATGTGTATATGTATAATCGGATGGTATAGACAATGTGTAATCTGGAATCCAGGGGCTTTTTATAGGTGATATATTCGAGAGATCACCAGATCTCCTCACACATGTTTTCAATCTAAATTTGTTGATACCTTAAACATGCAGGCTACCCTTCTATATATAGTCTACAGTCAACCCAATCCCTGCCCCAAGATTGTAGCTGAAACTTTATTAAGCCCGAAAAATCCTCCTTCCAGATCTATAATGAAATGGAAAGTGAATTACTCCATAAATCTCTCCTATCCTAATTTAAAACAGATTTGTAACTAATCAGCTCCCATCAATTATTCCCAGAATAATTCCTCATATCCAGATTTAGAAAAGAGTAAATTGCAAAATTGTGGCTGGATTTTACCCGCATTAGCATTTTGGTGGCCACACTTTCAAATTTGCAATTTGGTGGCCAGATATTGCTTTTAATTTTCAAAAAGGTGGCTAAGAGCCACTTTTTTAGAACTTTTTTTTTCAAAAAAGTGGTCCTTAGCCATCTTTTCGAAAAATAAAAGTAAAGTCTGGCCATTATATTGCAAATTTGAAAATCTGGCCAACAAAATGCAAAATGAAGTTAAGTTCAGCCACAAATTTGTAATTTACTCTTTAGAAAATAATTATTGTTTGTTATGTCTAACATTACCCGCCACCCAAACTCGAACCTTGTCCTCAAGGTTAAATTGAGGAAATTGTGCTGAGATGACTTCAAATTGTTCTGGTTTATGTTTTATACTGTGCTAATTCTGGTTTATGTTTAATATTGTTTTCTATTACAACTTGAACTTCTAGTTCTCATTTAAAACTTGTCACGAGTTGATACTGCATTTTGGTATTGCTCTCTTTTCTGATTTTTGCCGTAGATTATGTATTTCAGTATATGATAATAATATTGTGAAACCACATTCTTTCTAAACATGACCTTATAGCTTTTTGTATGTTTATGCAGTACATCTTGTTTGCTTGTTAAGAGATTCTTTAGCTTCTTCGTTCGTGATACCATTGTTACCTTTAAAGTTCCTAAGTTTGGTGAAGTATGATAGTATGAACTTTCTTGTAGTGTTCCCTGTTAATCTTTTAATTTGCTTGTAATTTCCTCACTAGCTTAGTTCTTTCATCCATCAATTTTAATTCCAGTAAGTTTAATATTGTGTTTTCCAATCAATTTTGGCGAGGAAATAATTACACATTGTAGTGTCACGAAGGATACAGTCGTCAATAGTTATTCGTCGTTGCATTTTTGTTTTCGTTATGTTTGACATAATAATCTAGCTTACTTGATTAGTTGTTTTACTTGGTGAAAAATAAGTATGGAATTAAAAGATTTGAAAAAGATAAAATGGACTCCATGTGTCCACACAATTAACACTAAGCATAACACATTCAAAGATCTGTTAGACTTTGTTTTTGAAGCACCCCATGTGTGTACTTATGTTGAAAGCCTTGTTTCGCCCCATCTCTGAAACGGAGCCTGCAGGCAAGAACAAGCGAGAAAGAAGGTCATTTTTGTTTATATTTTATCTTGTTCTCTATTATATTTGAGCTTCTAGTTCTCTTTTAAGACTAATCGCCTGTCGATGATGCATTTTGGTATTGCTATTCTTTCTGTTTTCTACCATAGTTTATATCAATTTATACATTTATTTTTCTTCAAATTTGCCTGCAAAGGGAGATCAAAAATAAAAAATGAATTTGTTTTGTGAAACCATTTTTTTTGCAGTAGATTCAGTTTGCACCTCTTTTTTACAAAATTGTTATTTGTAATTCGTCTTTTAACCATCTTAAGAGATTCTCTAACTTCTATGTTCGTGATATCAGTATTACATTTGGAATTCTTAAAGTTGACAAGCAATTTAGCGATGTGAATTTCCTTGTTCTATTGCTCGTCACACAATTTTTGTATCAATTTATCAGAAACTCCAGTAATTTACATTCCAATTGTGTTTGCCAATTGATTTTCGTAAGGGTTATGCAATTTTTTTTGGAAGTTCCTACAATAATTGTTTGTAGTTGCCTTTTGGTTATGTTCTCATTCACCATGTTTGAACATATGAGCTGCAGACCGTCACACACTGATCATCTCTATTGCTATGTTGCTCAACAAGGCCAGTCAAATAATTTTATGTAGTACTATAAATTGCAGTGTCCTTAGTGTGCATTTACATTGTAACAACTATGTCAAGACTTGTGATAAAGGCTGAGAATGACTTTTTTTTTTAATCCTGAACTGCAAGCGGGGTTGTTGACAAGGACCCCTACTCCATCTTAGTAATAAAAATTGAGTCATCATTATAAACTATTTTTCTGATATCTTTGGAGAGGAGCTAGGAAGAAGATCTATCTTAAGAAAAGGAGCTAGTCTGTGAATAGTTAAATTGGAAGTAATTTTGCTATAGAGATTATACGAAGTAATCGTTGGAAATTCATGATTAGTCCTGCATGATAATTGGTTCAGAGATTTATATGAATTTTCTTAATCATTCCTGGAAAATCATGAGAAATTTCTTTTAAATTTTAAAACTCACTTAACTGCTTTTCCAATCCATTTATGCAATGGTAGAACTGATTTTTCGTTCAATAAGTAATTTATCTACATACTTGTCTGGCACAGGCTAAAGGATTTTGAGATTTGCACATTATGGATGGCTTTTATGTCTCGGGAGATTATCCACATTTCATAGACTTGCTTCATTTGGGCTCGATGTCTCTTCCTTTTGTAATCTTTGTGTGGGAGGGGTGGAAACAGATTCTCATTTATTTTCTAATTGTCATTACAGCGGGTTCATTTCGGATAGACTATCTTGTTTGCTTCATATTTTTCTAGTAGATGGAACATGGCTGGATATTTTGTCTTCATAAGGTTCTGTATCAGACAGTGTTTATCGAAGCTTGGGTCTTCTCACTGTTCAGGTTTTTTCTTATCATATATGGAAGGAGAGAAATGCGAGACTGCATGACAGGGGTTGTTTAAGTCCGAGCAAGTTGCTTGGGACATCAGGACTAAGCTGCAAAGTTCAAGCTGGTTCCGAAAATGCTTGTATGGAGTCCTCCTATAGGCGGACTATTTTTTGATGGGTTGTTCTGCCCTTATGCTTCTGTTCTCTCTATTTTCAATCTAGCTAGCTTTTAGATTGATTGTAGATAGTCTTCTCTATGGTTTGCCATAGAGCAAGGGTCGACCCCCATATATTATTTTGATTTCTTTATATTATATGCAACTTAGCAAAAAAAAAAAAAAATCTATGCACAGAATCTTCTCAGACAATTTACCAGAAGTGTTACATAGTCCTTTGTCCATCTGATGATAAGAACTAAGAAGTCGGGGTTCAAGGCACTGCCCATGAATAATAGGGTTTGAGTTACGACCTGGTTCCACAGGTTCACAAGCTCGAAAAACAGAGTCAAGAGAATCTGAATTTTTGCTACCCGACTCCATAGGTTTATAAACTTGTCATTTTTAACGTAATCTCAAAGTAGCAGGCTCCTGAGTAACACATGAATTTTAATGTATGCTTCAAAGTGCAGAGGCCAAAATAATAACACATTCAAATATTGTTTTAGACTTTCATTTTACCCCATCTCTGAATCGTAGCGTGCAGGCAAGAAAAAACAGGAATGAAGGCCCTCACGCAATATCATTTAAATCACTAAAATCACCTTTAAATATGTGCTCAGATAGTAAAAATAATCTTCTGTTATGTTCTACACAACCTAATGAAAAATTGTTGTGAGTTCTAGTATTTCAGATAATATATCTGAATTTTAAAATATAACTATAAAACTAAAAATAGGTTGAATAATATAGATATAGTCTTCTATATATTCACAAACACAAATTTGATCCAAGTATCGCAAAGGTTTGTTCTTCTTCATCCTACTAGAAAAGAGGCCTAATAATTGTAACTTCATAATTTACTAATGGCAACTCATGAAAATACTTACCCTAACCCTAGCATTCCAGAAGATCTAATTTACGTCATACTCTCAAGGCTTCCGGTGAAATCTCTTTTGCGATTCAAGACTGCTTGTAGGTCATGGTTATCTCTTATTTCGAGTCGCGATTTTATCAAAACTCACCTCTCTGTGTCAACTAATAATCCTTACTATACCCACCATCATCTCCTTTTAAGACATTGGTCTTCTAGTTTGTACGATCGCTGTGATTTTACGACTTGTTCCGTATCTTCTCTGCTTAATGAACCCTTCACTACGAGTATGCTTAATGAGTCCGGTGCTCAAACTTTTAAGCTTGATCATCCCCGTGATATCAAGTATGTAGTTGGATGTTGTAATGGATTGATTTGTTTAGCGAGTAATGATAGGCGTCATATATTCTTGTGGAATCCATCCACCAGAAAATCAAGAAGACTACCAAAACTTGACTATGCAGAAAATCGTATATTTGCACATCTAGTACATACAGAGTATGGGTTTTGCTACGATGAATCAAATGATGATTTTAAAGTATTTGCCATTTTTCGTAAATTTGATGAATATAAATATAAAGTCGCAGTTTATAGTTCAAAATATGATTTTTGGAGAATTGTAGGAGATTTTTTTATTGAAGGAACTCAGTGGGGTTCGGGGCAGTTCGCGAATGGAGCTATTCACTGGATTGTTAGAAGACCCAATAAAAACTCTGGTGATCTGATTATTGTTTGTTTCGATGTAAAAACAGAGACGTGGCGAGAAGTAATGCACCCACAATTTGTTAGAGGTGC
Organism: Heracleum sosnowskyi; assembly: GCA_030848705.1. Classification (NCBI taxonomy): domain Eukaryota; kingdom Viridiplantae; phylum Streptophyta; class Magnoliopsida; order Apiales; family Apiaceae; genus Heracleum; species Heracleum sosnowskyi. The sequence goes on from CM061240.1 coordinate 131,940,149, forward strand.
AGACTGTTGGACCTTGTTCACTTTTGGTGAGAACCTTATGATACACACTGTATATGCAAAAATTTGTTCCGATTTCTGGGTAATGAAGGAAGGTAACGTCGAAGAATGTTGGAGAAAATTGTGTACAATCCCGCATGATGAAGATGAATTTATAACTAAGAGAACATCATTGCACCGATATCCAAAACCGATCTGCGTTTTTGTGAATGGTGACATTTTGTTAAATTTGTATTCAACCATCGGACTGTACAACACCGAGCATAACACATTCAAAGATCTGTTAGACTTTCGTTTTAACCAACTCCAAGTTCATACCTACGTTGAAAGCCTAGTTTCACTCGAGCTCTGAATCGAAGGTGCAGGCAAGAACAAGTGTGAAAGAAGGTGGAGCAAGAACAAGTGTGCAAGAAGGTCATTCTGGTTTATGTTTTATATTGTTTTCTATTACCACTTGAGCTTCTAGCTCTCCTTTAAAACTAGTCACGAGTCCGTTGCTGCATTTTGGTATTGCTCTTCTCTCTGATTTCTACCGTAGATTATATATTTCAGTATATGAATTAATTGCACCACATTTTTGATTGGGTTTGCTTATGAACAAGTGAGAAAGAAGGTTATTCTGGTTTATGCTTTATCTTGTTTTCTATTACAACATGAGCTTCTAGTTCTGATTTCTACCGTCGATTATTTCGGTAAATGCTTGTAGGTCATATGGTTATCTCTTATATCCAGTCGTGATTTTATTAAAACTCAACTCTTTATATCAGCTAATAATCCTCACTATACACACCATCATCTCATACTAGGCCATTGGCCTGATAGGCAAAACCGCTGTGATTTCACGACTTGTTCCCTATACTCTCTGCTTAATGAAAGCCTTTAATAAGAGTATGCTTGATGAGTCCGGTGCTCAAACTATTGAGCTCGATCATCCAGGTGATATCAAGTATGTAGTGGGCTATTGTAATGGGTTGGTTTGTTTAGAGCATAAATTTAAAGATGAAGTATTCTTGTGCAATCCGTCAACTAGAAAATCAAGAAGACTACCCAAAATTGACAATATGATATTTGGGGATGCAAAGTATGGGTTTTTCTTTGATGAATTAAATGATGATTTTAAAGTATTTGCTATCTTTGGTCATCGTCTTGGATATAAGTATAAGGTCGCGGTTTACAGCTCAAATTCTGACTTCTGGAGAATAATAGGAGATTTTAGTATTGGGGGAATAACGGATCGTGAAGGGAAGTTCGCAAATTGAGCTATACACTAGGTTCTTAGAAGATTCGACCCTGCTTCGAAGATTCTTCTTTCTGTTGATATACAAACAGAGACTTATTGAGAAGTTATGCTGCCAAACTATAGAGGAGGGACTGTCTTTCTACGCTTGGACACTTTCGGTAAAAACCTTATCATTCTCATTGAATACGAAAAAATACGTTCTGAGTTTTAGGTACTTAAGGAATGTGGTGGTGACGAGTGTTGGGGAAAATGGTTCACAATCCCGCATGATAAAAATGGATTTTTGACAGAGAAGGCCAATGTGGCAATGTACCTCTATCCAAAACCAATCTGCATTTTGGAAAATGGTGATGTTTTGTTAAATTTGTATTCAACCATCGTAGTGTACAACACTAAGCATAACACTTACAAAGATCTGTTAGACTTTCGTTTTGAAGCTCTCCAAGTGTTTCCTTATGTTGAAAGCCTAGTATCATCCAATCTCTGAATCACAGTGTGCAGGCATGAAAAAGTGAGAAAGGTCACCAGTAGATGCGGTATGTTCTGTTCATTGTGTGTGCCAATCGATTTTCACCGGTGGAAGGAATTTGCGGGCTAGCTAATTACTATATGTTTATTGTTTAAAAACAAATGTAGTTTTAGGAATTTATTGTTTGCACCTTTTTTCAATTTACAAAATCGTCAGTCATCTTCGTTCGTGATATCAATATCGCCTTTGGAGTTCCAAAATTGATTAGCAATTTATTGAAGTATAAAAGTATGAACTTCCTTGTAGTGTTGCTTGTCAATCTTTTGATTTGCTTGCATTTTCCTCTGTTTCATCAATCAATTAAGAAAGCGAATCAAGAAAGCCAGTCGATTTTCATTAGGGATATGTGGGATTTGTTAGACATGCCTAAGAAAGCGAAGACTAGGCATTGTAGTATCAAGAAGGATACTACAATGATCAAATTTCTTATGTTTGACACATTCATCATCTTAAAACATATGATGGATCTGTGATCTGATCTGCAGACCCTTACGAGTTACAACACATTGATCTTCTTTTGGATTTATACAATATGCAGCGTCCTTATGTCCGGATCCGGACTTAGAGATGATAGAGATTCAAGTGGTTTTTCAGTGACATGGCTTTTAGACAGACTTGAATATTTGTTCTTGATTCAGACAGGTTTGTCTAATTATCCTGTGAAGTTTTAGAGATCTGTGAAGTTTTAGAAGCTAAATAAACAGAGTCCTGATTACCTGAATTCTTGCCGTCTAACATAAATAATTGTGTCATTGTTGCAGCTACGCTTTGAGTATTACATTTACTTCATAACTGAGAGCAGAGAGTCAGAAATCACAATTTACTATACAAAGCAAGTGTAACTTGTTCACAATTTACTATACAAAGCAAGTGCAACTTGTACTCCCTCCGTCCAATTTTATATATCCCCAAAATTTTTTACTTCTTAAATTGCATATTTCGTATATTAATTTCGAAATTCTTTTTTTGAAAAAAAGTATAAATTATAAATTTTATTCCTAAAAGGAAAATTTAAAGCTGAAAAACTTTTGTAATGCATCTTAAATTACGTGTAAAAAAATCAAAAACGGAAGGGAGTGCCGATATAAATAAATTTGGTGAAGAGAATATGAAAAGGAGACACATGTAACTTTAATGAAATATTGAATAAAATCACTTCATATTATAAAAATTGAGCATATATATCATTAGAATATGTAAAAAAAATTGACTCATTAGAATATGAAACCGAGACACTGATTTTATAACGTTTTCTAAAAGGAAAGTTTTTTACACAAGTTAGGGTTCTGGGTGTCTTCTTAATATAAATTTCTGATTGTACCATAAGCAACTCATGAAAATACTTACCCTAACCCTAGCATTGATTTAATTTACGTCATAATTTACTAATGGCAACTCATGAAAATACTTACCCTAACCCTAGCATTCCAGAAGATTTAATTTACGTCATACTCTCAAGGCTTCCGGTGAAATCTCTTTTGCGATTCAAGACCGCTTGTAAATCATGGTTGTCTCTTATTTCGAGTCGCGATTTTATCAAAACTCACCTCTCTATATCTACTAATGATCCTCGCTATGCACACCATCATCTCCTTTTAAGACATTGGCCTTCTAGTGCGTACGACCGCAGTGATCTCGCGACTTGTTCAGTATATTCTCTGCTTAATAAACCCTTTACAACTCGAAACAAAAAAAAGAAAAAAAAAACCTTTATTAAGAGTATGCTTAATGAGTTCGGTGGTGAAACATTTAAGGATGATCATCATGTAGTTGGCTGTTGTAATGGATTGGTTTGTTTAGCGAGTGAAGATGTACGTCATATATTGTGGAACCCCTCCACCGGAAAATCAAGAACACTACCGAAACTTGAATATGCAGAAAATCCTTGGGCACGTGTAAATGATGCAGAGTATGAGTTTTGCTACGATGAATCAAATGATGATTTTAAAGTATTTGCCATTTTTCGTAAACGTGGTGAATGTAAATATAAAGTCGCAGTTTATAGCTCAAAATATAATTTTTGGAGAATAATAGGAGATTTTCCTATTAAAGGAAAACCGTGGTCTTCAGGAAGTTTCGCGAATGGAGCTACTCACTGGATTGTTAGAAGACCCAAAATGAGGTGTGATGATGTGATTATTGTTTCTTTGGATGTAAAAACAGAGACGTGTCGAGAAGTTATGCCCCCAAAATGTGTTGAAGGTGCATACATTTGGACCTTGGACACTTTTGGTGAAAACCTTATGATACATGCCGTATATGCAAAAAAATGTACTGATTTCTGGGTATTCAAGGAAAGTGATGTTGAAGAATGTTGGAGAAAATTGTACACAATCCCGCATGGTGAAAATGAATTTATAAGTAAGAGAATAAATATGCTCTATTATCCAAAACCGATTATTTTTGTGAATGGTGATATTTTGTTAAATTTGAATTCAACCATCGGACTGTACAACACTGAGCATAACACATTCAAAGATCTGTTAGACTTTCGTTCTAACTTAATCGGAGTTCATACCTATGTTGAAAGCCTAGTGTCACCCTAACTCTGAATCGAAGCATGCAGGCAAGAACAAGTGTGAAAGAAGGCGGCAAGATGTGAAACAAGGTCACTCTGGTTTATGTTTTATACTGTGGTAATTCTGGTTTATGTTTTATATTGTTTTCTATTACAACTTCAACTTCTGGTTTTGGTATTGCTCTCTTTTCTGATTTTTGCCGTAGATTTTGTATTTCAGTATATGATAATACTGCATTTTCGTTATGTTTGACATAATAATCTAGCTTACTTGATTAGTTATGTATTCGAAGAAATCTGGAACTCTTACTACCAAGAAGAAAGGGAGTAACTAATTCACTTGCAGATTCAATTCTAATCTCCTTCCTCTACATTACATTAAAGACCAAACAAGAATAGTAAAAGTAGTAGAACAGAGTAAGTTGTTGGGAGTTGTCCCATATCGTTTGTGGGAGGGGCAGATTGCTTGTTAATAAGCAGCCAATTAACTCCATTAGAATGAGACCTTTTGGGACTGACCCAAAAACAAACTCGTGCGGGCATGGCCCACAGCAGACAAGGCCCACAGCAGACAATATCATACTAATGTGATCTCAGATGGGCTTCCATCTGGCAGGTGGTGTCGAGCCCGATGTGTGAAGGGGAAGATTGTTGGGAGTTGTCCCACATCATGTGGGAGGGGAAGATTGCTAGTTAATAAGTCAAGGCAGGTGGTGTCGAGCCCGATGTGTGAAGGGGAAGATTGTTGGGAGTTGTCCCACATCGTGTGGGAGGGGAAGATTGCTAGTTAATAAGTCAGCCAATTAACTCCATTAGAATGAGGCCTTTTGGGAGTGACCCAAAAACAAACCCGTGCGCTCGGCTCACAGCGAAAAATATCATACTAATGTGAAGTCGAGACATGCTAGGGGCCCAACATAAGTGCCCCTTATGAACAACTTAAATAGTAGACCAAGCTGGTTTGCTAATATGTGTGATTACGAGGAAGGCGAAATCTACCGAAAGTTAAATCCAGAAGAACTGAAAGTGAACTGTACAGATATTGCGAAGGCGAAATGATTCTTGAATATACAGAAAACAATGACATCAATTTTAGCTAATAATTAGCTTACAGGACTCAGAGGTCAAAAAGGGACCAGTCCCCTGCATGAATTAAGAAAGTAGATGTCAATGTAGTCGAATACCACCAAGCCCAACAATCAATTCCTGACAAGTCAACCCCATATAAATTCCAAAATCATGAAGTTGCGTTGACCTTCTAACTCAGAATCCATAAATGTCTATCAGTGTACAATATATAAATGGTCAGTCTGCGGTCACTAACAGAGCTATGCTGCAACATATGTGTTGCGGTGTTGGGGAACGGAACTGGGGATCAGAGTGAATCTCGGTCCCTACCAACTGTTCAAATTCATAAAAAAATTGATATAATTTTGGAAATTAAATGTAATTTTTTGGCTCCCCTTCCACCCTTGCATACGTACGTGTGAATAGTAAGTGCAGAATTAAAAGTTTTGAGAAAGATAGAATGAACTCCATGTATCAACATACTAAACTTGTATTACATTTTTACGAATAATAAGTACGAAGATATGTTGCAACAGTCGTATGCTAAAGTCCGGACTAGGCACCGTACGTGACTATACATTATAAACCATTCACCCAGATTGCGTCCCCATATTGCTTGCTCTATTCTGCAAAATCCCATACAGCTAAATGATGGCGAACTTGAGAGAATCAAATTACTCAGAGATCTTTCAGTTTCACTTATTCGGATTAATATACCGCTATCACTTGTTATTACAACCAGAACAACTGAAGTAAAAGAAAATGCTAAGCTGAAACAAGTGTGTGCATGTGTGTATTAATGCTACATAGACATTACATATTCAAATGTTACTGTCTGCATGGATGAAACTGAAGATCTGTTGTACTGCAGTCGCTATGTCTTCCGCTGTAAAACTTGATTCGCTAGCTACCTACGATTATCAAATAATAAACAAGACAAACGATTAAAAAAAGGCATAAAAAATTTACGGGTTAAATATCAAATTGGTCTATACTTTACTTAATTTAGGGGTTATGTATAGTTTTTCGATCTTAAAATTACCTTAACGTTGAAAGAATAGAGAACAGTTTGTTCAATAGTGGTGATGTTGGTGTGAAGGATGTTAAGCTCCAAATCCTCTAAAGCAGCAATAGTCTTAATAAGCTGACCTGGACTTCTCCTACATAAAATCTTGATCATGGCATCAAATCCGAGTACTCTAACTTCCACGTCAGCCAAACTCGACTTACTCTCCGCTGTTTCTTCTCTGATCAATCCGTTCTCGTATTCTGAGACAAGTTTCATTGGATCATCAGAAGCTGATGATGACATAGGATTAAAGAATGGTGGTGGTGGTGGTGGAACTTGAGTTTGTTGCATTGGGTTTGATGAATCTCCAATAGGCCGTGGTGGTGGTGGTGCGTCTCCATAGATTCTTCGTCGCTTTTGAGACTCAAGGCACTGCAAGAGTTGCTCCAATTCTCTCACGAACTCAATGGCTCCTCCAATAATTGATGCTTGATCACCCTTCAAAGTTGATATTTATATACATAATCAATAAACTCGAACGATTAAAAGTAAATGTACAAATTAAAAATGTATATATCCCGCTAATATAACAGAGCCTAAGGAGGCTAAATATGAGACAAATTTAATTTTTATATGCGCGTAAAATCATACCCTTTGGACGTATGATCCAGGCATGAGAGATCTCAGGACGCGAAGATGCTCATTCATTTGCTTCCTTCGATTTCTTTCCACTGCTATATGCGTCATTCTCTGGCTTTCAACTTCTTCACTAGTTTTCGTAGTTCTTGGCCTTTTTTTCTTGTTCTTCCCAGCTTCTCCCATCTGAGAGTTCTTTTCGACGTCTTCTTCAAGGAATTGAAGTTGAACCGAAGATGCATTCTCTATAACCCTACCTTCCTCATCCATCAATTTCCTCGCCTTGCTGCTTTCTTCATTAGTCATTACTAAGCCTCTTTTAAACCTCTCGTCATCATCTCCAACAATGCTATCTTGAGGAAACATTATTAGGGGATGATTCTCGTCTTGTAACTTATCATTCAACACCGGAAACTTTAAGAAGTAAACTGGATCAATTCCATCGTCTTCCTTCTCTTCTTCTTCTGCTGTCGATGATTTGGACTGATTTAAGGCCAACTTAGGCCCGAAATCAGCAAATTGCATCACATCAGCAAAGCTCAAAGATGTCGAAGAAGGACAAAACCCTGATCCCATTTGTTGTTGCGGTTGCTGATTATTGTTAAGCATGTAATCAACAATTTGATTGTTATCATCTCCAGCTGTAGCTTCGTTCCTACGATTCTCCATGAACGTTTGATGTCGATGATGTAGAGGATAATTTGCACAGAGAAAATTGCTACCAGGTAAAGAGGCCTGCATTAGGTCAAGTTCTAAGTAAAACAACATTATTGATACTATTTCATAAATCGAAAAATAAATTAAAATTTACTCTCTAAGAATTCCAAGGTCTATATACTGTATCTGTGTGTGTGTGTGTGTGTGTGTTTTGGTATTTGATAGTGAAGATTTCCCATCATTCTCCATTACTCTATATATGCAAGAAATTTGCTATAAGAATTGACTTATGCAAAAGACAAATGTTTCATGATATTTAACACTTAATGGGTCCACCTCCTAAAACAAAACAAAATCATACAAACATATATCATAGTGAACTTAACATATAACACCAATTTATTAACAAAATGTACATGCAATTAAGCCATTGATATTATTAGTATATACTACAAACACAAAGTTGCGGAATCAGTAAGGGACTGATCTAGGCTGAAATCCCGACTGACCCGATAAAACAGTGAATTTTTATATCTTACCTCAACGGAGGAAGAAAGAGGTAAGAAAAGATTGTAAAACTGAGGTGGGGTTTTGATATGTGCAGAACAATAGAAGGTAGAGACAAAATGTGCATGTGTTTGTGGCCAGAAAATGGTTGACGAAGGTGATATGATAGTAGTAGTTATCTGTATAAAATAGACCAAGGCAGTTGTTTTGTTGTTTGGTCAGTCCTTGACTTTTCCAATATATATATACAAGTATTTGCACCTCAGAAATTAATTAACCACATCACATTTTCACCACCTTTTTATTAATGTGCATCACAGGCCAACAACGCTCTACCTCAACTTTATAAACTTTTTCATGAACTTGATAAATTACTAGATTTGATTTGAATTTTTGAATGTTGAATGTTGAAAATCTTAATTTACTTTAATCTTTGTATGCATGTGACTCGAGAGCCTCAATACTGTCAACATATATCATGATATCAAGATCCACCACACAAATCGTTTTTTTATTTTTCAATTAGATTTATGCCAGTTCTTGTATATGGGTCGATCAATGATTCACTGAACTTGAAATTATGGTTGATTTCTGTTCGTATCTATGCTCTACTATTTTATATCTTCCACCATTCCATCAATAATTGTGGTATAAAAGATATTCACTAGAAAGATGAAATATTTCTATTGCTAGTTGATGGCAAAAGACGAAATCTTGCTAGATCAAGAGCCTTCGGGATTGAAAACACAAGTAATCTGATTTACCAGCTTCAACTAATTTAATTCGAGTAATCAAATTTCCGAAAGGAACAAAGATAGCATGTCAATTGTCACAAACTTGTAATTCACAAGAAAAGAAATGAAAACCCAGAGAGTAATCGTTTTTTAGTTACACAGAAAACAGAACAAATGCACTTCAGGTTACTCAAAGGACTACAAATTCGGAAATGATCAAGAGAGACTAGCTAGCTACAGACAACATGAGATTACAGTGTCTCTCCATTTTTAACCCAGCTTACTCAATGTATTCGATTAAATGAAAAGGGATTAATACATCAAAGTGCCCTTGGCCAACTCATATCCTCGTGGTATGAGAAGAATGATGCTCAAAATTGTTTCAACTTTCATCAAACCTAAAAGCACCATCTATAATTTGAACAAACAAGGGCCAAACAAAAAATCTGGACAACTGATCAAGAAGTGTATTCAAAAGCCTGAGGTGGTTGAGGTTCCTCGTCAACCGCCATTGATGCGGCCGATCCTTGTTGTGCAGTTGCAGAACCGCCACCAGTTGATGCGGTTGATGAGGGAGCATCGATTAGAGATAAAAATTCAGGCTCAGTTGGACGCAAGTCTTTCAAAAGAACAAAACCCGAGGCTGCTGATTTTACTGGTACATATCGACTGTCTTCAAGGAACTTTATAAACTTCTCTTGAGCAGGGACCACCCTAGCAGGGTTTATCAAAATTTCAAACGAAGGCTCTGGTTCCGCTTTCTTCTCCACAGGACTGTCAACCTGCCAAAATTATGCATGTTAAGAAAGGTTGAAACCAAAACAGAATGTTGTATTCAAGTCCACCAGAATCAACGTCGTATTTATATCCACCAGAATCCAGAAATCGATATTCATAAAAAATTTATAAACCAGAATTTACCTGCATAGAATCCTCATCCTTGTCACTAGATGATTTGCCTTTTCCAGAAGTTGACTCTGTTCCAGATGACTTCTCAGCTTTTTCCTTCTGGTCTGCCTCTTTCTTACTTGCCCTGGCTTTTGCTCTTACAGATGTTGATAATACCGCAGTAGGCAATTTTACGGCAGATGTGGTGGTGGCAACAGTGGTTGGCCGAGGATACTCAAATAGTGATGGTTTTGCTTGAGACAGGAACTCAAACCGAGGTACTTTCAGTTCATAGTTAAGACCTATCAAAGCTGTTGGCGAAAATGCCAAGCTAATGAAATAAATAAGTGGATACCAATACCAGAACTGACTAAAAACTGCAAGACCAACTACTGCAGTGATTTTATCATGTCTTGTTTTAGAAAGCAACTTGATGGTGACGTTCCTTCCACCAGCATCAAGGATTCCAGAGGCTAAAATGGCTCCCATCTTGCTCATAGTATCTTCGTGCTTATCCAAGATAATCTTCTCCAATTGCCGTCTAAATAAAAAACGAACCACAAGAAGCTCAAGAGAAAGTCATAATATGTAAAATTTTACTTAAAGAAATAATTACTAAAACTGCAGGACCTGAATGCTCCAACACGAGAATCACTAGCTTCGCTGATCTGTACCATTACCATAGCCATTGCAATTAAAGCACCTTGACGAACAAAATCAACCACATCCGATGTTAGTGGCTCTAGCAAAGATATTGCCTCACTCATACCAGTACCCGCACAAGAGATGCCAACTGCCAAAGCAGCACCATATCTAACATGTGGATTGTAAGACTCAGATAGCAAGGACACGATTCGAGGGGTCTGCAATAAAGTGATGAGACCATTTAAAATAAATTCCTAGCACATACGGAGACATATAGCAATCCCAGGAACAGCTACTGGGTAGCTCAAGAGTTGTACAGAACTGACCTGTTCTGGTTCTGAGTAAAGAACAAATCCTAGTGCAAGAACAGCAGTCCGCCTGACATCGTCACTCACATCTGATACAGCAAAGTGTAGCAGCTGGCGGATGGCTTTATTGTTTGCTGTTCCACTATACGCTAATGCCAAGGCATACATGCCACCATAACGTATTATAGGGTCCTGATCCCGAGTCATTTGTTCAATTAATGTATCTGCCCCTTCTTCTCTTCCATAAACAGTGAGGGCTATCCCTAGTGCCAACCCCCTACATGGCAAAATGACAACTTTAACAGTAAGGACACAATTTTAATATTAAAAAAAATATATATTATATACCGGTATTAACGGAGTAACATTTACCTAATGATTTTCTCATGCTGTGTCTCATGCGCATAAGCAAGCATTTCACTTGCCTTCTCACTAGCAGTTCCAACCATCAGCAAACCCATACTTATACCGGCAGCTTCACCAGCAACAGCACTGTCAGTATAAAGCACATTTTTTATGTCATCAAACACATCCTCATCAGCTGTTCCTAGAGCTGCCAGTCCAAGACCTAAGCATGCACCATGCTGGATAACCTATACCAATCAAGATTGCACGTTTAGTTCACTAAGTAAAAAATAATTGAGGTGCAAACAGCAGTCAATTCAACAACAGAAAGCAACCACCTCAACATTAGTACTACTTAGGCTCTGACGTAGAAACTGTTTGATGCCTTCTCCATGGTTTGCATGAATCAGACCGAGAGCATACAGGGCTCCACCTTCAGAATATGGGCTACCGCCACCAGAACCACTCTGTGGCAAGTAAGGAGCCATCAATGATCTTCCTTGCTGCAAGTGACCTCTGTGAATGACACCAAGCCCTGCTGTTGCACTAAATTTGGCCCAGTTTGTAGCCCTGCTCAGCCAGTCCTAATAATTTGTTTCAAGGTAAGAAGCCACATACATACATATAATAAAACATACATACATATAATAAAACAGTGGAGATATAATGCAGGCGCAATTGTAAATACCAGATTCTCCCTCAGAAATGTATCAACGGTTGTTCCAGCATGCATAATGGCATTAGCATAAATTGTTGCACTATGGCAAACACTGTTTCTCATCTCAACTGACTGTTTTATTGTCTTAAGAATTAGAAGATCCGACCTGTTTTTTATTCCAAAAATTCAGTACGAAACTTTTGTTCAGTCGCCTGTAACGATATTGTCATAAATAATGTGATTAAAAAACATAGATAAAAATCTCACTTGTTATGGCTGTATAAGAATTGCAAAGTCAACTGGATAGAAGTCTCTCCAGACAAGATCCCTTTAAGTTTTGTCAGCCTCTCAGCATATGTTGCTTCTTTTGGGTCGACAACAGGCACACTCGCAGTAACAGCAGCTTCAGTAACAGCAGCTTCAGTAACAGCTTGAGTCCCATCAGCCATCTGAACATCTTCGGTCGTAGCAGCATTTGCATCTTGAGTGGATTCCGTTTCAGTAGATACTGGTTGAACAGGTTCTGCAGGTAGATATTTAGGCTGCGTGAGCCGGTCTCTGACATTCAATAGAAAAGCTTGGTGTTCATTCTCTATAAGGTCAAAAGCTATTTGAAATGCCAGTAAAGCATCATCCTCTTTTTCAGATCGTATAAGTTTTTCCAATATGCCAGCAACACCCACTGGCTCATCCAGAAACATCAGGCACTGGCAGATGCTCAGATAATCTGGAGATGGCAGCTTCTTGAAAACATCCACAAGAAGACCGAGTACCTAAAGGCAAATAATAAAATCTTACTTTATATGTAATCAAAAATGAGGATCATCTTCTCATTGAAAATCTTAACAGGAATACAACTGTAACTATTTGATTATTGTTCGAAATTCATGACTTGTATTTATCACATATTCTAGAAGTTCAAATAAATATATAAACGGCAAATGAATAAGTAGCTTTGGAAACAGACTCCACAATAATCAACCATAAATATACCATAGTACAAAAATGTATGTATAATGAGCCTAACAAAACCTATATTTTTTAAAGATCTGATGCTTCAACCTGATCATCAAAAAAGAGTAACTCTGCTTCAGTTTCATATCAAGTCGGAAACATCAATCGTAATCTAACAATAATAAGTCCCCCAAATTATACAGTTATATAATAGCTCCAAGACAATGTACATAAATATATAAGATATCACCAATTGCTACTAGTCATGATCAGCATATGTTCAATATGGTGTACTGTTACATAGTCTAAGTAACAGGTCTTACTAGTAGTAGTAGTCAGTAAGGGTATTGAGGTCATTTACTCTTTTTCAGTTAGTTACAGTATGTGTGTGCCTATAAATACTTGCAAGTGTGTTGTGTTTTCATTATGTGATTCCACCAATCTCTTTCTCTCTCGATAACTACTTTCTCTCTCTAGGTTTTCTATCTTCTTCTACAAGCTTTCTATATCTCAATTCTCTCTCTAATTCTGATCTCTCTCTTCTCTGTGCTCTAAATCTCTGTCTCTCTTCTGAATTCTCTCTAAACTCTCTCTGATTCTCTTGTTCATACTGTTAAACTTTCATTTCTGCACTCATAAACCAGAAAAAAACCAAAAACATACAAAAATACACTAAAAACCTTTGTAAACCATGACACTACTACTTAAAATGTTCAGTCGGTTGATCCATTACATCTAACTGGGGGTGTTCACGGGTCGGGTTGGCCGGGTTGGAGGCATTTTTGCAATCCAACCCAATTAAATCGGTTTGAAAATTTTTAACCCAACCCGCAAAAAAATAATTCGTAACCCAACTCTACCCATCGTATATCGGTTTGGGACGGGTTAAATAATTTTTTTTAAAAATCTTTGATACTATACAATATTGGTCATTTTGAAAATTTAAGTGAAATTAAAGTACGTATAACTTAAGATTTTAGTACTAATATTTTATTTTGATCAACATTATAACTTTAGTAAAGTAAATTATGTCTCAACTCATATATATAAACACAAAATATAATTATATATCTATAAGTGAAAGCATAATACATTGTACAATGTATTGTTATATATAATATATACATATATATTTAAATTATCGAACAAAATTGTAACTTAAATCGGGTTGGCCGAAAAAACGTAAAACCCATACCCAACCCATTTAAGTCGGTTTGAAAAAATTTCAATTCTCTGCAGTGTCAGCTTTCCATACAAAAGTTAATATTACATTGTTTAGCTATCAATAGAACTCTTTTAAACAATCCATATCATATCTGGAACAAGATACAGTTAGCAACAACACGTTCCTTGACAGTTGACAACAATCAAAATGGTGTTGTAAAAAGAAAATCTCTTCTGAATGTTTCTTTTACCTCATGTCTGTATTCTCTGCGGTTGACAAACAAGTGAGATACATTGCTGCAGTATGATAAGGTTGCATGAACATTATCACTCTTTGTAATTGCTTCTTCGAGCTTATCCAATCTTCGACATTCAATTGCCATTCCAATAGCCTGTTGATATCTACCATCCAAAATACACCTGTCGAAAGCAACCAGTAAGCTAAATGAAATCAATACAACAAAAACAAAGGATTATGTTGTCTTCATACTTATCAAGCATCCGCTCAACAATTGCCTCCAGTCTAGGATCAATGTCTGCTTCCTGATTGGACTCTGCAGCTTTGGTTTTAAGACTGGCATATTCATCTATAGCTTTGGCTGAGAAACAAAATTTTAGACAAAATATTACATTTAATCTAAAAAAAACAGAACTGAGTTACAGGCTAGTATATATTTTGTATACTGCAAGAAAACAAATTTCGATTCTACAAGCCAAGTACCTAAAAGTGTGTGAACATAATCTGAATCCTCTGAGACATCAAACAGAGGACCAGCTCCAAGGGCATATGACAGAGAGTCATTCAATTCACCCAAGTAATAAAAGACCTGCAAAAAGAAAGTAATACATGAAGCATGCTTGTAAGGATGTCATTATGATGCAACAAACATAATGTATACTTTTAGTAATACCCCAACTCCTCAATTTGAGAACATTCGCCCAAAGGTTGTCTTTTCTACCGTTTTTTTTTTTTTGCTAAGTGTCTTTTCTACTTTTTATCTAAACATCTTTCTTATCTTCAACATATAGAGCCCAAATTATACCAAATGTTTCTATTTTCAACTAGTATCCCTTCCATTTACTTAAGAGGGAAAAAAGAGTAAAGCAAATTCTGCTTCTCATATGTTATGAAATGGCAATTTAAAAAAGTCAAAGTTAAGTTGCTTTAAAAAAAACAAAACGGACATTTTAAACTGATAATTAATTATGCTATTCACCTTCCACTACATATTCTACTACTGATAAAACTCAATATATATATAATTTGGACCGTAACATATCAAAATAGTGATAGCTAAAGTGAGATGCTAAAGAGACTAGAACTCACGGAAGGGGTAAAGTAGGAAAATCAGAATATAAAATACCTTTGACACAAGTAACGCAGCTAGCTGTCTTTGATCGAATTCCTCATCTTCATACAAACTTTCTCTGTACCAAAAAAGGATGGAGAGAGTTAACAGCAAAGAACAACATTACCACTAACTCATAACTATTATCAAATGAATTTGGAAATTAGAAACATCCAATCTCATTATTAATTGCAAACATGACTGTACGGTCACACGGATGATACTACTTAATTTGAAGACTTCATATTGTTATCCTAAATCTTTTAATATAACACTCTCTTTAAAATTTAGCATCCACAAAAAAGCTGACCATCTCTATGCATCCATCTATTTATCTTCCTATCATACTGATACACGAAACAAGCACAGGGAAAATACAGAAAGTTCACACGAAAGTAAAACTTTTTTTTAACTAATATTATAAACGACAAGTCCACAACTCAGCTATGTATACATATCTTTTCCAATACTATTTGTACTCGGTGCTTAAATTCCTACTGATTTTAATAGGATCAAGACATAATTTTTGATCCAATTGGTAGCACTGTGGTGCTCCTAACCCTTATTTAAACACAATGCATCTTGATTCTCTTACTCCTAGTCTAGGTGTTGATTGGGGTCTAAACATTCATCCAATTGGATATAGTAGATGCCTCACGAGTCACGACTAGGCAGGGACTTCTATAAATGAAAACGGATTTTTGGATCACAATGAGAGTTTTCAAAACTTAAAAGTGGGATCAGACCATTTATAACATTCTCCACCACTTAATCAATCCTTCTTTGCACCATTGCCACTAGCCTAAAGCTAGATTTGTTATTTCCAATTTTCCAATTTTTGCATAAAAATCCCAACTCTCTAACTTGAAAAACATTCTCAAATTTCCAAAATAAAAATTTGCACCTTGTCATTCTGCTTTGAAAGAACCAAAAAGTATCAGAAGTACCCATACTCTACTTAATCCCCAAAATCCCAATTTTTACCATACACCAAACCACCATCTTGACAAAAAAATCTGTAAGACTGTAACAAGCATCTATTTGATACATAAATATTCCAAAATTCATAATATAAATCATACCAACACTACAGAAAGATCAATTAGTTGAAAAATCATATACACTTCACCAAGTTCTCAACCCGAATTCCAATTTCCAAACATAAACAGCTACATAACAAGACTAGCCATACCATTACATGAACACACCAAAATGAACAAATACTTCAAATCATACATCACATCACACAACTTCTCAGCCTCAATACCAATTCCAATTCCGATTCCAATCAGACATAACAAGAATCACATATACCAGAGCAAATTCACACACAGTGGGGGGGAAGAGAGAGAGAGAGAGACAGAGAGAGAGAGAGAGAGAGAGAGAGAGAGAGAGAGAGAGAGAGAGGGGGGAGAGAGAGACAGAGAGGGGGGGAGAGAGAGACAGAGAGACAGAAAGAGAGAGAGATAGAGATTAACCAATTACAATTAAACTACCAGGCATTCATCCAATTACAATTACAATTACACACACACATACAGAATCTACATATACATACATAATAGGAACACTGGTGGAGATCTCAGGCCAGAAGTAATCAACGAAAGCATTCAGATTCGTAAGAGCGTGAAGCTTCAGCGTCGGATGATTCTCGTTAAGCATCGCTAACAATCCTCCCGCTGAACTCACCATCGTCGCCATCGATTTCGATTTGGGGTTTTTTTAAATTAGGGTTTTTTCAATTTCAAAGTAGTAAAGAGAGAAAGTGAAGTGAGAGATTACTATTAGAGTTTTTATTTATCGGGCGATTTGATTTGGGGCTTTTTATTTTTTGTTTCTTGGAGAATGGGCAAGCTCCGGTTTGGTGTTGGACCTGGACCTTTTTCTATCTCGGATTCGGCTGAATAACGTTCGGTTTGGTCGGTTTTTAACGAATAAATTGGACCAAATTTTATACGGCAGTTTTGTAAAATACTAGATTGGATCGGATTATTTAAAAATTGAGACAAGACCGAACCATACCTTAATTAAACAGTTTGGTTTGGTCGGTTTCGATTTTAAACCAAACTAAATATCCGAAAATAAATGAACTAAAAAATTAATAATATTACTAAGATTTGATATATAACTACTACACATAAATATATTGATATAAAAATTGAATTATAAATAATATCCTTTCTGAATAAAATTGCAAAGTGCAAGATTTGAGATATAAAAAATATGTATTCTTACCTAGGATTTTAAGATATAAATATATTTAATAAAGTGTAAGATTTGAGATATAAAATAAAATGAATCAATATATTATTTTATAATATAATAAAATGAAACGGTCCGGTCCGGTTCGGTTCTAACGATCCGGTTTGAATATGAAAATCGAATCGAACCATTAAATAACGGTTTTCATTTATATCAAACATAAACCAAATCAAACTACCAAAAAAACCGAAAAATACGGTTTGATCGGTTCGACCAGGTCCGATTCGGTCGGTTTGGTTTTTTTTTGCTCAGCCCTAATCTCGGATATGCATACTCTTAAATAAAATTTTTTAATCGAAAAAATGTTTTTTCATTGAAATTAAATGACATTGTTAACTAAAAATCATATTTAATTTTCTCTCGGATAGTATTTATTCATTTACAAAAAATATTCATTCGTCGTTATAAAATGGTGGAAATGCATATCTAAATATTTACTTAACATTTGTTGGGAAAAAAATCACTTATACTATTGGCGAGAATTAATTATTGGAGACAAACAAAAGAACATGAAAGTTTAGTTTTTTATGATCTAAACTTTTTTTTTACGAACAAGCAGATTTTATTAACTTAGCAAATCATTGAATCCAGCCGGGACAAATCCCCGAACTGTCAACTACAACTTGATTGTGAAACAAAAAACAAGCTAAAACAAATAGTCGTTTTGTTTTCAGATCGCTTAACACATAGAATATCAAATTCTTTAATCGAAAAAGTATTACAATGACATCTCGAGTAATCCAACCTACATTAGCTGTGAAACTAGTAGCATCGCAATTGACATTCACGTAAGAAACATCTATAGCCCAATGTTCAAAACTATCAGTTAAATCAACTGATTTTGGAGTAACAAATGCCCCCAAAATATGAACATTTTTTTGCTGTGAAAGGTGAGCTATTGCGGTATTCACCACCATCCCAGATTTGATACAAGTCTTACAGATCACCCAAACTATCATATAAATCATTCTAAAAAAAACTACCGAAACCCATTACAAACCACACAAAAACATCAAAACAGAACACACTAACATCCCAAAAAGATGGGCACGACTAACAACCTTGATAATAAGGTACTCAAAAAGAAGTCACCCAAAAAGGATTAGATCTCGATTTTATTAAAAAACTGATAAATAAAAGAGATGATGGGAGAGTGAATGGGGTTTAATCAGTGAATGGAATGATGGTTGAAGAATGGAGAAGTGGCGGCTTGAACCCTAATTTTGGGAGTCGACTCTCAAAACGAGAGAGAGATTATTTAATTTTGTGGATATGATCTAAACTCTTTTAATTAGGCTCTTTTAATGCAAGAGATTGAGAGGATGTTTAATGCTTACTGGTGGAGTTCGGGATCAAATAAAAACAAAGGAGTTCGCTGGTTGGCTTGGGATGCGATGTGTGATGCTAAGAGTAAGGGAGGATTGGGTTTCAAAAATCTGTTTGGCTTCAATATAGCATCGCAAGGCAAACATATATGGAAGTGTATACAAAACCCTGAGTTACTAGTTTCAAGAGTACTCAAGGCCCGTTATTTCCCAGATGTGCAGATGTTGGAAGCAAGGAAGGGTGCTAAGTCAAGTTTTATTTGGACGAGTATTTGGCAAGCAAAGGAATACTTATTGGGGGGATATAGATGGGTTATTGGAGATGGTCAATCTGTGGTGGCAACTCGAGATCCTTGGTTAGCTCGAAAATCAGATTATAAGGTGGATAAACTCTGAATGTATGAGGAAAGGAGTGAGTTAGTCTCAACTTTATTTTATCCGGGGACTAAGTATGGGATGTGGGTAAAGTGAATGAGTTATTTAGTGTTGGTGATGCTCAAGCTATCCTGGCCACGAGTGTGCCTCAAAGCCAAATTGTTGATAGGATAGTATGGTCCAAGTCTATTGATGGCCTATACAATGTGAAGACTGGATACAGAGAATGGCATGATCGTTTCACTTCTAACTCGAGGGATGTACAATCGGGTGGTTGGAGCCGTTTTTGGAGACTGGCTATTCCTCATAAAATAAAGATTTTCATTTGGCGTTTTTGCAGGAATAATATTCCTGTGAGGATTAGATTGCGAAACAAAGGTGTGGTTGTTCCGATTATTTATCCCGTCTGTAATGTGGACGTTGAGCACTTATTGCATCTTTTCTTTGATTGTCCTTTTGCAAACAGCTGTTGGAATACTGTTAATATGAATTATGACATGAAGGAAGTGGAATCAGCTACTCAATGGGTGTTGAACAAGCTGGAAATGGCAGCACATGAAGAGGTCATTAATATTTGTGTAGTCCTATGGGGGATTTGGTTTTGGCGTAACAAAAGAGTATGGAATGATCAAGTAGTAAACCCAGCTATTGCAATGGAAAATAGTTTCAACATTCTGAGGGACTGGAAGTCTGCTAAACAGAATTCCCATCAAGACACTAGAAGAACTGGGGAAATAGTGTGTGAATCCAGAAGGTGGAAACGACCAGAGATAGGTTCGTTTAAACTCAATGTTGATGCCTCTTTCACACCGGGTGCTAACTCTTTCACAATCGGGATGGTTATTAGAGATCATGACGGAGTGTTTCTTGAAGGAAGGAGTATGACATTACCGAGCCCAGCAACGGTCTTTGAAGCTGAGTGCATTGGAGTCAGAGAGGCTTTGTCATGGTTGATGAGTGTTCCAGGTCGACATGTAATGGTGGAAACAAACTCTTTGCTTACTGCTAGAGCTTTACAAGGAGACATCAGTAATTTACTGGAAGTAGGGCATATTATCGATCAATGCAAAATGCTGCTTCAAGGCCTACCTACTGTCCGTGTTAGTCACATAAGAAAGCAAGCCAACAAGGTGGCTCATAGATTAGCTAGGATACCCAGTTTGTTAAATTGCTTCAATGTATTCTCATCTACTCATATCCATTTGGTGGAGACTATTCCGAATGATTTATCCCTTTAATAAAAGGTAGTTGATTTCAAAAAAAAAACAATCTAATTCATGCTGAAGTTATTAAAAATATTTATTTTTATGTAAGAGCTTTTTTACCGCTGAAAATGGAAATAAAATATCATTGGTTACAATTACGGTCTCTATTGTTACAAAAGGGAAGATGTTTTTTCATGATCCACGATGCAAAGGAAGAATGATCGTGGCCAATTTTTTTGAATAAAAGATCGGTTTCCTTTCATTATTCGTTTTTATTTTGGTTTTCTTTTATTTATCCTTTTGCGGATGTTCTTATTTTATTAGATTCAAATGTTTATGTATTCAAATTTATCGTTATTAAAGAATAAGTTGTTGAATTTTTTTAAAAATTATGTTCTGATTTAAAATTTATCAATTCCGTATATTAAAAATGTAGAATGCGTCAATCAACCCAAATTGCAAGCGAAACATTATATCGTATTATAATAAGAGTAAAATGGATAATTAAGTACTACTACCAAAGATATAGACATTGACTCTCAATAACAACATACTTCATCTGTCCCTCTCATTTCTTTACAGTTTTTTTACACTGCTTGACACGCATTTTAAGGCTCCTATAAAGTATAGCTCTACAACTTATTTTTAAAATTTTCTTTTTCTAAATAAAAATTTAAACATTATATTTTTATTCAGAAGAAGAAAAAACTTAAAATAATTTATCGAAATATATTTTATAGGAACCTTAAAATGCGTGCTGAGCCCCCGTCCCCCAATGTAAAGAATTGAGGGGGGCGGAGGGAGTAGTATTTTAAACTTTTAAACTTAAATATTCATGAATTAATTGAAGCGCTCATATATAGAGTCATATACACCTGCTCCAAATAGGATTAACTGTTAACTTTATTGTACACACACTCCTCCTTCTAACATGATACATTAAAATTCTATTTCTACACTTTCAAAATTAAGAAGAAAATTCTATTTCAACCCGTGTAATTAAAATTCAATTTAAACAGTGAATAAGAGCATCTCCAAGGCTAGTAGCTAAGTTGGTTGGCTAAAATAATATATAATAACTGTTACCTAAAATTTGCTGAACCTGTAAGGGGTTGTGCTCCAATGGGGTTAGCTATAATTCAAAAATAGTATTTTATCATTATTCTCAAATTCAAACGGTTATATTCTAACAACTATATTTTCAAAAGAAATTCAGAAATTCAAAGAATCTACAACCCGGTTCAAGTTGTCATCCTTTCAAGAGAACTGAAATATCTTCACTAATTCAGATCATATTCTAAAGCAGCTCAACAAAGTAATTTACAGACAGCAGAGCTCAGAAGAAGAACTAGTCTACTAGGCATACATCCTACTACAATAAGCATAGTAAACTACAGGGCATAGTGTCAAGCGACAAGCTAGCAACAATACACTATTCTGAAATAAAATACAAAAACTGCATTCTCTATACAAAACTGAATTCTCTATACAAAAACTACAGGGCATAGTGTGTCATCCGACTTATCACTAAACTGAATTATATCTTCAGAATTATCAGATATAGTCTTTTCTGAAAATTGACATACATGGCCAAAACACAAGATTGTGATTGAAGGGGTGGTTGAGTAAATACCATATTCTCAAATTCTGAAAATGTTCCTTCGTTCAGCAACGATGTGAATGACCCTTCCATTTTCTATAACAAAAACACAAGATTATGAAGAGTGAAAAGATTGCTGAAAAATGCCCAATATGGCCATCTATAACACATAGTGCTGCAGCAACACATTGTAGGAGTATATAGTATTTAGAAAAACAGTGCACAGTACGATTGTCCAAGTATCATAATAACAAGGGTTTCACCCTTCCACTACACTAAAGAGTTAATCTTCCCATGTCCATTACTTAATAGCTAGTCCAATGTCCATTACTTAATAGCTAGTCCAGTTCAGCCGAACACACAACCAAAAGAATACATTTAAAACAAATTACTTGGAACAAGTTTTCAACACAGAACTTGAGACATCAAAATTAGTGGTTACAAGCACACAAAACCAGAAATTAAGCTCTCACAAATTGGTTAAAACATAATAAATCTATAAGAACAAGAATACAAGATTATGGCTACGCAAACATCAAAAGAACACAAGATTTTGATGAATTACAAATTTGTTAAAAAAATTCCCAAATTTCTAAGAACCAAAACCCTATATATAGGAAATCAATAACCCTAATTGAAGAAAAGTATAAATGATCAGAGATGAAACATACCTCTACGGGAGAAAAGATGAAGTGGCGGGAGACAAAATGAAGTAATAGGAGATGATATGCATAATTGAGCGGAAGATGAGCTAGATAGATTTAGAAGATGGGCAGGCAATCAACAGATATAGCGGATGAACTCTGAATATGTATAATTTTAACTAACAGTTGGGTGCCTTTGGAGCGCTAGAATTTTTAGAAAATAGGTATAATGGGTACTGTTCAACTGCCATGTGGACTTTATAGCTAACAGGTTGCAACGCTTAGAGATGCTCTAATACTTAAATTCTTAAAACAAGTACTAAGAGATAAACAAGTACTATATGATATAAAACAACAAATTAATATATACGAAATTTTCTGATCAGTCTACTGTAATCATTAATTCACAAAAATCATTAAATTTTGTAACATTTTTTTCTCTAGTTTTCTGGTTGGATAACAATTTCGAGTTAAATAATATCAATAAATTAAAGATTATTTCATGAGTTTTGTGTAAAATCATTTAAATATATTTTTTTATAACTAAAGATAGACTCGAAAAGTAAAATGAGTTGGGGTGCACAAATAGGAACCCGGACCGGGTTTTATTTGAGTTTTTATAAGTCAAGGTTTTTGAGTAACAGGTCGGGCAGTTTTTTGAAAAATCGAACAGATCAGACCAGAACGAATTTTCTCTAAAATATGAGGACTGTTATATGGTCTCGAGCCGAGTCGGATCAGGCTATAAAAAAAAGTTTTCAAATTTTACCCAATAACTTTTTATTTGTCAATAAACGAATAAAGTCATTATTTGCATCAACAATAACAAAAACATCCTAAGTTATATAAAAATCTATTTTAGTTTAAAGTAAAATCACTTAAAATTGAATAAAATTATACATATAACTGTAAAGGAACACAAATTTAATAAGGATCCCTTTCGAGTTTGATCAGATCATTTTTGAAAGGAACGCAAATTTGATAAGGATCCCTTTCGAGTTTGATCATTTTTGAGTCATTTTCAGATTTTATCTCAATAAATTGAGTTGTGTTCAAGTTTCCGATTACGTTGTCACCCGCAAAATTTTACATGAAACTCTAATTTTACGGGGAACTCTGCGTACAATGGAAAATAATTTAATTTATACTAAATTATAATAAATAAATGTATTCGTAGTTTGATTCACTCCTTATTTTTCGTTATTCATTTCAATCACAATCGTAAGATCTTTAAAATCAAATAACCGCTACATTACAAAGCAAAAGTTATTCAATATAAAAATACTGGGTTTGAATCCCACCAACGACATATTAGAATTAAAAAGTTACAATAAATCTTTACAGATATAAATAAAACTAAATTCTCATCTTTAAAAACTACTAAAATAAAAAAAATAAAAAAAAAATCCATATTTTACATTGGTTATAAGTTGGTATATATAAAATACTAGGAGTGTAATGTTGTTAATATTAAAGTTTTCTGAAATATACACAAGAAAAAGAATTCTCCCAAAATATACAATGTCATACAAACATACTTCAACTACAACATAGAGGTTAAGAAAAACAAAAAAAAAAGTAGTAAAAATGAGTTTAGTGGTGTGACCAATTAATATTTAATGTATAAAATAAGTATAATGACGGAAAGTAGGGAAAATAGTTGATTTTTATATTATAAAAATTTACTAATTTTAAAAAATTTAGAAATTATATCATATCTTTATATATAATTGGTGTAAAGGGGTTTAGGTGGTAGGGTATGGCGTGGGTCGTCACGTCCTACTTTAGGTTTAGGTGGTACATTTTAGTAAACAACATAACTAAAAACAAAATAATTAAATATGTATATCAAAAATTTAAAATCAATGAAACATCTATTATATGTATAATTTATGACTTTTGACTTTAAGCAATTTAACTTATAAGCAATAATTTTAAATTTACCCAAACAAGCGCATACTCCTACACATAGAAATAGAAAAGGGAAAATAATTTAAAATAAGATTTAAATATAAAATAAAGGTTAGATATACTTAACATTATCTCCAACAAATATTTAACATTTCCTACATTTTAGGTTTAGGTGGTACATTTTAGTAAACAACATAACTAAAAACAAAATAATTAAATAAGTATATCAAAAAGTTAAAATCAATGAAACATCTTATGACTTTTGACTTTAAGTTAAATATGTATATCAAAAAGTTAAAATCAATGAAACATTTTTTATATGTATAATTTATGACTTTTGACTTTAAGCAATTTAAGTTATAAGCAATAATTTTAAATTTACCCAAACAAGCTCATACTCCCACATAGAAGGAAAAATAATTTAAAATAATATTTAAATATAAAATAAAGGTTAGATATACTTAACATTATAATCACCATGCTCAAACAAATATTTAACATTTTGAAACAAAAAATCACTAAAACAAAGAATGCAATTATAATTAATTATAATGAAGATCAAACAATGATCTTTAAAAACTAAAAAGTTATATAAATATTATCTATAATTAGAAAAGATAAATCTTGAAATTAATAATCAACAAATTATGATCAATATTTAGCTAAAAAAATTAAAGATAAATTTTTAAATGATATATATATTAGCATATGTATTACTTTAATGTAAATTAGTTTCATTTACAAATATGTCTCTTATTTTGAATTAAAAATAAAACAAAATCTCAATTTGTATGAAATTCAAATTATTAAATAGAAAGATAACTAAAATGTCCTATTCTCATTATAAATGGACAAGAAATTAAAGATAAAACTTAAATCTAACATATGAGTTAGATATGTTTAACCTTGTGATTACTAATATAATTACAACAAAAATAAAATTAAAATAATAACTATAATATAAAAAAATAATATTGGTGTTTATTTTTTTCAAAAAAATTAAGAAAATAATAATTATAATACAAAAATAATTAATTTATGACATGGTATGATCGATATATCTTTAGCTATATAATATTTTAAGAAAAAAAATAAGTATATAAATAAAATAATTAAAATTAAATTATTAAAGTAAACAAATAACAAACTAAATTAAATAAAAAATGTCAACAGATAACTTGATATAAGACAAACAAATAGCAAACTAAAATTATCAAAGTTAAATTTAGGAAAATAATAAATGATTACAAACAAATAGTGATTTTAAAAATATAAAAATAAAAAACAAGTATCATTTCAAAAATACGACATAAACTTAAATAAAATATATGTGAAATTTATATGTTTTCAAGTTTGATTATCATTAAAAATTTATAAAGTTGAAATTAAATTAGAATAATACTTTTAGAAAAATTAAAAATAACAATTTAAACAAAATTAAAATATATACAAATAATATATAAAGCATCCCGTGCATTGCACGGATATAAATCTAGTGTAAAAAATTGGAAGACACATCAAAAAAAAGAAAGCCTAAAGAATTGGTTGCTAAGGGAGTATGATTGTATGAACATACATAGTAACAGTTTTTATTTCCGTTGAAAAACTAGAACATTAAAAGGAATACTAATATCCAACAAGATGCAAACATGTAAAATAAAAACAGGTACATGATTAGGCAGCCAAATAATGGTATTAACATAAATAAAGAATGCAGATGCCGTTATCTAACCTCGTCATAGATGTCCCTCTCATAAATATTTTACACATATATAAACTTTTGAGTGTAAATTACATAAATCTCTCAGACACTTTTCTCAAAGTTCCATGGGGATCACTGACAACAAAATCCTTAGTTTTGCAGATGTTTCTGTGCATGACAACCCAAAAGATTGTTGGGTTATTATTAATGCAAAGGTAATCATTTTCGTTTGGTTTATCTTGTTATGACAATCCGGATCAAATTCTGAACGTTTTTTCAAAAACCAAATATTTTTTGGAAAAATGTACAAATGCCAACTCATGGATTTTCCCCTTCAAATATTCTCGAGTATAATTTCAGAATTTTTTATAGTTAAATTTGTTAAACAGGCTTATGATGTGACAAAATTCTTAGATGATCATCCTGGAGGTGATGAAGTTCTACTACAAGTTGCAGGTACAGATAAGAACTTAGTCAACTACAACTGTCTGTAATTTCCACTGATTCTACTTGAGTTTGCTGTTTGATGTTAGTGTTCTGTGGCAGCTTCCACTTGCAAAGACAACTAAACCAACATAAATAATACTCATGAAATTAGATCAGAACTAAGTCAACATGTTACAGTTTTAATTTTTTCGATAATTAGATTGTTAAAGAAATCGATTAATCACGGATCATAAGTATAGGTGAAGATGCAAGCGAAGAATTTGAGAGTGCTGGTCATGGCAGTGCAGCAAGATTAATGTTGGATGAGTATTACGTCAGAGAAATTGATCCCCTGTCATCTCCTGTAAAAAAGACTACAACTCCGACACCAGAGTTGCCAGTAAAACGAAATATGGTAACACCTATATTGCCTCCAAAAACTGACAAGGGAGAGAACAACTTCGTCATCAAACTTCTCCTAATTCTTCTTGTGCTGGGAATGGCCATTGCCCTTGGTTTATATTCTTCGAACTAGTTGTGTTGTGTTTGCATTTGTTAATATAGAATAAGAGCCATGTTTGTGCAGTACTAAACATTCTTGCTATTCCAAAATGTAATATTCAATAACATTGTCAAGGACATCCTTACTAGCCAACTACACAAAAGGTAACTTGTCGTAGTTGCAGGTGCAGATTAACTCTTGAGCTGAGGAAAATTTAGCTTAGTTTTTAACAATGCAACTCATAGCAATGATCGAGCAGTATGATTCTCATCGATTTCCTTTATAACACCAACACACCCATTGCGATTAATAAAACAACCAAAAGGAATCGACTTGGCCTGACTACATAACTAGACTATATATTCATTTTCAAGCAGTTGTCTAGCTAGACATGGCAGTAGTCAAGACTTGGGCACTTAACCTCTCCATTTACAAGTTCATAGCTTTCGCGGTAGCTTCATCGATGTTATACCTTCCAGATAACAAAAGGGTCTCAGTATATATAGCAAAATCACAATTGTCTCTGCATACTTATAAGTTATCACTTCAAGATTCTGTCCAAGGTAAAGTTCCCACCACCAAAACCAACCAAACAATTAAACTATTCTCAGAAGAAGATGTAAAACTGTTATATGTCAATGTCATGGGCATATGGTCCTCAAATTGCAATTAAAAACAGATACATAAACAGTTTATGAAAGATGCATCTACACGCATGATGCATAAAATAATTTTTTCATCTTATTTTTGAAGCTAAATTATTAATCATTCCCAATTTTTTGATGAATCAAGACTGTGGCATATGCCAAGCACATACATACTAGTTCAAAACAGAGGACCAGTTCTTCACCAATTCGAGGGAGGAAAAATTACATTTTTTTTAATCAAAATCTTTATTGAAAAATAAAAGGAATTAATTTTATTTTCACAATTTGATTCAAAAATATAAGATTCAATTTATATTTTAAAATATAACCGCTAGCTCTTAAGTTTAACGGTCGAACACTCTGGTCTATATATTAAACCTTAACAAACCCTAGCCTTCCAAGTATTATACGACATATTCTTGAGGTTTCCAGATAAGGATCTTTTGCGTTTAAGGTCTGCAAGTCGTTTATCTTATTTTCTAGTCTCTACTTCGAAACTAAGTGGTTTGTCTCTTATTTTCTAGTCTCGATTTCGAAACTAATTCTTGCTAATCCATGTCTCAGAATTTGTTTTTCTTTATCTCAGGAAAAGGCTTCACATAGGTGAAACCAATGGCAACTCGTCATAAAAGCACTAACCCTAGGCTTTCCGAAGGTGTAATTTACATCATACTCTCAAGGCTTCCGGTGAAATCTCTTTTGCGATTCAAGACTGTTTGTAGGTCATGGTTATCTATTATATCTAGTCGCGATTTCATCAAAACTCATCTCTCTATATCATCCCATGACCCTCGCTTGACCAATCACGGTCTCATCATAAGTGGTTGCATTGTAGAACCATTCAAGGACCATCAAGAACCAGAGTATGAACCCCCATGGCTCCATCTTTGGACTTGTTCTATACCTTCTCTGCTTAACGAGCCGTTTACTGAGACTTTGACTTTGTGGAATGAAGATCTTCGTCCTGAGAGTATCGTTGGTTGCTGTAATGGGCTGGTCCTTGTAAAGAACTGGCGTGATGAAAATTTATTCTTGTGGAACCCGTCTACTAGAAAATCAAGATCACTGTCCAAACTTGATTCGGATAATGGTATTTTTCCTCGTACAGATTTTGTGTTTTGCTATGACGAATGGAGCGACGATTTTAAAGTATTTGCTCACCATCCTGCTAATAGCTCTGGATATAAAGTCTCAGTTTATAGCTTAAAATCTGATTGTTGGAAAACTATTGGAAAATCTCCTTTTGGGGAATCATCTTTTCCTGGGAAGTTCGCAGCTGGAGCCATACATTGGTTTGTCTATGGAGAGATGGATATTGCTTCTCTTGATATAAAAACGGAGACATTCCGAGAAGTATTGCTTCCAGATCCTGGAGAAGGCAAATGGTGGTGGGGCTTGGACACATTTGGAGAGAGCCTTTGTGTACTCTGTAAATACGGAAACACCGGCCCGGTTGATTTTTGGGTTACAAAGGACGGTACTCTGAAAGAGTCTTGGACAAAAGTCTTGACCATTCCGAAAATAATGGAACAAAAGGAAGACACTGTTCTGAAATATATCTGCACATCTATCAATGGTGATATTATGCTGCAGTTAGATTCAGTCGTACTACTATACAGCCCTAAAGATTCAAGATTCAAGATTCTGTTTGCCGGCCAATACTTTAAACACCTTAACGTGTATACTTATGTTGAAAGCCTAGTTTCTCCCCATCCATAAAGTGGCAGCAGCAGCAGCCCCCAAGTGAGAAGAAAGGTCACTTTTTTTGTTTGTTGTTCTATATATATGTGTTGAGTAACCATGTTGAGTAACCAGTTGCTCTAAAACCTCAAGGTTTTAGAGGAAGGCACTTTCCAGGATCTTATATTATATTCTAACAATATGTTACTCCTTTAGATTTCAGTTCTGTTTTAAAACCTGTCCTGAGTTGATTGTGTTTTTGTTCAATGGTATTGCTATTATTTTGACTTCTGCTGGAAAATATTTCACTTTATATAGCCACATGTAGTATAAATTTTCATTAGTAAGCAAGATCTTACGACACATATATGAATTTGTTGTGAAACTAGCTTCTCGCTGAAGAGGTCATTTTATTACCGGTTCAAATATTTAGTGGAATCGACGGGCGGAGACAAGGTGGGTGTGCTCGTGTGTTCAATTATGAAAAGAAAATAAAATACGATGATGTAGAAAACACCAAGCAGTAGTACATTGTCACATAAAGTCGCAAAAAAAAAAAAACAGAAGAAAGGACAATATGATTTTCTACCTTAATGTTTAACTTCTCAAAAGCTTTTACTTGGGATAATGAAATTCAGTAGAAATGCAGACTGATTGGCTGGAAGTCAAAACTGAATTTAGAGATGCTGATTTTGTTGGGAGACCAGAATAACTCGGAAATACACGAAGGGGGTGTGGATCATTCTGAATTGGCTGCACTTGCAGTCAACAATTATTACATACATATTTTATGGGCTTTCAGGCTTCAGCTATGAACTTAGCAACAAAAGAAATTGAATTTTCCCGTAACGTAAAACTGTACTTTCAGCTAAGAATTTAGGAATCGTTCCATCCGAAATTGGACACAGGTGCATGGACTATCAGTAGTGTTGAATAATATTATAAAATAAGAGTATAAAATAATATAATAAGAGTATAAATTATATTCTCGTACAGATCGATTATGAGTTTATCTATGATAGATATGAGGATGATTTTCAAGTAATTGATTATGTGTTTTGCTATGATGAATGGAATGATGATTTTAAAGTATTTGCTATCCCACCTGGTCAGAGCCATATATATAAATTATCAGTTTATAGCTTAAAATCGGATTGTTGGAGAATAAATGGAGATTTTCCTTTTTGGAGAGGATATTATGGGATCTTCGCAGTTGGAGCTATAATATTTCTTTTTACTATAAACTTGCACTCAAGTGAGGAAGAAGTTCCACTTTTTACTATAATATTTCTTTTTGTTCCAAGTTACTCCAAGCTTAACTCTGTTTTGAACTAGTTATGGCTTGATTATGCATTTTTTTTTTGTGGATTTGGTGGTATTTCTATTCTTATGGATCTAATAGGTTTTAGATTTGCTTGCAATTTCATGACCTGATTCATCAACTCGAATTCCATTTAAATATGCACATCAATGTGTAGCTGTGTAGGCTTGATCGAGTGTTTTGTTAATAGTATGTATATTTAGTGAATCTGCAGAGCTTGTATTTTAAAACAACTGTATATTTTTGCATCGATACGATTATACTACAATTGAACCATATATTTTTACCAAATTACACATTATGTCATGTTCTAATTGGTGATGCTCTAGTTGGAAATGACAATAACCAGATGACACATGTCTTTTGGGAATCGTTTCGGGGATAGATTTGGGAGCTCTAGCATTTCTTTTCTATAACACATTTTCATGATTCCGTATCTTCAAAGAATAACATGACTAAGATCTTCCACACTGAACTGGCATCTCTAGACCTCCAAGGACTTGGTGGAGGATTAGGTGGTGGTGGAGGTGCGGGTGGAGGTTTAGGTGGTGGTGCTGACGCTGGATTAGGTGGTGGAGGAGGACTTGGTGGAGGTGCAGGTGGTGGACTAGGTGGAGGTGCAGGTGGTGGACTAGGTGGGGGTGCAGGTGGTTGACTTGGTGGAGGTGCATGCGGTGGATTAGGTGGTGGAGGACTTGGTGGAAGTGCAGGTGGAGGTGCAGGTGGTGGACTAGGTGGGGGTGCAGGTGGTTGACTTGGTTCCAGCTAAACTAACATACAATATAAAAATATTCAAGCATAGTAAGGGATTCCCGGTTCCAGATTATCAGATTACAGAAAAGTAACAACAATAAATACGATTACGAAAAAAACTAGGCAATCTGATGCCTTCGGAAGACCATTTTGGTCAGCTTGACCTTTTCTTGATCATTGCCACTCAGAAACAATTTACCAAACCCTATTGCCTTGCCAAGCTCCATCTCCCATGCCACTGAATATTCCTCTAGCGAATTCCAGGAAAACTTCCCTGCTTTCCGGAGGCGCATTAGCTCACTTGAAACAGTCTGCAAAATATGACTAGCCTCATTGGCTGCAAGGTGTGAGTTGTGGACAGCTGATCCAGTTCCCAAAGACACACGGGAACTAGGTTCCCCAGGCTCATCAATGGTTGGGAACTCAGGAATTGGGCAAGAGCATTTCTGAAAATATTAAAGAGTAAATAGTTATTAGTGTTCATGTATTTCTCTAAGTTCCAATCTATTACAAGGCAACACATATTAAAATTTTGGTTTACCTGCCCCGGCATACAATTGCAAAATCGAAGCTTCTTCCCCAACTGGATAAGACTTGGCATTGTGCGTTCAACAACCCCGCACTGAGGAGCTCGCCTATTGTATTCATCAGTCACTGCATTCCATAGGTCAATGGATAGCCAATTTATATCGTTACCCCCTCGTGGAAGGGCTGTTGTCTTCAACACGTCCATATACAACCTTTGTTCATTTGTTGTTCTTAAGTCCATCTGTACCTGATTAAAGTGCACACATATTAGTCAAGTTGATCGGAGTGACAACAACAGTTAATGGCAATACTAAACACAATTCTAACACACAAGATTTCACGAGAATCCCGTTTTTTATAACACTGAGAAAAACATAGTAAATAGAAGAAAAAACATTGTGCTATTAAGTATTTTCACAGGACAACCCCTAGGTCCCAGATCTTTATTAAAAAAACATTAACCCATAACAAACTTCACATGTACGGTGCATATATAAACAACTAAATTTGCAATGCAAACCTCAGACTAGTTGAGTGGGGTGGTCTTAAGAACACTATCACTTTCTTACTGCTTCTCTTCCACTTCCCAACTAAATACCACAATTAATACTCTTTTTCTCTTGTTTCATATTTTTTCTTCCACCGACAAGAATTATATGCAACTAAGAACCAAAATTCAGACAGTTCTTGAGTAGTTAATCTTGAAAGTTATGGATTCTAGGTTGGTTTTTAAGTTGGTGGTGTTGTTCAGTTGGGTTTTGTGTATGAGTTTAGGATTGGTTGAATGTAGTGTGACTTATGATAATAAGGCCATTGTGATCAATGGTCAGAGAAGAATTCTCATTTCTGGTTCCATTCATTACCCAAGAAGCACTCCTGAGGTAATAATTTTACGAATATTGGTTTCATTTCTGGTCTTTCCATTTCTCTTGACTTCACACAGAGAGAGAGAGAGAGAGAGAGATTACACACATGTGGGAAGATCTCATCCTCAAAGCTAAACAAGGAGGTCTTGATGTTATTGAAACACACACCATTTATCACATAATTACATAAAACACCATTGATAAACTCTAGATTTGCTTAAAAATCCCCAATCATACACATACCCCGAACCACAGCCCCCTTTGCACCAAATTCGAACTGAAACCAAATTTCTACTTACCTCCTCTCTTCACCTTCTTCACCAACAACCACGACTACGCACATTAATACCCTCAATGTTCTCCTCACTCCCTCGGCTCTCCACTTTCACAACAAAATCCCACTTCTCCCTCAACCACAACTCCCAACCTTATTCAAAATACCATTCAATAATCCGCAAACACAAAATAAACCCCAATCATCACAGAAAACACAAACTCGCACTAACTTTAACCAAATCAAATCACATAACTTGGAGTTTAACACTTGAATTTAACTTTAAACATTAAAATCTCAGATTTTTAAGTCTCATAGAAATACCCATATATCATATTATATCATACCGATTATACGCAATACAAGAATCAAAGTAAAACTCAAAATCATACCATATAATCACTTATTCACATCAAATATTACATTTAAACACTGCCGAGAGGAATGGATAGAGCAACGACATGCATAAAGAAATACATAGCTACTCAACATCTCCGTTATATA
Source organism: Heracleum sosnowskyi (assembly GCA_030848705.1). NCBI lineage: Eukaryota > Viridiplantae > Streptophyta > Magnoliopsida > Apiales > Apiaceae > Heracleum > Heracleum sosnowskyi. The sequence continues at coordinate 131,973,880 of CM061240.1, forward strand.
TCCCGTTGTTTTCACCTCCAATTCACAAGAACCGAATGCTTCAACTAGGGAGAACTTAAAATAGCTAAATGCATACACACTCATTCGCTTAAAACACAGCAATGAGCGTGATTAGAAGATGAAGCAACCATTTCTACATAAATAACATCAAACTAAAACACAAACTAAAAAAACCCAGATTCAATCTTGCTCCAATTACACAAATAATACTCAAAATTAACTACCTTGCTCTTTTTTGTTCCTCCGCAACTGCCGCAACTGCCGCTGCTTGCGTTTGCTTCCGGTTGCTTTCTCTTAACCATCTTTACAACTATAAAGTAAACAAATAATTAGGGTGCAGAGAGATTATCTCAGAGGAGATGTGATTGTCTCAGAGGAGAGGAGATGTGTGTGTGTGTGTTGGGGGTGTAGGAGGCGTAGGTGGTGTAGATGGTGGGTGGGAGTAATGATGGTGGGTGCGACTAAAAGGGCCTTCGGATACAAGACCGCCTGACAGAGTGGTAGATACATAAATAAATACACTGGGTTTTACAAAATCCAAACCCGAACCCGAAATTTTTAACCGGACCCGAATCCGAACCCGAAATTTTTAATCGGACCCGAATCCGAACCCGAAAAAATCCGAAATATTAAACGCGAACCCGTTGGATACCGAACGGATTACGGGTAACCCGAAACCCGAAATGAAAACTAGTAAAAAAATATATTATATTATATATAAATTATATTTTAAATTATATATTAAATAATATATAAAATTATATGTAAAAAATTATATATAAAACTTTATGTTAAGAATTATATATAAAATCATATATATAATTTTATTATATGTTAAAATTATATATAAAAAATAATAGAAAAATATATTATATATATAAATTAATTCGGGTTCGGGTTCGAAACGGGTTTTGGGTTTTCGGGTCGGGTTTGGATCGGTATTGTCAAAACTTATCAGAAAATTATATGTCATGCCACTACTCTTTTGTTTAAAGTAAAAATGTGAGTAAATAATGTTTTAGTTAGGGGTCAAACTCGTGACATTCGCTAAACAAGCCATCCTTATAATCATTGAATTACATGACTTTTTCTGATTTTGAGTTAAAAATTATATGACATTAACCTTACATCTTTCTTATCCTATATTTATTATTATTTAAGCTTTTGAGTAAAAATTAAGGTGATTTATAATATTCATTAAACTTTATTTTTTTATACTTAAAATATCATATAGAATCGTATATACTACCAGTCTTATAAAATATTAATATTAAGTTTTAAAACAATATTATGTGTGGTGTTTTTTATCTTTCTTTTAATTAAATAAATATTTTGTATATGTGTTGTTAACTAAAATATATCGTATTTTCTTACATTAGAGTCGAATTTTTCTTGTATTACATAATATATTTGAATTATTCAAATATTTAATATATAAATCTGCAGTCAATAACCATCTGGTATAGCAACAGGTTGAATATTGTTTACTAGGTTCTAAAACTTCCAAATACTGAAATGATTTTAATTTTTTTACTGCAAATAAATAGAAGGTTTTAGAAATAAATATGATGAAGGTTCGAGCAATGCTAGAGGGTATATGGATACTAAAATTTTTACCAAATTACACATTATGTCATGTTCTAATTGGTGATACTCTGGTTGGAAATGACAATAACCAGATGACACATGTTTTTTGGGAATCGTTTCGGGGATTGATTTGGAAGCTCTAGCATTTCTTTTGTGTAACACATTTTCATGATTCCGTATCTTCAAAGAATAACATGACTAAGATCTTCCACACTGAACTGGCATCTCTAGATGGAAGATATTTTTTTTCCTTGAGTAGCAATTTCTGTGATCGACTGTCTGAAATCAAAATGCCACCTAATTAGAAAGGGTACTGACTAGTGACATGAAACTGGTGTCATGCATCTGCTATGTTTATATGTTCATGCATTATATATTCAAACAGCTATTACAAGAAAGATCTCTCCACTTTTGTTCCGTATATTCTCTGTTTCATGAGCCCTTTACCGAAACATTGCTTGATTATAATGACGTTGCTTTTGCTCTTGTTTGCTTATGGGTTTCTTTTAATTATATTCTCTTGGTTGTTCCTAGAATTGCTATGGCATTGGCGTTTAGAGAGGCGCTATCATATATGGTTAAAACAACTAAAGATCTCTCAGGTGTTCATCGAGCTAATTAAATTCCTTAAATGTTGTAGCGGTCGGTTTTGTCCTATTTCCTTGTAATGTCTCTTACGTGATAATCCTGAAAAAAAATTTCGATCCTAACTATATCAATTGAAAAGGGTTCTACTGCATGTACTTGTAACAAAAAATGTTAAAAGTAACACAAAAGTTTCCGAAAAACTTACATTGAGTCAGTGTTCTAAAAATCGTTCAATTTTTCAAAAATCACCGATAAATCTTCGATTTATCGTTTAAAAATATTTGATCGATTCGATTTTTGAAATCCGATATATTGCTATGAATTATTTTTAAATGATTTATTATATTATATATAAGGCTAATATATTAAATATATTTAAAATATTACAATTTATCTGATTTTTGTTCCGATTTATCATTCCGATAAATTCCCGATTTGCTGATAAATCAATACCTCAACCGATTTATTCCGATTTCCGAAATCTACAACCATGCATTGAGCAGTGAGTTTCCGAAAAGTCAAAGTCTAAAGTTAAAAGGTAACAGTGAGTTTTTAGGACAGAAAGGCACATTAAAGACATGGAAATAACAAATCAACTAGACATGAAGTATTAAACTGGACTCTGATCTAATTTTGCGTGTACGTATGGTTGCAACCATAGCGCGCGCCAGTAGTGTATTGAGAAAAATGGCTAACGCGGAGACTTTGATGATGAAGGTTGACTTGTTCATATACATGCAGCTTCTATCGATGCTACCTGTTTTGCCCTAAAGTCAAATCATCATTCAATTACACATACATCCCACAAGCTACTTTATTTGTACATAAATTTCTTGCCCTCGATAAATTAATAACGCACGATAGATAAATAAATAAATAAATAATAGCGACAATATTTATGCAAAGAAACGATATATTGGCATTGTCAGATATATGCATGTTTATATATCGGCATTGTCGATCGAGATATGCATGTTTAGAAAATTACTTGAATATTGCATGCACAAGATACAGATTACAGAATTATTTTAAAAACCTGCAGAAAGATAAACATTTTAGTAAAATTAGGAAAAAAGAAAAGGATAGGTAGTTTGAGGAAGCATTGTGTCAGAAGGACAGTTGAGAAGAATAAATAGAGGCCAATGAAATGTGAAGGTTGATTGATGTATTTACTCCAGAGAAGAAGGCAGTTGAGTATTTACAGGACATACCATGTGGATTTAATTTTGTTACTTTATTAATTTTTAAGAAGCTTCTTAGTCATATGGCTTTCACCTTTACTACTATGTATGGAACTCATCACTATATAAGCTGGATCAGTTGTTTGCATTGTTCATCCATCAACTAATATATATATATACATTTGAGTAGTACAATATGGGTGTTAAGGTTAGGGAGTGTAGTGTTGTTGCATTGGTTTTGGTGGTTTTGCTTTTTGTTGATGGAGTTGTGGTGGTTTTTGGAGATAAGAATGGCTTTGAAGATGAGAAGTATTTATTGGGACGTAAGCGCGGGCCGTTTGGGAGAGGTGTTCGTGGAGGTTTAGGACATGGGATTTATCGAAAAGGGTTTAAGCATGGTAGAGGTGGTGGTTTTGGAGGTGGTGGTGGATTAGGTGGAGGTGGTGGACTTGGTGGAGGATTAGGTGGTGGGGGAGGACTAGGTGGTGGTGGTGGACTTGGTGGAGGATTAGGTGGTGGTGGAGGACTAGGTGGAGGTGCGGGTGGAGGTTTAGGTGGTGGTGCTGGCGGTGGATTAGGTGGTGGAGGAGGACTTGGTGGAGGTGCAGGTGGTGGACTAGGTGGAGGTGCAGGTGGTGGACTAGGTGGTGGAGGAGGACTTGGTGGAGGTGCAGGTGGTGGACTAGGTGGAGGTGCAGGTGGTGGACTAGGTGGAGGTGCAGGTGGTGGACTTGGTGGAGGTGCAGGTGGTGGACTAGGTGGTGGACTAGGTGGAGGTGCAGGTGGTGGACTTGGTGGGGGTGCAGGTGGTGGACTAGGTGGAGGTGCAGGAGGTGGCGGAGGACTTGGTGGAGGTGGAGGACTCGGAGGAGGTGCAGGAGGAGGGGGAGGACTTGGTGGAGGTGCAGGTGCTGGTGGTGGACTTGGTGGAGGTGCGGGAGGTGGACTTGGTGGAGGAGCTGGAGGTGGTGGTGGGGCAGGTGGAGGAGGAGGTCTAGGAGGTGGAGCTGGAGCAGGAGGAGGTTTTGGAGGGGGAGCTGGAGGTGGTGCAGGCGGCGGACTTGGCGGTGGAGCTGGTGGAGGAGGAGGATTAGGTGGAGGGGGTGGTTTTGGTGGAGGAGGAGGCGGTGGTGTTGGAGGGGGTGCAGGTGGGGGATTTGGAGTTGGCTTTGGAGCTGGTGCAGGTGCTGGTGGTGGTTTAGGTGGAGGAGGTGGTGGAGGTGGTGGCGGTGGAGGAGGCGGAGGTGGAGGAGCAGGTGGTGGTTCAGGCTTCGGTGGTGGTGCTGGATTCGGAGGAGGCGCTGGTGGTGATTGATAAAATAAACATTCACACTCCCTCACTACATAAATGTTCTGCTCTTGTCCTCCTGTTTAATATTTAGTTTCAATTTTGTGTATGCATGCATGTTCTGTAAGATGGCTTATTGCTTAATCCATTTCATAATCTTTGGATTGAAGCTTAATTAGATTCTACATATGTACTTATAACTTAATGCATGCAAGTATTTGCATCTGTTTCCTAATGACAAATTGTTTTATTGTGTGTCATCTTAATTATCAATCTCTCTTTCACATTACCTAGTAGTACGTAGTCAGTAAGCAGCAGCAATTATGAGACCACTTTAGGCCTTAATTACTAACTAATCAGTAATAAATGTATACACTTAATTATAAGTACCCAACTCTCTTTATAAAGGATCTGTGACTGTGACTGTGATTGTATTATCGAGTGGTTTAACATCTGAGAAGATAATTAACCATAACCATGGAAAGGAAGGCTATGATTTTGCTTGTAATGGTACTAGTAGCAGCACAAGTGACAAGAAAGACCAATGCAGGAACCGTCGACGACTGTTGTCTTAGATGTGCTGCTAATTGCATTATATGGCGCGATTTTAATTGGTGCTACAGACCATGCTGCGCCTGTTGCCACCGCCCGGGTTGTCAAGGACCTCCACCAACGTCGCAGGGTCTCAGGTTCTCTCCAAAAGGTTAAAAAGATATATCAGATTGGTTGATTATTGTGCATCCTGTGTTGCAGGTATCAGTGTTTCAAGAAAGTTTGTACTGATAAATTTGTTATGTTTTTGTTTGTAGATGCTGCATATGATGAAATGGCGAAGAGATGGTCGGAGAACTCTCAGAGAAAGAATTAAGATTGGATAGCATGGAGTTTGGATATCGATAATCTATGTATCGATAAAATATGTTTTTTCAGATTTTTCAATATTTGTTTGAATAATATATTTAAAGTAAATATATTTTATTTGAATTGTTGAGTTATAAATAGGTATATGATAATGTGCCTAATCATCTACTGCTATTAGCTCCTTTTTGTTTTGTGTCATTAGTGTTAACATAGACTTCAGTAACACAATTCAGCTTGTTGTTAGTAAGTATAGTAAATGAGATTAGGTTTAAATGAGTACCTTGAATTTGCCCCAGTGTCTATATAATGGATTTCTGGGCATGCATGTAGTTGTATTATCGAGTAGCATTCCATTTGAGAGAAATTAATTAGAAAGTGCTAAACAATTTGAGTTTGTTGATTTACGATGGGAAGGAAAGCCATGATCCTGCTTGTAATTGCAGTAGTAGCACTGGTGACCTGCAAGAGCATTGCAGCAGACGATGACTGTTGCCTCAAATGTGCTACTAGATGTATCATATGGCGTGATCATTATTACGACTTATGCTACAAACCATGTTGTGATTGCTGCCATGGCGACTGCAGTGGACCACCTCAGGATCTTAAAAATGCTGAAGGTAAAAACGATGAAAATCGTATTTCTGTAAAATTTCCGACTTTTAAGAAAGAACATGTTCGATAAGTTGGATACTGATATTAGTGTTTGTACTGATAAATTTGTTCTGTTTTTGTTTGCAGGTGTTGCAAATAATGAGGTAATGAAGATATGGATGGAGAGCTTTCAGAGAAGGAATTAAGCTAGTTAGAGGAGTTTTTTCAATTAGATGATTATGATATGTCTAGTTAATATATAAAAAATTAACTCAAACAGCTAATTACCAAACAGTTTTACATTAAATAACTAATTCAATCCGCTAGTCAAATCAGCTAACTCAATCCACTAGTCAAAACAGCTAACTCAATCCGCTAACTGCTAACGGCTAATTGCCAAACAAGGTCAATATTATTTGTTGACAACGGCGGATCGACTGCTCTTCCACCAACCTCGTTACTGGCTGTTGAAAGTATCCTGGTCTTTCAATGAATGATGTTAAATTTACTGAAACAGAACAATTACCACTAGAATTTTGCTTTGTCACTCCCAGCCTCAAAACTATCCCTCACTTGTATACCTAGCAGCTATACTTGCATTAGGGAAAGCTGCAGCTATATTTTACTCAGCTCGGCCACCACGGGAAGCTTTTTCTGTTTAGGTTTTAACAGATGCAAAATGAGTGGTTTCGCTTTGCCTGCAGTTAATTAATGTCTTTTCAGTTCCCAGTTTTTCAGCATCTCCCTATGATCATTGTTTTCAAATTTAACTGGCATGTCGAAATTGCTAATATGTTGATTATTAGGAAACTCCCACCCCTTTGCTCAACGTTTGGAAGATGAGTTTTTATGTTGTCACTACGCCTACAGACGGCCTAAGGTAATGAAGATATAAGCGTACAAACTGAATACTTTCTAATGTTTATACTTCAAAGGTAATATGATATCACCAAAAACTGGTTAAGAATCTTGCCTTAAGGCTGTAAATTGATCAAAACAAAGAATGACAATTTTCCAGACATGCAAACAAGATTGAAGTCAAAATAGGAAAATTTCAAAATCAACTCATAACTAGTTTAGAAGAGAGTTGAGCTTGGAGTAACAGTATTAGACAACAAAAAAGAAAGCGAAAAATGGACCTTCTTCCTCACATGTGTGCAAGTTTAGAGATGGGGAGAAACTAGGCTCTCCACATAACTAAAGACACTAAGGTCTTCAAACCATCCGTCCGGCAGATCCTTCAACGTTTGATCCTCAGAGTTGTATAGTACTATTGTTCTATCTGAAATTAGCAAGATATCACCATTCACAGATATGCATATTGGCCTTATCTCCATGGAATTTGTTAGTCCATACACATTACACGGGATAGTAAACAATTTGGTCCATGGCTCTTTAGCACGGCGTTCCTTCATTACCCAGAAATCTATGCGAATACGTCTAAATTCAAAAAGTACAGAAAGGTTTTCTCCAAAAGTGTCCATGATCGAACTGCTTACATATTCTCCATATTCCGGCAACAAGATATCTTGATACTCCTCTGTTATTATATCAAGAGAAACAATAACGTTCCCTTTTCGCGTATCAGGTCTACCCATCCAATGTATAGCTCCATTTGCGAACTCCCCCTTACCACTTGTCACAGTGCGATAAGGAAAATCCCCGATGAGTCTCCAACAATCAGTTTTGGAGCTATAAACTCTGACTTTATATTCCCTTTGACAAGGATCACAAGAAAAGATAGCAAATACTTTGTAATCATCATTCAATTCATCATAGCAAAACACTTCATCTGTTGAATAAGGATAAATCACATCAAGTTTAGGAAGTCTTCTTGATTTTCTAGTAGACGGGTTCCAGAAGATTACATGTCCATCGATACGTGCTAAACAAAACAACCCTTTGCAACAGCCCACTACATAACCAACAATGTCGTTAAAAGCAGGCTCCTCATCAAGAACAGGCTCAAAAAGCAGCTCAGCAAGCAGGCTCTCATCATCAGTATCAAAAGTAAGCCGTCTTTGCAGAGAATATATGGAACAAATACTGAAATATTTGTACCTTCTTCCATAGCATCCTTCATCGTTGATTAGAAGCAGACGATGGGAAGTACAGCGAGGGTCATTAGTTGATACAGAGAGTTGAGCTTTGGTAAAATCACGACTAGATATTATAGACAACCATGACTTGCAAACCGACCTCAACCGCAAAAGATCAGGCACCGAAAGCCTTAAGAATATGTTGTACATGATCATCGTATGAGTTTTGACGAAATCAGGACTAGAAAAAAGAGACAACCATGACTTGCAAACCGACCTTAAGCGCAAAAGATCCTTAACTGAAAATTCCGAGAATATGTTGTTGATGATATCTTTTGGGAGTTCTACGATTAGGTTAGGTGTTTCTTGAGTTGCCATAGTATTAATCACCTTGGGTATTTCTCTGGCTACTATCTATCTATGCTCTGTACTAAAACAAAACCCCCTTGTATGCCATGTATGTGGTATACATATAATTATTAATTTAATTAGTTTAATATAATTGATTTAATTTCAAATTAACTATTATTAAATTAAAAATGTGTGGTATGTCAGGTAGATATGCTTAATTAGTTTTAAACTAATCTATACTTTTTAAAATCATATGTCATGTATACTACGATATACACATATAATTATTAGTTTAATACGTAATTAGTTTAATTCAAAATTAATATAATCATTACTATTAAATTAATTTTCAACAATAGTCAAGTTACATACTAGAAATCTACCTGTTTGAATTGATATGGATGGGTAGAAGTATCATACTTATGTAATAAAAGTAAATGATACTACATTGTTTCCATACAATACATTTTTGCTCCTAAATTTTTTTAATAGTAAGTTGGTAACTGATAAACTTAAGAAATCTATACTCTATATTAAAAGCAGAAAACCTCGGTATGATATGCCATGTATATACCGCAATGTACATATGTTAATTTAATTAGTTTAATATAATTGATTTAATTTCAAATTAACTCTTATTAAATTAAAAATTAATCTCTTTACTAAAACTAGAAACCCCCGGTGTGGTATGTCATGTACCTCTATTAATGGTGTAGTATGTCATGTAGATATACATATAATTACTAGCTTAATTAACATATAATTATTAATTTAATTAGTTTAATATAATTGATTTAATTTCAAATTAACTATTATTAAATTTAAATGTAGATATACATATAATTATTAGCTTAATTAAAGCATATAATTATTAATTTAATTATTTTAATATAATTGATTTAATTTTAAATTAACTATTATTAAATTAAAAATTAATCTCTTTACTAAAACTTGAAACCCCCTATTAATGGTGTGGTGTGGTATGTCATGTAGATATACATATAATTATTAGCTTAATTAGTTTTAAAAATATTGTTAATATAAAAACCAATCTATACTTTTTAAAAGCATAACTCCCTCTTAAATGTATGATATATCATGCATACTACGATATACACATATAATTATTAGTTTAATACGTAATTAATTTAATTCAAAATTAATATAATTATTACTATTAAATTAAATTAATTGTCAACAATAATCAAGTTACATACTCCATCAAAAATACTACATTGTTTCCATAAAATGCATTTTTTTAATACGCATAATGGTAAGTTGGTAACTGATAAACTTAATAAATCTATATTTTCTATATTAAAAGCAGAAACCCCATCTAAATGGTATGGTATGCCATGTATACCGCAATTTACATATAATTATTAATTTAATTAGCTTAATATAGTTGATTTAATTTCATATTAATTATTATTTAATTAAAAATTAATCTCTGAATTTAAAGCAGAAACCCCCTCAGCTTAATAGTATGATATGTCATATATACCGCGATATACACATAATTATTAACTTAATTAGTTTTAAAAATATTGTTAGCTTAATTCCAAATTTATTTAATTATTATTATTAAAATATAAACTAATCTATACTTTTTAAAAACATAACCCCCTCTTAACATATCTTAAATGTATGATATGTTATGTATACCGCAGTATACACGTATAATTATTAGTTTAATTAGTTTAATGCGTAATTAGTTTAATTCAAAATAAATATAATTATCACTATAAGATTAAATTAATTGCCAACAATAGCCAAGTTCTATATAGAAATCTACCAACAATTTGGTGTTTGAACTGATATCGAGAAGATTGTTTGAACTGATATCGGGGAGGGGTAAATATTATAGTTAAACACGTACTAAAAGTAAACTCATCACAAATATTACATTGTTCTCATACAATGTTTTTTTGCTACTAAAAAGTTTTAATACGCATAATGGTAAGTTGGTAACTGATAAACTTAAGAATTTATTTACGTGAGTAAATAAAAATATCATCCATTAACATTACATATAAACTAGACACAAGAGCTCTTGCTTGAACAACCACCAGCACACAAGAAGCATTTCTTTATTAGTAAAATAATAATTATTTTAATAAAAATAATTTATTTATATTTTCAAATTTGTAAAAAATTGCATAATAAAAATTTATAATACAATTAATAAAAAAATTGATTAATACAATTAATATAAAATTGCATAATAATACAATTAATATATACGCTATTAGGTCGGGAATTTAGGGAATTGTTCGGGTTCGAGCGGAATGACCACATATATAGAAATAATTTGGAAACTTTTTTTCATTGAAACACAATAGTACTATAACTCAGGTTGGATTTGTTGGATTTGTTGTTGCTACTACATAATTATACAAGTTATTTATTTATTAAATTTAACTTTTTTGATTTCACCGGGATTCGATTATCATAACTTTTTAATTAAATAGTCTTTATTTATTATAAACTTTCATTTAAATTTCACATTGAATTTTACAAATCAACATATTTAAATTAATATTTATTAATTATTTTTATAGTCAATATTCAAATTTTATTTTAATAATTTAATTTTTATTCTCAAGTGCTTCGCACGGGTTACATGCTAGTATAGATTAATAAGAGAACAAGATTTTGAGACAGATTTCTATGGAAGATATACAGGCATCCGATTAGCAGTATACTTAGATTGAGCTCGAATTCAGGTTCCTTTTTGTCATATTTTTATTCTTGAAAAACTAATAAATCGAAAAAGTAATTTTTATTCTTGATGTACGTCAATACTTTAAATTTATTTACTGAGGCTTAACTATAATTCTAAATTGATTCAGAATCTGCATAGCCTCTGTGGAGCAGAGAAACAGAGACCTCAATATCTTTATGAAAATTCATCGTAAGGAAAAACAAAATTCGCAAATGCTTATGTTATAACAATGTCTGGTCATCCATGCATGATGCAACAACGATAGATTCAATGATGGTAATACCAATGATAGGAGTCTAAAGAGACAGGAACTTAGAAAGGATTTGCGGAATTATATTTGGAATTCGACTCTTAGTCCTCCAAGTACCGAAAACAAGACATGTGAGTTGAAAGATGAGGATAAACAATTTATATCAAAGAGTAGGACTTCTACGTGTACGAGTAGGAGGAAGTTGAGTGAGAGTGATCAGTCGGATTGATGATTATAGTAGTGATTCAGAGGAAGAAAAGGAAACAAGCAAGGCGGAAGAGTAGTAGGCGTGGGAGGAAGGGAAAAGTTAGTAGGAAGAGGAGGAGAGTTGTTTCGAGTAGCGAGTGTTGGATAATATTATAATATAAGAGTATAAGATCATGTTGGGCATTCCTCCGACACCTTAAGGTTTTAGATGGACTGGTTACTTAACATGGTATTAGAGTTCGGTTTAGGGAGAGGTCTCAAGTTCAAGTTTTCCCACATGCTGCTGTTTCTCTGCCTCCTCTACACCTTAAGGTTTTAGATGGACGGGTTAATTAACACGAGGATTCAGATGTGAGTTGAAGAAGAATGAAGAAGAACGAGAATAATAATGAGTTATTGGCAGTGTTCTGTTGATTTGCTATACATTTTTTAATCCCTGCGAGGTGAGCAATGTGGTGAGGACTGTATATTACATAAATTTCCAATAGCTATTCATTTTAATCATGAAACACAGCACTATGTTTATCCGATTTAAGATTCTCTTCATTTTAGCATTGGCATTGTCTTCAAATTGCAAAAACAGAGCAACTGCCACATTCTTAACCAATGTCACGGACCAAGAAGCTTTGCTTTCTTTCAAGGCTTACATAACTGGAGATCCAAACGGTGTCATCTCAACAACTGGACGGCTCTTTGTCTCTCAAGCGTGCATATATTTGTTACGATGAGCTCTCCAAGTCACAATATTTGAGATATGCAGTTCTAGAAATTTGAGACGAAGAAATGCTTCCGGAGTTGTTTCCCACTCTTTACCAACAAAGGCATGAAGTTTCAGCTTAAGAACTTCCAGGTTAGGTATTATTTTGAAGACCCGAGCTTCCTTCTAATCCAAACGAGTATTGGACATAGTAAGCCTTTTAAGACTTCCTGGAAATATAATTGAATTTCTTACTCTTCCACCTCTGCCAGAAGAAACTGTATTTAACAACTTCAGTGTTTCGAGGTTCATTAGAAGGCCTAAATCAGGACATTTCAAATCCCCACTTGTTTTCAGTGGTCCACAAAGACCAAGCTTACGCAAATTATGAGCTTTAGCTAAGATATCTTGACATGGAATAGTAGGGCTTACTAGTGACATGGTCTGCAAGTTTTCCAATAAGCTGGATTCTCCTTCAACATTACAAATACTCACAAGGTTTTCCCATGATTTGATACAAAGATGCCTCAAGTTTATATCTTCCACATATCCTTTTGTATAATCACATCCATCCATGGTGATATGATAAGTGTTTGGAGCTCTCTAATGTGGGATATAGACTCTGGGAGGTTACCAGACCTAAACTGAAGCTCCAATTCTTTGCAACATCCTCTAAGCTCTTTCTTGTGCCATCCTGATGTATGAATCCCTCTGCAATCCATAACCAAATCAACTTAGGCACTGGGAAATCATGATCTTCTGGGAATGCTCTAAAAGAGAGAAAACAAGGTCTCGGGTGTTGTGGCAGGTGGTTATAACTCAATGCTAGTGTATCTATGTATTGATTTACATCAGTCACAATGTATGAACTTACACTTCTCTCAACCTCTTCCCACCAATCTGTCCCCAAATTGTTTTTAAGTAGTCCAGCAATTACAACAAATGCGAGAGGCAAACCACGGCATTTTCTTGTAATACTCCGTCCAATACGATTCAAATTGCCGAAAGTACTTGCTGTTATGAAAGCTTTCCTTCTAAAGAAATCAAAACTTTCCTCTTCCGTTAGGAAACGCAAACAAAGCGGAATCCCATCAGGTTGTGCATGCAAAGCGACGTCCTTGAGCCGAGTGGTCAGCATAATTTTACTCCCATTGTTGTCATCCGGAAATGATGATTTAAGATCATCCCAAGCCTCGGTGCTCCATATATCATCAATTAAAATAAGGTATCTACGGCCCTTCAATGCACCTATTATCATTCATCCCACAAACTTCATCATTATTTTGAGTGACAGACCTTAGAATGGCAAGCATTAATTCCTTCTTACGATATACCTGTGAACAAGTGACACATGCTCGAACATAAAAGTACGATACAACATAAGGATGATTGTAAAGTCTTGTAGCTAATGTAGTCTTGCCAATTCCAGCCATGCCTACAATTGATATCACTTCAAGCTGTTTCTTTGTGATAGAAGCAAGTTGCTGGAGCAATGTAGTTGTCTCCTCCTGAAATCCAACGAAAACTTCCCCCTCATATTCGCTTTTGTCAAAATAAAAGTACTCAACAAAACTTTCCGGGTATACCATCCAAGCGTCTTTGGTGGAGAAACTATCTATCATGTCCATTTCACGAGCAAGTCGTTCTCCAACAAGGGTGAGAGGCAACTCAACACTTGTTTTCCCATTCTTATACTCAAGTATCCTACTAATAAGATCATCTATACATGAAAATTCCGGAGGATAGTTAATGTTAGGGGTTTGAAGGAAGTAGTCATATGAAGCCTTTCACAATAAAAAGAAATTTGACAGATTTCAATAGAAAGCCAATGAGGATATTCAAGATGCCTTTTCAATTTACCCAACAAACATTCAACCACAATATCTACATTTACATTAATAAAACATTCATGAGTTGCAGCTTTTTCCATCCTTTAAATGTGAGTACTTACCATGTTAGAATTTGGTTGACAATGTCGGATCTACTGCTCTTCCACCCATCAGACATGATTTTGTTACAGAGGATCCATTTCATACTCTACTGAGTGCATGCATATAGATTACAGTTTCGGAGATTAATTAGTTTCATCCTTTAAGTGTGTATTTCAGGATAGCTTCCAGAACAATGTTTATTGGGTTTAAAAATTTGATGAGTAGCAAAAACAGAGAAGTCATGACAAGCTTCTAGTTTCAGCAAGTCCTTCAAATGTATTCACAGCATGGAGAAGGAGTTTCGGCCCCTCCAACATGAGATGTAGCAGAAAACACCACGCTTGGAGTGCAGAAGAAACCTCAAAATTTGCAACCTATTTGCTTATTTCAGTCCCCGGAAGAAACAGCAACGCCCACAACGCGTCGACCCGCCCACTTTAAGCCTTCAGGTCGAAAGCATCGACCCCGGGGCGATGAAAGTTGGTCTTCATCCTTAAATCTTAATAATAAAATATATACATTCCCTCTTGATCTCAACACCACATGGTCATCTTCCAAAGTAGATTTCCTCGTATCTTTAAACGAAAAACAACTCACTACTATAATCATCACTCGAACGCTTCCTTTTCTTCTTGGTACATTCTTTCTCAAAATCACTACCATAATCATAACTCGAATCATCCGACTCATTCTCACTCAACTTTCTACTCCTAGCTAGGCTTCGAACACCTTCTGTCAATCTCTTCCTCCTAGTACTCGAATCATCCCATTCTTCTTCCTCATCAGACTCACTACTCTTTGAAACAACTTCTTCAACTAATTCCGCTACATCCTCATCTTATAAATGATACGTATCGTTTTCGTTTCTTGGCCAAGAAAAAAAAAGGCTCAAATTTAAAAAATTCAATGACCCGGGTTTGATTTATTTTTCAATTTTAAACTAAAGACTCAAATGTCAAAATCATAATTCTAAATAATTCAGATTTCAACTTTTCAAAAAAAAAATAAAATCAGTTCGTTTTTAAGTAGTCAATTTAAATTTGAATCAAAACTCAAAATTAAACGGTGGGTGATGACCAAAATTACTATAATTTTTAAATTTGATGATCAGAATATCACATTTGAAAAGTATGGTGAAAAATATTAGCGAGATAAGTTTTTCTAAAATGAGTGTCTCGAGATAAGGTTTTGAGGACTCGTATTTCGAAATATGTTTTTAGAACTCAGTATTTGACTTTTTTTTTTTTTTTTTTGAAATACGTTTTCCTAAACTAAGTATTCTGAAATACTCGAGTATTTACCCTTATACCCATTTCACAACTCGGTATCACCTAATTTTTTTTCATGAAAAAATATGTTTCACCAAAAAATATATATTATTTGAGATATCAATTCTAGAAGGGTATTTGGTCGGTAGAAATTGTCAAAAATTTGAGAATAGATATTCTTGTAATTTAATCAAAAATATTAGATTTTTATCATTCTTTCTTAAATCACAAATTTATTATAACATATAAATAAATATAAGGTGATTGTCAAAACTTATTTAAAAAGACTCAAGTTTACTCAAAAAGACTCTCAAAACTTATTCAAGAAAATTCGTAAATATTATCCAGAAAGACTTGCACAACTTATATAAGAAAACTTATAATACTTACTAAAAAAAATATTAAACAACTTCCTTAGTAAAACTAACTACTATAAATAAGCAGCATAAAAAAACAAAACTACTATAAATAGCGCATTCAACTAATGAAATAAACATAACTTTATCTCTACATTTCGTGTTGTCTTATACTTCCTCTCTACTTTTCTATTCTCATGCATATATCTATCTCAATCAAATTCTCATACATATATCTATCTGAATCAATAACTATCAAGATTTATAACAGAATTAAATATTTTATCATATACGAGCTTATAATGCACTGTTATTTTTTTAAAATTTATAGTAATATTAGTTAAAGATATTATCTTTAATTTAATGATGATTTAGTCATTATTATTCAATTGAAATTACTCGTTTCAAAAACGGAATAGAAGAGAAAGTTATGAATTTTTACCTTTTCAAGAACGGAATAGAAGAGAAAGTTATGAATTTTTACTTTGACAATTCTATTTAACTTAGAAAATCTACTCATATTTGGTTTACTAGCTTATAGCCCGTGCGATGCACGGTTACTTAAATTTTATTTATAATTATATTTTTAGTACCCATGCAACACACGATTATTTTTTTAATATTTATAATTATATTTATTTATGAATATTTTAATATTTAAAAGTTATTAGTTTACATGATTAAATTATTGTTAAAAAAGATTTAGCCAAAAAAATTATAGTTAAAAATTTGATATTTATTATATTTTACACGCTCAATTTAATATTTGTTTATATTGAGTTATAAAAATTAAATTTTGCCAATTTTATAGTCCACATGAAATTCATAAAATAATCTTTAATTTAGTTGTGGTTTAATAGTTATTTTCAATTAAAAACTATTCTAAAACTAAAAAGATAATAAAGTGACGAAATTTAATGTTGAGAATTCTATTCGATTTACGAAATCTACTTATATGTAGTTTAGATTATTAGAATACCCTTTATTAACCAAATACAGTTTTTAATGTTAAATCTAACGGTTTTCACCTATCTATTTAACATTAAACGATTTTTATTATTTTGGTATTAAATGAGTTTCCTTATTTAATTACAACTATTTTTATGTTTTGACTTTTTAGAAAATCCAATCCTAATATAAATAACTTCTTTTTATATGATATAATCTTGATCATGTATTTTTAAAAGTATTGGATCTAACAGTTGAGAATGTTTTGACGGTATTTAGGACCAAACTACCATGATAACATCATTAATTTTTCTTAATATTTATAATTTTTTAAAATATTTATTGCTAAAATATAATATACTCTTTTTTGTAATATGTTAAAGATGCGGGAACTTTGAACTTTTGAGAAAATAAATTATCAATTAAAATATAATTTTTTTTTGTGATAGTTCTTCTTTTAAAGTAGTACACCGTGATCAAAATTCTGTATAAATTTCATTTTTTTATAGTATATCCGGTATTAAAGACTAAATAATGAAAGTTTCCTTATAAGTTAAGTTTCGTCGTTTTGTTTGATCACTCAATCTATAATCGTTGAATCTTTCAAATTAAATTGTTGAAAAACGTTAGATATAACAGTAAAATTATCAAGTAGAATGATCTAAGTTTTGAATCTACCAACAAAATATTAAAATTTATAGATTTTTTTGAAAAATAAGAATTTTTTCATTTTTTCTTGCAGACATATGTTATTTTTTAATATTTTTTGTAAAGTATGATTTTTCAGAAAAGTACTATAATAATTGATTAAAAAACTTTTAAAGTTTCAAATTTAATAATTTACAATGTATATAGGTTTAAAAAGTTTGGCCTATTCTGTAGTTGAGTCTAAAATTTCAAAATAAGTTTTTTTTTAATATGAATATAGTTCTGCTAACAATGAAATTAGGTCTCTATGAGTTCTTATAAAACAAAATCACCATTTATGTATAATTTATTATTTAATAATAAATAATATTTGATTAGTTATGATATAAAACTTAATAAAATAGGATTAAAAATATGCACAATTTTATAAAATTTTATCCTCATATTATTATATTCTTTGTTGATTTGAATTTTTCTTAGATTGATTTTAATTTTTGAACATAGATTTCTAAATTTAAAATAGTTAGAAAAAAGTAATTAAATTTGTGTTAAAATAATGATGACATAATAATTATTATTATAATTTAAATATTCACTTTATTAATTTGGGCTTTATTTTGTGTTTTAAAAATCAGATTTTGACGACATCCCACATGAAAATAACTAAATTATCTTTAATTAAAATATGGTTTAACAATTTTTATCTAGGTGGAATTGTCCATGGAAGAGAAAAAAAAGTCACGAATTTTTTACATGGAGAATTCTATTCAATATAGAAAACTTATTTATATTTGGTATATTTGGTTTAAATTATCAAAATACACCTTTTAGAATTTAAATATAATCCTATTATTAATAAAATAAACTTTTTTAATATTTGATGTAACGATTTTCATTTATCTAGTTAAGATCTAATAGTCCTTATTAATTTGGTTGTCTACGACCAAAATTTGGGATAAGATCCCTATTATGATTATTATATATAATATTATAATTATTATATATAAGGATTTAATATAATAAGGATATCAAGTATATACTGATATAAGTATCTTACTAACTGATTTTACTTTTAATGTTTAGGTTTTATTTACGGTGTAAATAAAATTTTAAAATACATTATTACTTAAAAATTATTAAATAGAATAAAAATTATGTTATGATTATATAAAATTTTATTCTCATATTATTATATTCTTTATCGATTTGAATTTGTTCTTAATTAATTTTGATACTTTATTGAAAGAAACATAAAATTTCTATATTTAAAAGAATTAGTGGAAAAATAAATAAATTGGTTCTACAATAATAAAAAAAATATTTATTAAAATTTAGATACTCACTTTAATATTTGGGTTATATCCTGAGTTTTAGAAATTGAATTTTGACGATTTTACAACTCATGCGAAACTAACGAAATTATCTTTAATTTAATGATGATTTAATAATTATTATCTAACTTGACCAGTTGACCACTTGACCTACCCATAAAATAAACTGAAAGGAAAATATGGTTAAGAAGTTTTACACAAAGAATTCAATTCAATATAGAAAACCAATTTATAATTGGTTTAAATTATCAAAGCACACTTCTTAATATTTAAATATAATCCTACATTTAATCAAATACACATTTTAATATAAGTATTATATTCAAAATTATCGTTTATGAATATGAAACCCTCAACATTTTAATAATATTTTGATATTATCATTTTATGTTTGTTATATGTAAAATAATATAATTATAATTTGGATTAATCGAATTGTTATGTTACTTCAGAAAAAAAAGTGTTTAAATTTATTCATGTACAGGAGTTCTCCTAAGTCTCTAACGTATGGTATCATTGTAATCGATATGAATTGTTATCTTGATATTTGGTTTAACAATTATTATCTAACTGGAACTATACATAAATTCAAGAGAAAAGATATTTAAAAATTTTTACATAGAAAAATTTTAAATTATCAAAATACACTTTTTAGTATTTAAATATAATTCTATTATTAATCATATACACTTTTTAATATTAGATCTAACAATTCTCATCGATCTATTTAAGATCTAACTATAATTATTAATTTAGTCGTATACTGATCGTACACGGACCAGATCGATTTTAATTTTTTCTTAAATTGATTTTAATATTTTATTGAAATAAACAAAGAATTTATAAATTTAAAAGAATTAGGGGAAAAAATTAAATTGGTGCTACAATAATAAAAAAATATTTATTAAAATTTAGATAATAACTTTACTGTTTGGGCTCTTGGGCTCTATCTTGAGTTTTAGACAAAAGATTTTAACGATTTTACAGCCCACACGAAGCTTACAAAATTATCTTTAATTTAATGATGGTTTAATAATTATTATCTAACTGGAACTATCCATAAAATAAAGAGAAAAGATAATTACGAATTTTTACATAAAAATTTCTATTCAATATAGAAAACTCATTTATAATAGGTTTAAATTATCAAAATACACCTTTTAGTATTTAAATACTATCATATTATTAATCAAATACAATTTTTAATATTATATCTGACGGTCCTCGTCGATTTGAATATTTATAGTTTTATAATCCAACGGATCGTATACTTTTGGTAGTACAGTGACCGACCAAAGTTTTGGATAAGATCTCCCTTACGCTTATTATATATAAGGAGTTAATATTATTAAAATCCATTTTTTAGTATTTGAATATAATTCTAATAACAATCTAATATAATTTTTAATATTAGATCTAACGATTTTTCTTTATTTATTTCAAAATCAACGGTACCTAATGGTTTGACGGTACATGTACCAAAGTTTTAGATAAAATCCCATGCAACGCATAATTTTTTTAAACTCAATTTAGTGATGGTTAGATAAAAAAATTTCAAATAAAGATATCATGAAATTGAAGAGAAAAAAAGTGACAAATTTTTACATTAATAATTCTTATTCAACTTAGGAAATTTATTTATATGTGTTTTAAATTATGAAAGTACTCCTTTTAGTATTTGAATATAGTACAAACAATCAAATACACTTTTTAATATTACATCCAACAATTTTCATCCATTGATTTTAAGATCAGACAAAATAATCTTTAATTTAGTGAGGGTTTAACAAATTTTTTACAATTAAAACTATACCAAAACTAAAGATAGAAGAAAGTGGAGTTCTATTCGATTTAGGAAATTTTCATATATTTGGTTTAAATTGTCAAAATATATTTTTATTTTTAATATAATTCAACTAACAACCAAATACGCTTTTTCATATTCGATCCAATGATTCTCATCTATCTATTTAAAAACCTAACGATCCTTATTATTTTGATATATAATATGAATTGAATATTAGTATTAATGGAACTGGCCTTTTTATTAAATTATAATTATTTCCAATCCAATCCTAATACTAATACTTCCACTTTTGATTTATATTTATTTTAAATAATAATTTCTATTTTTATATGATATAATCTTGATCTAATATTTTTAAAAATATTAGATCCAACGATTGAGATTGTTTTGACGGTAGAGTTTCGGATATATCTCCCTTACGCTTATTTATAATAAGGATTTAATTTAATTGAGTGTATATATTGGGGTTCAAAGTTCAAACCCGAACTCAACCGTGGGGAGTTAAGACAACACTTGTTTCAAGGGTTTTAACTGGGTAAGCTTTATTACACAATCGAGGCCTCATCTGATCCCTGCATGGGAACTGAACGGAGCGGTAGGAAGCAGCGCAGGTCACGTGACTCTGAAACTTCAGACGACAGTGAATACGAGAGAGCACGTGACAGAATGAAGAGAAAGAAGAGAATTACTGAAGATGATATTGCCGAGTATTTGGCCAAGAAGGCTCAGAAAAAGGTACTGCATAGTGCTTATATGTCCCGGAACAAGGAGGCTACCCTAGGCTAAAGTCCCGGCTGGACGGAGAATTTTAATTGAATTTTTTTACTAAATCCGGAAGGACGGAACAAGGAGGTTACCTTAGGCTAAAGTCCCGGCTGGATGGAGAATTTTAATTGATTTTTTTTATTAAATCCCGAATTTTAGTTAAAAATCAGGGGAATATTTTATTTTTAGCCGGGGCTAGCGTCCAAAAATTAGTGATCCTAGTTCCGTCACTGTTTACGTGTGTGCATTGAATATTTTTATTTTCTGGGGTTTCTACTGAGCCACATTCTGATTTGTTTTATAATCTGTTTTCCAATTTAGGCTATGAAAGTTGCTAAGAAGCTGAAGTCGCAGACGGTTTCGGGGTATGCAAATGAGTCTAATCCTTTTGGCGATTCGAATCTCAACGATAAGTAAGTGTTGTATATCACATTGCGTCTGTTTGGTGAACTTGTTACACAAGCTCGTATTTTAACAAGTCAAAAATCACTCTAGGTCCATGACTTAAAGCTTAGATAGAAGGGGCTCCTTGTCTATATAATTTTTGTAAACTCTCGTTATGTTAATTTTTCCGAGTAGATACAAGTAATATTGAATGTTAGTTTAGGTACTGTAATTAATGAGGAAAAAATTACAAAAAAAACTTCGTATGTTAGAATAAGCAACACTGCAACAGAGTATGCTCATTTTTAATTCTTAGTCATCTTTACCAGGTGATTCGCATTTGCCATCCGGTTATCTGGTCATACGCATGTGCCACTTGATCCTGACTAAACAGCGCTTAATTCCGCCATCTATCCGCTTATAAATTAAATTTTAAGCAAATTTAGTATTAAGGAATTGAACTAGGCTTGTATTGTAATTTATGTAACTTTACATTTGTTAGCTTCTATCTTCTTGTTTCCCTTTACAAATTCAGGCTTTCAATTTTCGAGTTTAAAGTATATATATTTTTAAAAAAATAATTGGACTGATGTATATTACAGTATTGTTTTTCAAACTTATACCATTAAGTACAGATTGACAATGCAAATATACAATAGTAAAATTTCTCATTAATTTTGTATTCTTGGGTTTAGAGTATTAATTAGCTGAATAATAGCCAAGAAGAGGAAGACTTGTTTGTACTGTATTTGTTGTTGCTCATTGCTGATATCATAATCTGGATACAGATTTGTTTGGCGAAAAAAGATTGAGCGTGATGTTACTCAAGGTTTGCCACTTGAAATGTTTTCAGTAAAAGAAGAAAAGAGAAAGCAGAGAGAAAGACTGGTATGGGAGCTGCATAGTTAAATTTTTTTCGGTTTCTTTTTTGTTGCTGTGTGGTTTCATTAATTTTAAATGTTTTGAGATGTCATCGTGACAACTAAGAATGAATTATTATTTCCTGGTAAGAAAGCTATTAGCCTGCTAGGACTTACTTCCTTGAAATGCTCGCCAGACCCTGAAAGTATATAATATCCACCACCCCTCCCCCTAAATTTTTACGAACTGTGGAACTGGATGTGTTGGGTATTTTCACATAACTTGCAGCCAGAAAAGACCGTCCCATTTATTCTGGAATAATCATTTTAGTAAGGACCATTGTACATAGGTCTGCATTACGCTCTATATAGTTATTATCAGTATTGTTTAAAATTTCCACTACTGGTTGGGAATTAGTCGCTGTATAAACTTTCCGCAAATTGGGCATCTGTGATCTAAGATTTTGATAAATCACAGGGTTACTTAAATTATGGCAAATATGAATTTTCTGAACTTTTTTTTACTAATCCCGTCCAGATGTCATTTAATTTGCAATAAAGAACTGTCTTGTGTTTCCGTTATTTATTAAAGGTTGAATCATATTCTACCAATTAGTATGAATAGATAAGAATAATGAGAAATAAAATTAGGCATTCTGTGAATGCTGTGACAGGTTTATTTGAATTTATGATGCAGGCAGAGATTGAAAAAGTAAAAAAGAGAAGGGAAGAAAGGGCCCTTGAGAAAGCTCAACGTGAGGAAGAAATGGTAAGCCTAGTGTGTAGTTTGAATTTTAAGATATATGATTGGTTTTCTGGTATTAAAAAATTTATAGAACACTAGTTTGAAGATCTGTATGGATGATGTGCTACTTGATGGAGAACACTATAAGTCTATTAAAATCACAAAAATTAAACTTTTGCAGGCCTTACTGGCTAGAGAGCGTGCTCGAGCTGAGTTCCAGGACTGGGAAAAGAAAGAAGAGGAGGTACATAAGTACAGTTAGTTTGATTATCCTTTTTTTGTTTGGCTCACGTACTATTATGCTTTTTGTTTCTCATTTGAGGAGCTCTATTCTGATAACATTATCCTTTTTCACTTGCAATGTTGCAGTTCCATTTTGATCAAAGCAGAGTTAGGTCGAAGATTAGGCTGCGTGAAGGCCGAATCAAGCCTATTGATATTCTGTCTAAGCATCTTGATCCTTCACATGATTTTGATATAGAAATAGATGCACCATACTTAGTTTTCCAGGTAAGCACTTGTTTTTCCGAAATAAAATACCAATATGATTGAACTCATTATTTACTGTTCAGTATGTTGATTGATTTATGGTAAATGCACAATTCTGTTTTAAGAAGGTTTCTGAAGACATCCAGAGTTTATTAATCCTACCACAAGAAATGCAAAACAGATTAATAATAAGTTTTAGTCTCCCTAATGTTGCGGATATGTATTGGACTTACAGGGTTTGACAGTAAAGGATATGGAAGAACTTCACGAGGATATTAAAGTGCACTTGGACATGGACAGGGCAACTAGAACTCATATACAGTATTGGGAGGTAATATTTGTTTTATGTGCTGGATGTGTATCTGAAACAAACACTGTACTCTTCATGATATACACTGTTTTCCTGTTTCTGGAAAAATGTCACTCAAACGAGTCTCACTGTGTTATGCCGGGATGAAGTTATAATCTTGACGCCTTTAAAATGTATGGTTTGATTTATAAACATATCTCAGTTTGGAAAACAAATTTTTTTGTAAAGGTCTAGAAAGCACTACTATGTGATGAGAAACACAAGTGGCGATAAAAAAGAACTTTTATATTTATTAGTAAATAGTTTAATCCTGTTTAATGCATTGAAATTAGTAAGTTTATTTATATATCGTTTTTGTTTTATATATCATTGTTTCTACAAGCTGTCCTGCATCACAAGTTTGTTCTACTAGAATCAATTTTGATTTCCTAGGAATGTGACTACTATTTTCCCTGGAATGTTTCATGAGGATTGGTTCTTTTTATAGTTTTTAACCGTGAACCATTAATTCACTTCAGTTGTTCTTCAAGTATGTATTCAACACTAGTTTGACATCTCATTTGCACCATGTTTACATAATGATCAGGCACTTCTGGTGGTTTGTGATTGGGAACTAGCTGAGGCTCGGAAGAAAGAAGTTTTGGATCGAGCTAGAGTGCGTGGAGAGCAACCACCTGCGGAGTTACTTGCTGAAGAAAGGGGTTTGCACTCAAGTATTGAAGCAGATGTGAAGAAGCTTCTGCAAGGAAAAACCTACAGGGAACTTGAAGCACTACAATCTGAAATTGCGTCACAGATGCGTTCTGGCACAGCCAAGGTGGTGGAGTATTGGGAAGCGATTATTAAACGTCTCCGCATATACAAGGCCAAGGTACATTCTGCAACCATTAAGAGTGTCAGAATTGTGCTATTTTGATTGGAGATTTATGTTTGATATATCTTCCATGACAGGCCTGTCTCAAAGAAATTCATGCCAAGATGTTACACAAGCATTTGGAACATCTTGAACAACCTTTGGGAAGTGAAGAAAATATGGAGAGGGAAGAAGACATGGAAAGGAATCGCAGAAGCTTAACTCCACAAGAGGGTGATACTGGTTGCGATGGGAAGTGTACGTGTAATAACTCTCTCCACTTATACTTATGTTCTGCTTCAGTAGGGTGTTACTTCTTGTTCAAGCAGGGTGGGCGTGTGATGTCTTATACAAAATTATAGTTGTTTTCTTAATTAAAATCTCCTCCTGTTTGTAGTTGACCAACCTGTATATCCGAAGCCAATAACATATGAGGTTGAGGAGGCAGAAGAGGCAGGTTCGTATTCTCCAGAGCTATTGCATGGTGAAGAGGCTGAAGAAGCGATTGACCCAGAGGAGGATAAGGCTATACTGGTAATCATCATATTTCTGAATTGTTTTTCTTTGTCTACGCCAATGTATTGCAGATAACATAAACAAACTTTTTGTGATGGTATATTTACAGGAAAGGAAACGTGTGGCTGTATTACAAGAACAACAGAGGCGGGCACAAGAAGCACCGGCCTCAAGGCCAGTTCAGTCCACCGAGGGTGACTATGAGTTGAAGGCGATGAAGGCTATGGGAGACATAGAGGAAGGTGGTGCAGTATTCGGAAACAATGATGAAGTAAACGTTGATTCACAGGTAATTAATATCATCTACTCTGTTATTTCAGTAATCTCCATACTGAAAATCATCATCGTCATTGGTTTATAAATCACATTGATAACAATGCAGGTGTATTGGTGGCATGACAAATATCGTCCTAGAAAACCAAAGTATTTCAATCGAGTTCACACTGGATACGAGTGGAATAAATATAATCAAAGTCATTACGATCATGACAACCCGCCCCCAAAGTTTGTGCAGGGATATAAATTCAACATCTTCTATCCTGATCTTGTGGACAAAACAAATACTCCTTATTACACTACAGTTCAGGATGGAAATAGTACTGACACCTGTATTATAAGATTTCATGCTGGACCTCCATACGAAGATATCGTAAGTTTCCATCTGTTGTTGGTTTAGTTTCTTGCTGAATATTTCTTGAACAAATTCACTGAAGTGTGCCTCATGTTGTTATAGGCTTTCCGGATCGTAAACAAGGAATGGGACAAAAGAGGTTTGAAGTGCACGTTTGAAAGAGGAATTCTACACGTTTATTTCAACTTCGAACGATACCGCTACCGCCGATGATGCCTTGTATCAGTAACCAGCGCATCTTAAATTTAAGGTGTTAGAGGAAAGTCTCGACCAGATCGCAAATGAACTGCACTCTTTCTCTATGAAGTTACTATTATTAATACTGTATGTCGGAGAGGCATTTGCGCTGCTGGCTGCTAAAGAAATACTGTAGGACTAAATGCTACTAGCTGCTAAAGAAATTAACACGCAAAAACAATATAATATTTTTTTTTACTAAAACTGTAAATTATTTCTGGATAAATGAAAAGGGGTGAAAGCCCTATATAACATTTTTTCGTTTGAAATTGCCCAAAATGACGTTTGGCGGGAGTATTGCCCAAAATAACCACTTGTACACGCATTTGAGGAATGCGGAGGTAGTATACGCATTTGAAGAATACGACTCTCATGTCTGTCCTGATGTATACGCATCCAGCAGATGCGAGTATTTTGTATCAATGTTTCCCAGCTTGGTACATGCGCATTTATATAATGCGAATTCTGGCAACGCATGAACCAAATGCGTATATGGTTGGGAGCTTTCCACACACATTACAAACCAGGCACATTACACATCATACAACACAACCCACCCAAAAGCAGCACATCTGATGCATACACACAGGTCAGGCCCGCGATTCACCAGCATCATTGCCATCAACTTCTTAGTTGACATCAACACCATAGAAAATACTAACAACAAGTAGCACAAACTAACAGTAACAGTCTCTCACTGGAGTTTGACGAAGATGCACAGAAAACTGTGAATTTCAGAAGGGGTTTCAAAATAAGAGGATTCACTTTTCAAATCCAATCTTGCATGTGTAAAACACTATAAGATGCTCAAGTGCATACCCATAACTCTGGGTTGCGTTTGTTTATATATCAGAAGTTGTTACTATCTATACGGAGATAAGAATACATCTGTTAGACTTACAACTACGTCACAATTACAACTACTTTACAGGATAGCTAAAGATACATATAAGATGATATAAACTTCATCTATTGTCATCCTTATCTGATAAGGATGGACTTTCTCTAACAGCCCCCCTCAAGCGAAGCTGATTTGGAACAACAGTGAGCTTGTCTCGAAGAAGTAAAAACCGAGCACGACCTAGTGGTTTGGTTAGAGCATCAGCAATCTGCTCAGAAGTAGAGATGTATCGAACAAGAAGTTGTTTTTGAGAGACTCTTTCTCGGACAAAATGAAAATCTATTTCTATGTGCTTAGTGCGAGCATGAAACACGGGATTTGCTGCAAGAAAGGTAGCACCTAAATTGTCACACCAAAGAGTGGGAGAAGCAGGCAAAGAAATATGCAATTCGCGTAATAATTGTTGGATCCATATAAGCTCAGCAGTAGTGCATGCAAGACTTCGATATTCAGATTCTGTACTTGAACGAGATACAGTGTTTTGCTTGCGCGAGCTCCAGGAGATTAAATTTGGACCCAGAAAGATACAAAATGCACCTTGCGACCGACGATCATATGGGCTTCCTGCCCAATCAGCATCAGAGAATCCTTGCAAATCAAACGAAAGACACTTACGAATGTGAAGACCATGACAAATGCTGCCTTTAAGATAGCGTAATATACGTTTGACTGCAATCCAATGTAATGAACTCGGTGCTTGCATAAATTGACAAACTTTATTTACAGCAAAAGAAATCTCAGGTCTAGTTATTGTCAAGTACTGGAGAGCACCAACCACACTTCTGTACAGTGTACTATCGGAAAAGGAATCACCATTAGAAATATATAACCGAGCTGAAGATGACATAGGGGTTGCCACTGGTTTACAATCTGTCATGTTGGTGCGATGCAAGAGCTCACGAATATATTTTTCTTGACTTAATAAGATACCATCAGAAGTTGGGGAGACTTCAATGCCAAGAAAAAAATTGAGAGAGCCAAGATCTTTCAGTGCAAAAGAGGAAGATAAACCATGAATAACTCTGTCAAGTTCGGTTGAAGAAGATCCTGTTATCAAAATATCATCAACATAAATTAGTACAAGGACCACATATGACAATGTGCGCTTGATAAATAGTGATGCATCAATATGTGACTCTACAAATCCAAGTTGTAACAAGCGATGTCGCAGCTTATGAAACCAGTTACGAGGTGATTGTCGTAAGCCATAAATAGACTTAAGCAATCGACAAACATAATGAGGAAACCGAGGATCGATAAAACCAATAGGCTGTTTCATGTAAACTTCATCTTCCAGATCGCCGTGTAGAAAAGCGTTAGAGACATCTAACTGCTTTACAGGCCAATTATAAGTAACAACAAGGCTTAAAACAAGTCGAATTGTCACTGGTTTGATTACAGGGCTGAAAGTTTCTTCAAAATCAATACCGTATTGTTGTCCATAACCCTTTGCCACTAAACGCGCTTTGAACCTTTCCACGGATCCATCAGACTTTCGTTTAATTTTGAAAACCCATTTGTTGCCAATCACATTTTTACCAGGTGGAGGGGGAACTAGAGTCCATGTGTTGTTTTGAATCAATGCTTTGTACTCCTCTGCCATTGCAATTTGCCACCGTGGGTCCTTAGAAGCAGAAGTGTAACAAGTAGGCTCAAATTCTGCAACAGAAGATGTTAGTAATGCATACTTTGGATTAGGCTTTCGTATACCCATTTGTAATCTAGTTCTCATGGGATGAGTAGATGGAAACACAGAAGGACCAGAAAAATTATAAGGTACCATAAGAGAGTCCTGATTTCCAACAGAGGTAGCCGCAGAAGTGGTCTGTATAGGTGGTGGAGAATTTGTCTGAGGAGGAATAGGCGTGGATTGAGATGACATAAAATGATTTGAAAGAGATGTTTGTGGAAAATGAACAGGGATAGGACCAAGGATAGACGGTGCATCAGAGGTACATGTACATGATACACTCTTCTGTGACTTAAAAGGAAAATGACTCTCATCAAATGCCACATTCCGAGCAATATAAATTCTATTAGATTCAAGATGTAAGCATTTATATCCACGATGTTTACCACTATAACCCAAGAAGACGCATTGAGACGAACGATACTGAAATTTGTTGCGATTAAATGGTCTAAGATGCGGAAAACAAGAACACCCAAATACTTTCAGAAATTTATAATCTGGTGGTAGACCAAATAATTTTTGCCAAGGAGACATATACCCAATGACTTTAGATGGCAACTGATTAATTAGAAAGGTGGCTGATTCAAAAGCATCAAACCAATATGTGAACGGAATAGATGCAGTGGCAAGAAGTGTTAAACCCGTGTCAACAATGTGCCTATGTTTTCTTTCGGCAGAGCCGTTTTGTTCGTGGGTGGCCGGACAAGATTGTCTGTGTGTTATTCCACTTGAGACAAGTATAGAATGCAGAGATTTATATTCTGTGCCCCCATCAGTATGCAAAGATTTGATTTTTCGACTAAAAAATGTTTCAACTTTATTTTTAAATTGGAAAAATATAGTTGGAACTTCTGATTTAGTATGCATTGGAAAAATCCATGTATATCGACTGAAACCATCAACAAAATGGATATAGTACTTTGCACCACAAATAGATTCAAGAGGCGCAGGACCCCAAATATCTGAATAGATTATATCTAAAGGATGCTCAACAGTGTTATTACTAGATAAAAAAGGCAACTTATGATTTTTGCCAAGTTGACAAGAACTACAAAATGAAAGTGATTTATTGGAGACAGGTAAAGAGAAAGAAGACACAACTTGACGAGTTGTAGTAGAGCTGGGATGCCCAAGACGTTGATGCCAAATGTTTAATGGAGCACGCTCAGCAAGAAACGCAGAAGGAAATTGTTGAGCACTACGAGAATGATGAGGAAGCTGATACAGACCATCTTTAAGCGGACCTTGGAGGATCACAGCTCCCGTTTGATTGTCCTGAGCATGAAAACCAGAAGAGTTGAAATGAAAAGTGCTATCATGATCATTACAAAATTGCGAAACTGAGAGCAAATTTTTCTTTATAGTAGGAACATGAAGGACATTATTTAAAACAATAGGGCCATGAGGAGTATGAAGAGAACTAGACCCAATATGGGAAATATTCAAACCTGTACCATTACCAACTGCGATTTTTGCACTACCAGTGAAATCTGAATGCATGGACAAATTATTGAGATCAGCTGTAAGATGATTAGTTGCTCCTGAATCAGGATACCAGTTAGAGTCGAAGACCGGGGATGCTGAGGCAACATAGGCTGATGGTTGAGTATTAGCACCAGTGAAGGAAATATCGAAGCGGCGACGACATGTGAGAACCGAATGACCCATAATTCCACAAAGTTGGCATTGAACAGAGCCATGAGTAGGACCAGCACGTGATTTATTATACTGAACATTGAAATGATTGCCACGGCCACGACGATTACCACCACGAGAAAAATTTCCACCACGATGTCCACTATAGGAATGAGGCCTTTGTGATGGATTAGCCACTAGCGGTTGATTTGAAGCAATATTGGCAGATAAAGGAATTGTATCCAGTTTAGGATGTGCATGACGTTCAAGACGTCGATCATAACTTAATAGCAAGCTATGGACATCATCTACTGCGAGATCGTCTAATTTAGTATAGACAGAGATGACAAAAGGATCATAAGTCGGACCGAGACCATTTAGAGTATGGTCAATAAGATCCTGGGGTGAGATAACATTACCCGTCGCTGCAAGAGAATCAGCAAGTGACTTAATTTTCTTAATATACTCAGGCATAGAGAGTGACCCTTTCGAGATGTTAGAAAGATCATGTTTTAAATCATGAACCCTTGTCCGGGAAGAAGACGCAAATAACGTCTGGAGAGTTGTCCACGCTGAATGAGAAGTTTCACAACTAATAACCTGGGCAAGAACATTCTCTGTAAGTGAAGAAAGGAGCCAGCCAAGGATCAATTGATCTTGTTCTTGCCATGCCGTGTACTCTGGATTAACCGTGACTGCAGTGGTAGAAAGAGAAGAAGGAGTACTAGGTGATGTGGTAGGTGTAGCCACGGAAGTTGTTGTTGGCAGAGTTGATACTGGGCATGGAAACGATCCATCAACATATCCAAGAAGACGAAGACCACGTAAGGTCGGAATAAATTGAGCCCTCCAAAGAAGATAATTGGGACCATCTAATTTGACAGAAACCATGTGAAAGATATTTTTAGTTTGCATCTGAGTGGATAAAGAGGAACCAGATGAAATAGAGGAAGAAGAAGATGAAGTAGCCATTGGAAAAAAAAAAAATGGAGATTAATCCTATTAAAGCTCCGATACCATGTAAAACACTATAAGATGCTCAAGTGCATACCCATAACTCTGGGTTGCGTTTGTTTATATATCAGAAGTTGTTACTATCTATACGGAGATAAGAATACATCTGTTAGACTTACAACTACGTCACAATTACAACTACTTTACAGGATAGCTAAAGATACATATAAGATGATATAAACTTCATCTATTGTCATCCTTATCTGATAAGGATGGACTTTCTCTAACAGCATGATTCAATTTAAATTCACTTTTAAAATCTAATCTCATATGATTCAACATCCATACATACTCATGTATATGTGCGTGTATTTTTGTGTGTCTTGAGTGGTGGGGTGGGTAGACAAAAGAACAGGGATGCTGATGCAAAGAAAGGGGAAACTGATAGGAGATTCAGAGAGAGAAAATATAGAAGGGATGAAGGCTGTTCTATGGCGTGGTAGTAGAGAAAAAGGAAGTTGTCAAGAGTTCCCATCGACATCAGATGCAATCCAACATACGCATTCTTGGCATGCGTGCGTGGATGGGTAGATAGGGCACAATCTCCGAAAAACTGCATTTTGGGCAATGCATATTAGAAATTATGTTATAATGGGCATTTTCTCTATGAAAAGGTGGGTAATCTTTTAATGTTCATGTTCGGCGGATATGTTTTAATGTTTTATTTGGTTGGGGTGAATGAAATGTAATGAAATAGATGAAATTAAAGTAAAATAATGAGTCTGTCCACACAACACCTCTTCTCTTGTTTTTTCAATTTTCTTTCAATAAAATCGAGATTTGTTCCACAAAACTCGCAAAATCCATTTGAGTTTCTTCACTTTAGTTTTCAGATCTACTAAGGTTAAGAGCTCGGATTTTATAATAAAATTCAGTTTTGGATTCAGTTTTTTCGTTTCGTTCTGTTTGATTTATTAGGTGTGTGTTTGATTGTCTCGCTTTGTGCGATGTGTCTCGCTTTATGCGATGTGTTGGTTGTATTGAAAATGAATTTTGCGGTGTATTGGGAGATCTGGATATCTCGCATCAACACCACTTTCGGCAGGTCTATAGCTGGTGTCCGGCAAGTAGATAGCTGGGGTACGTTTGAAACGGTGGTGAAAATTGCATGTGCTCACCTCTCACAAAAAATATTTGTTCATAACATGAGATATCTAAGCTTAGTTTTTGCAACTGAGTCCTCTGAACATTGCACTATCCATGAAGTTAATGTGAAGGTCAATTATGAAGCTACTGTTTTCAGGGGAGATGCAAGCTGGATTACTCGGGAAACTGTAATCTTCATTTTTAATTTTAAGAATATTTGTATTCAATTAGTTAAGCAATCCGGAAACAAAACAACTAATTACTTAGTTTGTTGATTTGTTTTTCAACCTGATTGCATGATCAGTTGGGGGTTTGTCCCGATTGAATCTCTTTCAAAGTATTAATAAAATCTGCTCTATTTTTGGCAAAAAAAAAAGAGTAAAATAATGAGAGTTGGAGGGAAGATTTGAAAAAAATGAGGTAATGCAAAATTGTTATGATAAGAATTGTAAAAAAAATGAACGAGGGAATGACGTGGTTAAGAATAGAACGAGGTAAAGAATGAAAGTTGTGATATCTAACTATTTTATACTTTAAAGAGTAAAGTGCACTTTGTGTACCTGCACTTTGCTCAAGACACCACTTGAAATACCAAAGTTTTAAAACTACCATTTGCAATACTGAACTAACACTTTACTTAAACTTCGTGTACTACCGTCTGTCTGTGACTAACTCCGTTAAATCGTCAGGGGTAAAGGTGTCCAATCATATTTCAACGGGCAGTTTAGCTTTTATTTAACTAGTACAGACTTTATCTTCCTCCCCCAATATATTTAGCCCTAATTTTCCTTCATCTCCACCATTGTTATCTCAATTTCAGAAGTTATGGCTTTCAAATGCTCTTGTGGTCGTTATACTGTGCAGAAAATGGCATGGACAGAAAAAAATGTTGGTCGAAGGTTCATTGTTTGTGCTGATAGGTACAGTGGTTGTGGTTACTTTGAATGGGTGGATCCACCATTGGCTACCCGTGAACATACTGTAATTAACGGGCTGCTTAATAGAATCAAGGTTATGGAAGATGGTCACATGAGAGAGATTGAAGAAATAAAGTGTCACTATGAAAAGGAGATTGAAAAATTACAACAAAAAACAGTGATACCACTTTATGTGTATGTAATTTTTGTTTGCTTTGTACTGTTCATGGTAGTGAATGCAGGTAGTAATGAGAAGTAGGGTGATTAGTTTCATCTGTTTGTCATGTATTAACAATGGTTGTTCTGCTTATGTTTACGATATTCAATAAAATTGGAGTTGTGTTGTCTAAACAAGTACTTGAAATTCATCTTGCATTCAAAATAAAACCAGTCTGCACAATACAAGGATGCACCAATATCGAGGTTCATAAACACCAGTCATCAACATTGCACCTAATATTACCAAGGTTCATAAAAGACCATACCCACAATAATACAAAAGGGCTTAAATCAATTGCAAAAGAAGTTTAATGCAATAAACAGGTGCAATTTAAATAGTTCACAACTTCCAAAGTGGCTTTTGTTTAAGCCTACTTTCTCTTTTCTTTGCAGCTAGCTCCAAGTTCCTCAAACTTGTAATTGTGTTCTTGTTCTTACTTGTACAACCCATAGGTTGCACCCCAAGAGGAGTGTTGGTTGGTTGAGTAGTGTTGGAGTTGGTAAAAACCCCCCCTTGGCTGCCTTCTCCAACTGTTGTGCCTTTTCTTGTAGTTCCAATGTGGGATTGATCTTGGTTTGTAGAATTCCCTTGTGTTGCAGTATCATCCTTTTTGGCTTTCTTTGTCCTGGTCTTGACCTGCTTCTCACATCCATTAGCCCTATCATGTGCCTGTCAACACACAAATATAGATCCAATAAGTAACTACAATCAAGTAAAAATTAGTACAATCAAGTAACATAAAACACAACCATACCTTAGCTGGACAAGTCCTTGTATTATGAGAATATTCAGTGCAATAAGTGCACTTAGCTTTGGTGTTCTGTCTTTTTAGTCTGATTGCACCAGGTGTTGTTGCATCACTGGTTTTATTTCTTGATTTTTTTGGTCTTCCTGTTGGCACCTTCACTGCTGGGGGTAGTGGCTTGGGATATTCAGTCTCAACCCATTCTTCTTCACCACATATGGGTTCAATGGTGTGGCTGTAGCAAGCAATAAAAGTGTCCTTTGAATAGCAATCATGAAAGAAGTCTTCATAGTTCCTCTTTGACCATGCAATGCATGCACATGCATGGTAGCAAGGTATTCCACTCAATTCCCACTTATTGCAAGCACACTTTTTAGCCTCCAGGTCCACTACCATCTGATACCCCCCAGCTGACATAGTGACCAAGTACTTTGCACCCCCAGACCAGATGACATGGCAACCCTTAGTTTGTGCAACAGCCCTAATAAATAACATAAACAAATTAACAGTCATCTAATGATTAACAAATTAACAGTCATCTAATGACTTAATATTCTAGAAAAATATAAACTTACTTATTTAGTCTTCTCATTGCATTGGGACAGATGGGATTCAGAGCATAACTATTAATCATCTTGTCCCTTCTTTTTTGGATTCTTGTCATGACATCAATGTGAATGGCTTTCAACATAGAAAGTATAGGAAGATCTCTATGTTTACCAATACTGTTGTTGAAGACCTCACACTGATTATTTACAAACTGGTCAGATTTTGGTGTCAACCTAAATGCACTTCTACTCCACTGAGTTATTGGTTTCTCATTCAACCAGTCATGACATTTCTTGGACAGCTAATAAGTAAGGGCAGTTAGTAAACAGAAACTGTAAGTTGAATAACTGAAAAAGTAAATGAGGTAAATGAAGTAAAGGCATACCTTTTTAAGTTCCTCCATGTGCTTCTTGAATGTGTATTCAGTGGTGGCCCTAGCTGCTTTCCACAAGCACATCCTCACACCAATTCCTTTGTGGTCTTTCCACATGTTTCTATACAAGTGCATGACACAGAACCTATGTTCTGCATTAGGTACTATGTTTTCAAGAGCATTGATTAAGCCTTTCTGTCTGTCAGAAATGAATGTCCAACCACCATCATTAACAATATGCAAATCTTCAACTACATTCTTTAAAAACCAATTCCAGCTCTCTGAATTTTCTGCTTCTACAACTGCCCAAGCCAAGGGATACATTCCATCATTAGCATCTGTCCCAATGGCTGTTAGAAGTTGGCCCCCATAAGGTCCCTTTAAATGGCAGCCATCAAGTCCAATTAATGGCCTGCAACCACTGCTAAATCCCTTTTTAATAGGGCCAAAACAAGTATAGAATCTTTTGAATCTTTTGTTTTGTGCATCTTCTGTATCTTCAGTCATGACTTGTATAGTGCTATCAGGCATACACTCTCACCTGGTAAGTGTCAGTCATTTGCATTTTTGTTGCATAGATATTCCACTCACATCCTCCATGACACACAAATTTCACTCTTGAACCATAATTCCTCTTCTGAATTATCCCTCTCCTGTCCTTAATAGCTTGCTTCTTGACAGCATCTCTAAACACATTTGCTGTAGTGAAGAATTGGCCTAGTTCAAAAACTGGGTTGTCCATCTCAGTTTTTTCATCAAACACTGGCCAATTGATCTCATCTTCATCAGTGGAGTTGGCAGCCATCCTCTCCTCTTCACTATCTGCATAGTGTGAGGAGTCACTAGAATATTCCACATTTCCCTCTGCATTGCCCCTATCTGCTTGTTCTTTGTTTCCCTCTGCATTTCCCATTTTCTCTTTCCCTTTGTCACAGTCAGCTTTCTTACCCTCCTTAGTTGTTTTCTTACCCTTTGCACTCTCCTTAGCTGCCTTTTTTTTTGCTCTCTCAATCTTATAGTTTGCCACATCTTCATCTGTATTGTCCTCATTTGAAGAGTCAGAATAAAATGAATCATCACTCAGTTCTTCTTGTTCTACCACATAGTCCTCATCTTCAGAGCCATCATCCTCATTAGCCCTATCTTCTGTATCCTCATTATGACCATATGCTCCATCATCCTCATTCTCAACATATAATTCTTCCATTTCCCTAAAAAAGGCTCTGTCATGCTCACTTTCAACATACTCTAGGTTTGGATCTTGTGATGGGTTATAGTCTTGTGTCACATTTTCTTCGGGATTCAAGGTCATTAGAGGCTTAATTGCAACAACAAAAACTAACACCAGTCTAGATGGTGGCACCAATTCACACATCTCCACAACATCACTATCAGTTTCCAAATTCCAAACTCCTCTAATCCAGTCAGTTTTAGGATATTTATAGTAGAAAATTTGAGCACCTACAACCCCACACTCTTTTAACATACTACATACTTCTAACATACTCATCATGTCTACGTTACACAAGTCCACATAATCGAAATCACCACCAACATACTGTCTTGGATTCTCAGTCATTACCCCACCATGATGCAATTTTATGGTAAACAAATCGGGTGCTGAAAAATCACAAAAGGAACAAACAAAACTGAGGTTTCAAAACACTATTTTATACAAAATACTGGACAAAAAAAACACAACACGTGAATAAACAATTCAATTGGGACCACACGGATATAAAAACCCTAATTGCATATATAAAGGCCATAATAACAACATTAAAAGACTACAATCATTTAAAAACATGAACCCCTAATTGTTACTAACAAACCCCTAAATTTTACTAAGAAACCCCTAATTTTTACTAACAAACCCAAATTTTTACTAACAAACCCTAATTTTAACTAACAAAACCCTAATTACGAAAAGGTTTTACATGCTTACTTGTATATTCTGGGCATTCATTTGGAGAGTATATGTCTCTGTCTTCTCTTGGTCGAACAACCCAACTCATTTGGAGAAATTTTACGCTTTTGATTTTGAGAAATCTAAATGTTTAGTGTGGTACAGCATAAAGGGAAAGGGGGAGGGGGGAGGGGGGAAGACTAATAGCGTCTCAAAAGCCCGCGCAAAAGCATAAAGGGAGAAAAGACAGCTTTACCCCTGATGATTTAACGGAGTTAGTCACAGACAGACGGTAGTACACGAAGTTTAAGTAAAGTGTTAGTTCAGTATTGCAAATGGTAGTTTTAAAACTATGGTATTTTAAGTGGTGTCTTGAGCAAAGTGCAGGTACACAAAGTGCACTTTACTCTACTTTAAATCTAACTAAACAAACCTAAGCGTCTCACTTCCCACGTCAAGTTAATATAAGGAGGTGTTTGGTTAGAGGTAATAAAGAAATAAAAAGGAAAAATAATAAGTCCGCGTTCCCTTTGTTGATGTTTGTTTCCTAAAAAATGTCATTTGCCTTTTTAGTTCTAAGATTACCCAATATCCTTACACATCCATTCTCCACCCCACCTAGGTATTTCAATTCCCTTTCATAATTTTGTTTCATTTCCAATTATAATTTATATCTTAAATCATTAAATAATAAATTAACATGTAAAATATTTTTAAAAATTATAAAATAATTTATAATTTTGTTTTATAAATTAAAAAGTAATTTTGATATAATTTATATGTTAATTTATTGAAAACAATTAATGATATCATTAAATAATAAATTATATTAATTTATTAAAATGTAAATAAACTAAATTGTTACAAATAAAAATATAATTGTCTCTTTTGAAATTATCTAATATTAGAAATTTTTTTATAAAAGTAACCATATAATTTTTCATTCCGTTTTCGGATCATAACCAAACAGGTAATTAATTTAGTATCATTCCTTTTATTTCTCCTTGTTCCCCCTTTCTCGTTTCCCTTTCTCGTTTTCGTAACTCGAAGCAAACGCTCCCTAATAGATTCAATTTTTAATTTATTAATTTATTTCAAAATTAATAAATGGTTGCTAATAAAATGTAAAAATGTTATGAACAATGAAAATGCGACGAAAATATAAATTTTGTGTTTGAATTATTTATATGAAAATACAAATTAACAGAACTGTTTTAAAATTTAAGAAAAAAATTATTAAATTTATTCACGAATCTAAAATATATTGCTTGACCCGACGTCGTTTTGAAATTCAATCAGTTCAATCTGACCCTTCTTCCCCAAATAATACAAAACAAATAGAGATCACACACAACCATCTCACTCATCAAAATGGATTCTCGGAGATGTTGTTTCGCTTTCTCTCTCCTCGTTATTTCGTCAATTCTCTCCCTGAAAGCTAAGGTTCTCTCTCTCTCTCTCTCTCTCTCTCTCTCTCTCTCTCTCTCTCTCTCTCTCTCTCTCTCTCTCTCTCTCTCTCTCTCTCTCTCTCTCTCTCCCTCTCTCTCCCTCTCTCCCTCTCTCTCTCTCTTCACAATAGCTTGGAAGTTTGTGATTGTGATTTAGATCTATTAATTATGAAATTGAACATGTGTATATTTATTTGAATTATTGTGTGTATAGGCTGATGGCGGTGGATCAGTGTTCTTCCTTGATAGTCCATCGCATCCATATATCCGCTCTCATTCGTCGGCGTCATGTAAGGTAAATATCTTACTCAAATTTCACTACCGTAAAATTAAACTGTTGATAAATTAAATGGAATTTTAATAATTTTTGCGATTTAAAGAGCTCGTTATTAGTAATGTTATCGTCTGTTATAACACGTGGTGAGTGCTAATTACTGTATAAATTTCGAAGAGCTTGTTATCAGTAAGGTTATTATCTGTTACGACTTACGACCGATGATTACAGAATACAGACGTTGATTGGTGATTAATAGTATAAACTTTCGAAATAGATTGCACGAGGGAGAAAATGACCATATAATCTGTAGCTGAAGCGCTTTTGGTACTAGGCTATACTCCGTTATAATGGATACTCATTAGTAACTATAGTATGAACTTTTTCTGTTGATTGCGCGTGGAAAATTTGAAAATATACTGTTATTAATAATAAAATAAAGGCTATCTAGTATTACTATTTACGAGTTTGAGCAGTATTCCATCTATTCCACATATTGCACGATACAGACAAGCTAATGATTTTATTTTTCCTTGTTGACTTCCAAGTATTGAAGCTCATAGTAATAGTTGATGACATACATGGATTTTGAATGTATTGTTGGATTATGAAAGTGAGTGGGCTGTTAGTGGAACCAAAATTGACTGTATGGAACTGTTTTGTGGAAAAGGATGGAATTTACTTTGGTTGAATGCTTTTTCTCACTGTCACTATATTTATTTTATGTAACATAGTAAGCTATTAACACAGTGTAGTAGTGTTGACTAGGTAATAGTAGCAAGCACTTTTCCATCTTTTGTTTTTCTTGGGCTCGCCCTTGTAGCTGAACCATTTTCTAGCCTCCACTGGTTCATATTCAGGCGTTTAGATCTCTCATTCAATTTGTTTTAAGTATAAGAATGAGACGGTTGTTTGTGCTAATTGCTAACAACTGCAGTGTCAGCATGTTTGTCGGAGTTAAAAGTCACAGGCCCAAACTTTACTGGATATCCGATTCTCAGATTAATAGTGTGGCTCTCCTCATACTGGCTTCTTTCGCCCCCAATAAGAAAGATATGTATCTATAGCATACAACATGTATAACCTGAATTCAGTCATGTGTCCCTCCCGGGGCATCTGTCTGAAGTCTGAACTACAATGCAATTACTTTTCCAACCACATGTTCCTTGTTTACATCATCTATTTTTCTTTTTTGGAAAGGGGCAGATGCCTCCTATCGTGTGATTAGTTCAATTTGAGGAATGTTGTTGTTGCACTGTGAAATTAGTAACTTGATTAGTGTACAAATAAAGTCTGAAAATAAAGAGCAGAAAGAAACCCTTACACCTTACGTGAACATCTTTGTTTTTGTACCGAACTGCTGTTTGATAAGCACCAGGTAAAACCTGAATTTATGGTTTAATAAATTATTTTAGATTAAAATCATATTCTGTAAACAAGTTGTTTTATATACAAAAAGTTATTCTGACCACTATATTTAAGGGAAGGGGGAGGGGGTGTTAGAGAGAGAGTTTAACTTTTTAGTTGCTACTTACTCCCTTGAACTCATCATGTTCCACTTCCTAATTATTGTTCCCGACTTGTTTTAGAAGAATTATAGATGAAATAAATTACATTTTTACAGATCCTCTTTTAGTCAGATTTTTCCATTTTTAGTTTAAAAGAATTAAATTCTTTGCACTATTTAAGCACTCTTGACTATGCAGACAGATCTAATGTCACTCATGGATGTTGGTGCTGCTATGTCGGTTTTGCTAGGTTTTGCACCTTCACCTTCTCTCTCAGTAGGCAGCTCTTCTAAGGTTGGAACTTTAACTGGCAGTGTCTATGAAGTTTATATATTCTTTATTTTTTCTGCCATAAGATATATGTGCTATTCTTTATGCAGCTAAATGATGTGCTCATGCCTAATCCATTTGATAGACCACGTGCTGTATTCCTGCTTGAGGTCATAGGTGCTGAAGGTGACTAACAGTCCTCAGTCATATGATACAATTATAGAAATAGGTTTTTTGGTTTTGAGATATCGTTTATTATTGATACATGCAGGATATGTCGCAGCTTCTGATAATGATTTATTCAATAACGCTTTGAGAAGTGGTGTAACTTATGATAAAAATGAAGTTGATATTCATCTTCCAGGTACCTGGTTTGTGCATCTGGGAGCTTGTAATTGTGATGTAATTGTGAATAACTTTTCTCTGAGTGGATAATATGTATTATGTACTTGCAGATCAGGATGAGTTATCTGTTGTCTCTTTAGATGAACTCTCGACTTCTAGTTTAGATGCAGGTTTCAGCAACAAGGAGCTAAATGATTTTGTAAGTAATGACTTACATTTGTAAATAGCATTTCAGGCTTATAGCTGCTGCAATATAATCTGTTTTTATAATGAGATGTGATTTGTCCATGTACTCAGGCTTCGTTGTTGGGAGGATCATATGTTGCGAGTTCTTTAACAACATTTAGCGGCAAGTTGACTATCCCCTTGAAGGGTGGTGTCCAATTGAAGCTTGATATGTCAAAGGTTTTTGCATAATATTCAACTTTTTTTGTTTTTACTATATCTATATTTGTCCTTTGTTGGGGTTCACCGAGTATCGTATCTTTCTTCCATTTTGCTTTCCCTTTGTTTTGATGTACTCCTCTAATGTGCAGAAAGCGGACAGAGAATTCATTGAAAGTCTTCTCTCCCTTATCCGCAATATTCAAAGGGCAATTCAATTACATCAAGATTTATCTGGAAATACACATAACCCAGCTGAGTTGATGACTGGAAGTTTTACTGGAATTAAGGTAGTACTACATAATTTATTTCTGAATTATATGTCCATAGTGTCCCAGTAAGATTGGGTGCTAGTAACATGACTACTACAGCATGGAGTAGTGAAGTTGGTTATTTGTCTTGAAACGCCTGAGAAGACGATAGATTTTTACGTAGCCTCTAATTTTGTAGTGCTATACCAACAGGAAACGTGAGAAAGATAAAATTGAATAATAATATAAACAGTTGTTGACAAACTTTTGCGATGTTGTATAAAGTTTTTTGTTTTTTTGCTTATTTACAACTGTAAAATTTCTTCCATTGCACTGAGTTGCTCAATCCAAGTGTTGAAACTGGATATTTCCATTTGATCAGAATAATTAAGTGCTTGATATAGAGTTGTGAAATTATCTATAAAAATATTTAAAATAAGATATAAACTTTAGAATTTAGGTGTTTTCTGCACAAAATTCTTTGCCCCTTCTCTCCCAAAATGTTCTCATCTGATGTCATCCCCATTCACCTTCCATATTATTTGCTCTTTTTCGCAGTTCCTGTTCTTAGATTATGCAGATCTAATTTTACAGTTGTTTCTTTGTATGAAGTTGGCATTTGTCATGGTTTTTGGTGTATTTCTAGGTTTTGCAAGAGCAATATGGACTAGATGGTGTTGCTCAGCAAGGAATGGAGTTAGTTGCTGCCACAGTGTCCAAAATATTTGATTCGTTGCAGACAGCGCATAAAGGTAGGCATGAGTGTGTTGTGTTTGCAATTCTATCTTTTCATTAAATGTCTGATAATAGTGGACTATGTCCACTGGAATGAAGAATGATTATTGTATCAGTGGATAATTGGAATTTTTTTACTCGGCATATAAGATAAAATTTCTAGTGCCAGGACTCATTAAAAAAATATTTGTTATATGTCTGTAATTTCATCTAATGACTACCTGTTTGTCTCATGGGTAGCACAGATGTATTATTTTAACCTGTAATCTGATGATAAGTGTTGGCCTTCAGTTGTTTTTTATTAAAGTGACAATTTCATGTATGCTCTTTTACCAGGTCAAATTGTCGGAGTCATCTTCTTCAAGAATTCACCTTCTTCAGAAGGAGATCCAATATTAAATGTGAAGTTCACTTCACATCCAGCACCACGTATACTAGAGGAGAGAAGGAACGGACCGGGTGCACTAATAATTGCAGAAGTGCTGCTGGTCAGACGAACCCTTGCATGGCTAACTGGAATTATTCTTTTAATATCCACTCTCTTAGGGGTAAGTTTCGTATCAAAGACAAGTACTGAATTTTTGAAGCTGTGATTCTTTTTGTTAAATATAGAGTACCGAACCTTGTATTCTGCTGAATTTGTTTGTCAAGACTAAGAAGATGCAACTTGCTCCTATATAATCCTACTGCAATGTACTTCTATTG
Organism: Heracleum sosnowskyi; assembly: GCA_030848705.1. Classification (NCBI taxonomy): domain Eukaryota; kingdom Viridiplantae; phylum Streptophyta; class Magnoliopsida; order Apiales; family Apiaceae; genus Heracleum; species Heracleum sosnowskyi. Next base: position 132,017,280 of record CM061240.1, read on the forward strand.
ATAAAACGGAAACATCAATAGTAATAAGGATCTACAACAACCAAGAAATATTATTATTTTAAAATTTTACGTGACTCCTGGCTGTAATTTGAATTGAATATGATTTCACTTCGTCTGTCCACAAAACTTGGATAATTTAAGTTGTTTAATTCTAGAACTAGGATTGATTGCTTATAATATCAAGTACTTTCCATTCATCACTAGGCTTCTGAGTTCTATTGTTTGTAGCTTCATAATTCTGAAAATGTACAGGTCCAATAATATGAAACAATATATCTATCTTGTGGTCATTCTGCGTGATCTTATTGAACAAGATTTTTTTTTTTGCCTGTTTGAACATCTAATTGTATGGACCAAACCTTATTATTGTTGTTTATCGGTGTTCGTCATTGTGCAGACGTACTTTCTTTTGTATATGCCGATTACGAGGGATACACTTCTCTATTCCAATGTGAAGCTTGATTGAGGGATAGGTAGAGTTGTGCATCAGGATGCCTAATCAACCAGAAGAGGTCCACCGGGTGGTGATTGTCGTTAACACTATTATATTTTTTTATATATTTATATTTTGCAAATCAGTGATCCCGCTTGAGCTCATTGCTACACTGAGAACCAATTTATGGTTCCTCCCAAGTCATCATTGTTTCAATATAGCATTTTAGTCTGGAGGATTTTAATAGTTAAATGAGCAAAGGACTTCTTCATAGGTAGAGGATGTGCAAAATGTTGTCCAATAAGGCCACAGAATGGAGTGGAAGAATGGAGATCGATTTGTTACCTTGGTCTTTATGTGTACTTGTCAAAAAATTATAAATAATCTGTACCTCAGGGCACTGTTATTTCCCGCCACATGTATATTACTATCTTGTTCTTCGGTTTTTCCTACCTGTTTATGTTTTCGTGGTTCATATAACTATATTATTCGTCAGAGGTTTACAATTTTAAATACTAATAAATTAAAAAATATTTTTTAACATATTATAAGTAGAATAGGTGTTCGAAATTATAGAGGAGAAGAATCCGAATTTATAGAGGAGACATAAATAAATTTATAGATGAGACATATAAATAAAGTTCTATTTAGAGTAGAGTAGATGCTTGAATTTATAAAAGAGAATAGTTTGAATTTATAGGTAAGTCATAGAATTAGAAGTTCTATTGTAGAATATATGTTCGAATTTATAGAGGAGAAAAGTTCGAATTTATAAAAAATATATAAAATCAAAAGTTTTATTAGAAGTAAAATAGGTGTTTGTAAATATAATTAAAATTTCTATTCGAAGTAGAATACGTGTGTGAATTTATAAAGAAGAAGAGTTCGAATTATAGGAAAAATATACAGTTAAAAGTTATATTGAAATTAAAATAGGATTGTGAATTTATATATGTATTTTTTCAACGAAAAAGTGGCTGATTAGAAAGAAGTATGTTAACATAAAAATTAATATAAGACAAGTATATATTCAATATATTAAATTTGGGATTTTGATCTTAAAAAGGAAAGCGTGTTTCACGGGAGAATGGTTATTAGGGAGTAACAAGTAATTTTTCTAATTTAATTGATAAATGTATTTTTTCTAACGAGAGAACGACTCAATAGAAAAAGGAGTATGTTAACATGAAAATTAATATATAACACAAATATTCAATATATTAAATTTGAGGTATTGATATTAAAAAAGAAATGTGTTTTACGGGAGGACAACTTATTAGAGAGGACCGAGTAATTTTTGTAATTTAATTGATGGAGTTTGAAAAAAAAATTATGACGTTGCCGCGAAGCGTGGCTTTTTAAACTAGTTTATATTTAAACGAAGAAATCCATTTATTTGATCTGCGGTATTCTATATTGTTAGAGCATCTCCAATGAGGCTAGCTAAAATGATTGGCTAAAATAATATAAAATAATAGTCGGCTAAAATTTGCTGAATCTGTGAGAGCATCTCCAATGGTCCGTAACTTTTAGCTAAAAGTATAGATAAGATGACATAAATAAAAAAATTTAGAGAATATGTAAAATTCTCTCAACTCCACATTACTGTTAGCCAAAAATATAGCCAACCACTTCATATTGGCTATTTTTGTCGAACCTCTAAAGACCTTTAGTAAAACTTCACCTCATCTGTTACCATATTTTAATTATATATTCTATTTTTAACAACTTAAAATAATAATAACATTCTGTTTTTAAAATATAGCGAACTCCATTGAAACACAATACCTTACAGGTTCAGCAAATTTTACATAATCAATATATTATATGATTTTAGCCAATGATTTTAGCCAACACCATTGGAGATCCTCGGTGTTATACTAATGAATTTGGCTATATTGGTTGGTTATATTTTAAAAATAGTATATTTTTATTTTGAATAATACTTTTTCAATAAAAATTAAATTTAAAAAATTAATATTTAACACTAAATGATCTTAAATTGTGGTTATTTATTTTTTTGAATTTAAAATTACAAACTTTTTAAATTTTTATTTATATTAACACTATTTGATCTTTAAAATTACAAACTTCAGTTTGCAAACACTATTTGATCTTTAAAATTACAAACTTCAGTTTGCAAATTAGAGAAAAAGGAGGAAGGGGGTGGAATCTTGACGTGGACATAGATAGCCAATCAATCCCCACTAGCTATAAATTTAGACGGGTTGTATTGGTTGGAGACGTCAAATTTCAAGAGATTATCTATATCAGCTACTCTTCAGTTGCCGGATGGATCTTTTAGCTAAGAATTCGGTTGTCTTGGAGATGCTCTTACTCTTTTAAATTTTATTTTATTTTTGATGTAAACGTACTTGCTTTTATTATATTGAATCAATAATCAACGCATCAGAGATAAAATCCGGAGCGGTATTAACCCACTCGTGGATGCCTGACATAGAATGAGTTGCCCTTGCTAACAGCTAACATGTGAGCTAACTCATTCGCAGACCTATGAACAAACTCTACTAGCACTTCTTCATAGTGTTTAAATAATTCAACACATTCTAAGACAATCAAGTGAAAATACGCTCGTCCTTGCACACTCTTACATGCGTCCGCCAGTGCTTTAGCATCCGTTTCAAATACACATTTTTTGTAGCCAAGACCTTTTACTCATGAGAGGGCTTCCTTCAAACTAATAGCCTCTGCCTCCCTTGGTTGATACAATGTTGTGATTCGTTGATTTCGAGCTCGTACAAAGATACCAGTTTCATCTCGTATCACACAGCCTATACCAATACTCTCAGATTCCATAAACACAGCAGCATCTATGTTAATCTTCATCCACAATGTTTGCATAATCACATGAAAGTCATTTGGAAATTCTATTGTTGAATAATAAACAATTTTTAGCATTTACAATTTGTAATTTTAAGTAAAACGAGAAAAAACACCAACACAAGCATATAAAGAGTTAGGCCTGACAATTCGGATATTCGATTCAATTTCGGATTAGATTAATTTTTGGTTATGATATATTAGTTTATTGAATTAAAAGTGGCTTACTCTATATGTGTATTATGATCTATAAAAATTATAATTCGACTAAAATTGAATTATAATATATGTGGCTTAATATTAGTTCAAATTTAAATCGGATCGAATTATATTTAGTTTGGACAATTTATAATTCGGTCATGATTGGTTCAGGATCATAATCGGAATGAATTATTTTCGATTAAATTTTCAGTTTGGATAATTTTCAGATCGGTTCAAATTGATTTTCAAATCATTATTGAATTGACTAATTCAGGTATAAATCAAATTTGAATTCATTTTGCCTAAGTCTAGAAAGAGTCATGTAAGACATGTATTGTTAGTTTCATGTAAAAGTTGTCTGGTCTTGGGTTGTAATTTATTAATGTGAGCTCATTTTACATGCCTCTAATATCAAACATGCCTCTAATATTATTCACTATAATTATATTAGTTGTCTCTGAGGAGTGAGATCTGTGAGTTCAAATATATTTAAGAATTAGAAACATTATTATCAAATGTTTTTAAAACTTGTATCATAATAAGGTAGTGGAGTAAACTTGTATATTTAATTAACTAAACAGTTGTGCACCGTGTTGATGCGAAGAATTAGCAACTGTAGTAATTTTTTTAAATATCTTTATAAAATTCGTTATTTCGATTTCCGAATATAGGTAACAGAATTTCATAATAAATTTGTAGGTTACTTTCATTTTAAACAATGATGGCAGTGAACTCTTAGTTGCAGATTCTTGGTGTCCAAGGGATATTAATATTGATTAAATTTTTTCTAGTTTTTGGATGTTTTATTCTATAAAAATTGTTGTACAGATTGTTTAAATAAACATGATATATATTTTTTAATATGTGTAACAATGAATTAGCTGAGATAAAAGGATCTTGTTATACAACAAAAAACTCATGCATGCCATATTTTGTAAACGGTTTTAAACATTATAGTTTTTTTCTTAAAAAAAACATTAAAGTTTTCTTTTGAGCTTTTTTCATAAATAACTATCCCTAAATGTTTTTTTTCAAAAATACTATGATTTTTTGAACTTTTTGCAAAAATACTATCTTTTTGAAATTATTTTCAAAAATACGGTTTGCAACTAGATGCAACCATGTGCAATTTTTGCAATCAGAATCAATGCAACCATCTGCAACTTTTGCAACCAGAATCAACCAAATGCAACTTATTAGTAGTGATGTTTTTTCGACGTCCTAAAATCAGGATCCCTAAACCCTAAACCCTAAGTTCGTATACGAATTATTCGTCATTCTTAATATTTCTAAAATCCAAAATAGAAACATTGAACCCCAAAAGTTAATTATTGAACCCTAGGGTAAACCAAGACCACAAGTTTACCCTTTTTATTAATAATTTTTTTTGAATTCTTAGCTATTTTTTCAATTATTTTTTAAAAAGTTGCATCTAGTTGAATATGGTTGCTTTGTTTGCATCTAGTTGCGTTGGTTGCAGACCGTATTTTTTGAAAATATTTTTTGGTTGCATCTAGTTGCAGACCGTATTTTTGAAAATAATTTCAGAAGATAGTAAAATTGAAAAAAAACTTAGAAAAAGTAGTATTTTTGATAATTTCCCTTTTCTTTTTGCGATACAAAATTTTCTGCATGTGTAAAACATTACTTTTGCGGGCTCACTATTTTTGCACGAAATTACGTACTAGTATATAATATATATACGTACTAGTTTTATACATGTTCAATGCACGGGAAGTTTTATAAATTACTTATATGAATAATTTTTTCAAGTTTTATTTATTTATTAAATTGTGTGATTCTTTTCGGAATGTCATTAAATTATTTATAAGCCTTTTATTAATTTTTTTAACTTTTAAAATGTTTGCACTCGTCAGGAATCGAACCTTGATCCTATCATTTTATAACACTATTTTTAAAATGACTATTATACCCTGACGACCAAATCACAAAAACTTCTCTATACTAATTATATATAGGATACTAATTTAAAACCCGTGCGATGCACAAATTGTTAATTGTTATTTTATTATTATTTTTTTAATATTTTATTAATTGTAATTGTGCAAAAAATAAGTAGGCATGTTAAAATAGCTAAACACTTTTAATTAATCAAAAATATTAAAACAGATTTTAAAATAAATAAGTATGGGTTTACCCGTTATATTTTTGGAAAATGAGGGATTTTAGTAAGAAAAAATAAAAAATGTAACATATATTTAGTTTAAAAAGGTAAATGCCCGTGATATTTTTGGAAAATGAGGTTTTAAAATTTAATAATTAAAAGTATTTAAATACGTTTTAAAATAAATAAGTAAAGGGTTTTCTGTGATGTTTTTGGAAAAAAAATGGATTTTAGTGAAAAAAATAGAAAAAGTAAATTGTAAAAGGTAATTTTCCTTGATATATTTAGAAAAGGATGAACTTTGTTAGAAAAAATATATAATGTGTTTTAGGTGAAAAGATAATTGGTTATAAATAGGTATTTAATTATTTATATTTTAATATTTTTAGTAATTGCATTTGTTAAGAAAAATAAGTAGACATGTTAAAATAGATAAACTTTAAAAAAAATAATTATAATATTAAAATAAGTTTAAAAATAAATAAATAAAGGTTTGTCCGTGATTTTTGGAAAAATAGGGGGTTTTAGTAAAGAAAAATAGAAAAACACACATGTTTTAGTTAAAAAATGTAATTTTCCGTGATATATTTGAAAAAGTAGGGGAATTTGTTAAAAAAATAGAAAAAATAATGTATTTTAGGTGAAAAGGGTAATTGATTATAAATAGGTAATATTATTATATAATAATATATTTCTATAAATAAGTAAGGTTAAATTAAGTAAAAACACAAAGTACGGGGCAATTAAGTAAAATCACAACGTACCATACCAACCAACCAAACTTTTAATGTTTCGTCTATTATATAATAGTACTAGCTTAAAATTAATTGTTATTTTATTATTATATTTTAAATATTTTATTAATTGTATTCGTTAAAAAAAATAAGTAGGCATGTTAAAATAGCTAAATACTTTTAATTAATTAAAAACATTAAAACATATTTTAAAATAAATAAAAATAAAAAATGTAACATATATTTATTTTAAATAGGTAAATGCCCGTGATATTTTTGAAAAATGAGGTTTTAAAATTTAATAATTAAAAGTATTTAAATTCGTTTTAAAATAAATAAGTAAAGGGTTTCGTGTGATATTTTTGGGAAAACAAATGAATTTTAGTGAGAAAAATAGAAAAAGTAAATTGAAAAACACAATTTCCCGTGATATATTTAGAAAAGAAGGGACTTTGTTAGAAAAAATCTATAATATGTTTTAGAGTAATTGGTTATAAATAGGTATTTGTTATTTATATTTTAATATTCTTAGTTATTGGATTTGTTATGAAAAATAAGTAGACATGTTAAAATAGGTAAACTTTTAAAAAATAATTATAATATTATATGTTTAAAAATAAATAACTAAAGGTTTGTCCGTAATATTTTTGGAAAATGAGGGGTTTTAGTATGGAAAAATAGAAAAACTAACATGTTTTAGTTAAAAAAATGTAATTGCCATGTTTGAAAAAGTAGGGGAATTTGTTAGAAAAAATAATGTATTTTAGGGAAAAAAGGTAATTGGTTATAAATATGCAATATTATTATTTAATAATATATTTCTATAAATAAGTAAGGTTAATTAAGTAAAAACACGAAATATAAATATAGTTAAGGGCAATTAAGTAAAATCACAACGTACCATACCGACCAACAAAACTTTTAATGTTTCATCTATTATATAATAGTATTGATTGATATAATGCTTTTTATGTTATATTCGGTAAAAAATAATGGAAGTGAAAGAAATGAAATGAAAACTGAATTATGATATATATGATATTTTACGTTTTATATTTTTTTTATTACATTCATAACAACTTAAATTAGAGATCAATAATCCCATTTTGACAAAAAAAAAATGCTCCATTCCTTTAAATGTCCATTTTCGTCCGAGTTTCATTATAACAAATTTAAAATCTTTCCTTCAAATTTTATTATTTTAATTAATTTTTTTCATATTATTTCTTTCCATTCTCCAACCCAACGTTACGACAGATAACCAAAAGAAAGAGAATCCCACTAAATATATTCTCTCCAATGAGACAGCTACCAATACATGCAAACAAAGAGTCATATAAATCACATTATTATGAAAAAATTAGGATACTGTTTCTAGTATATTATTGAAAGTTCAATTTTCCATGCATTGTAATAAAAAATACATGACTATTGACTATAATTATATTTATCTTTTAAAAAAGTTATCATCAAATGTTTTTAAGACTTGTATTATCTATCATATGAGGTGTTGGAGCAAACTTTTTAATTATTGAATTATAAGCATATATATAAAATGAGAAAGTAGATTTGGAAGGAAAGAAAACCTAATTATTTTGTAAAAGTTGTTTTTTGTACAAATAAAGATTAAGTAATAGAAAATATTAAAATTAATGTTTGTATTTTCTTTATTTTCAGTCTTGCCTTGAATTTGCAATATGACTTCCATATATTAAAGATGTAAACTAATTTAATATCAAAAATATTACACTGCAGGTATCATTGTTTATCAAGTTCAACATTCTAGCATTTTAGTCTGAAGGATTTTATTGTTAAATGCGTAAAAGAATTTTTCACAGGAATTCGTGGACTTCATTCGAGATAAAGACATGGTGCATATGCGTACTGTTACAACAATTTATTTAGTGGAATAAGCAAGAGGCTCATCCCATTTACAAAAGACTAGACAGGATCTTAGTCATCGTCTGAGCATTGCTAAACGAGATCTGAAAATTCTTATGCTTAAACAAGGCAATATTACTTCTAATGTAAGGGTGAGTCGATGACTAGGGAAAATTTAGTGCAATGCCAGTATGCCCTATCTTTAAATCCGCTTGACAAACATCTATGTGAGCAAGAACTGAAAGCTTGTATGGATTTATCTAAAGTTCTTGAGATAGAGGAGAAATTCTGGCTTCAAAAATCTAGGATTCAATGGTTGAAGGAAGGTGATTCCAACTCTTCCTTCTTCCTTAACCAGACTAGGAGCCATTGGAATGTAAACAAGATCTTGTTTATTCGTGACAATGATGGTATATTAGTATCAGGACAAGCTACAGTTTCGGAAGTTGCGCTTGATTTCTTTCAATCTAACTTGGGGGAGGAAGACAACATTGATCCAATTGATCTTTCTGATGTGCCTTGCCCAACTCTCTCACCTAATCATGCTGATTCTCTTGTTCAGCCAGTGACTGATGTTCTTATTCTTAAGACCCTTAAAGGAATGAAGAAAAAGAAAGCCCCGGGACCTGATGGTTTTGGTGTTGAATTCTATTTGGATGTCTGGGATATTGTGGGAAGGGACTTTTGTAACACAGTTAAGTCTTTTTTCACGGGCAATTTACTTCACACTTCCATAAACTCCACTGTGATTGCTCTTATCCAAAAGGTTCAGACTCATGCATAAATGAAAGACTTTAGGCCAATCTCTCTTTGTAACATTGCTTATAAATGCATTGCCAAGATCTTGGCGGCTCGGATGAAAGGTACTATGTCCTCTTTAGTCCATGACTCTCAAAGTGCTTTTATTTCAGGACATAAGATCACTGACAACATCTTGCTAGATCAAGAACTCTTCAGAGGTTATAAACGGAAAGCTGGGGTCCCGAGTTGCACCTTAAAGATTGATCTTCAAAAAGCCTTTGACTCGGTTAGATGGGATTTCATCATTCATTGTTTGAGGGCTCATAACTTCCCGGAACAATTCATTTCATTGATTGCGTTGTGTATCACTTCGACTAGGTTCTTTGTCAAAGTTAATGGGACTTTAACTGATCTCTTTACTAGTAGGAAAGGGCTTCGACAGGGTGATCCTCTTTCACCCTACTTGTTTACGCTTGCCATGAATGTTCTTTCTGTTCTCTTTAATACCATGGGCCACCCATTTAAGCATCACTGAAAGTGCAAGGATTTGAATATAACTCATCTGTTTTTTTGGGATGATGTAATGCTTTTTGCACGGGCTGATATTCCTTCCCTCAAAATGGTTATGCACTGTCTGAATAAGTTCTCCTCTTGGAGTGGTCTCCAACCCAATCCTAACTAGAGCACTTCATTCTTTCAGAATGCAAAAAACTCAGTTCTTAACTGGTTTGAAAGAGAGTTGGGTTATGCCAGGGGAACTCTTCCCGTTAAATTCCTGGGTGTTCCTTCAATTGTATCTAGACTGTCTATACATATGTGTGTACCTTTGGTGGAGAAAATTCTTAAAAGAATTCATGCCTGGACAAGTAAATTCTTATCTTATGCGGGGAGACTTTAGCTACTTAATTCGGTTCTGAGCTCTACTCTGTCCTTTTGGACTCAACACTTTGTTCTACCAGGGGAAGTCTTCAAAATACTACGGAGGTTATTTACTAGATTTCTTTGGAAGGGAACTACTGAAACAAAGGGAGGAGCTAAGGTTAACTGGTAAACCCTATGCCTTCCAAAGAAAGAGGGTGGTTTGGGGATTTGGGACTTCAAGGATTGGAACAAGGCGCAATTCATGACGCTTATCTACCTCATACTTGACATAAACTCTCATTCAATCTGGTTGGACTGGGTTAGACGGTATCATTTGGGTGCATTTTGCTTCTGGACTATACCATCTACTAGTGATTATGCGTGGACTTGGAAAAAATTATTGTCTTTTAGGCAAGAAGCTGCTAGACACCTCAGAGTGGATGTGGGGAATGAAGAAGATACTAGATTCTGAAATGAGCCTTGGGAAAGCCGGGGTATTATTACTCAGACAGTGAATCTTGGTACTACTATTCATGAGATGGTGGCACAAGGCAGATTACCTGACATCTTTGATGTCTCTCACTTGGAGATTATTAGGTGGATCCTTTGCTCAGAGTTTGCTGCTCTACCTACTTTGACTGATAGACCTGATCAGTACTTGTGGAATAATAGGAAGTTGCCCAAGATCAAAACCAGAGACATATGGGAAACAACTCGGTTCTTTGATATCCCGGCGACCTGGGTAACCCTTGTCTGGGGAAAACTTGTCATTCACATATTTGCTTTTATACATTGGTTGGTCTGTCATTATAGATTACCTACTGCTGACAGACTTCTTCGTTTTGGTTGTGACATGGATGTCCAATGTCCTTTCTGTATCTCAGGAAGGGAAACACAAGATCATATTCTTTTCATCTGTCCTTACACGGAGTTCATTCTGAGAAAGTTGATTCTTGCTTGTGGCCTGGATGTTTGTCAGCATTATCACTCGTGGATTCAACTTCTTTATTCCTTTTTGGCGCTGAACCTAAACAAACCTATGCTCGCTATCGTTGGATTGGTTTTCCAGGTTCATTGTTATCACATCTGGAGACAGCGGAACCAAAGGAGGCATGATGGGGATTTTCTTTCTCCTGAAGAGCTTTACCATTGTATCGTTGTGGACATTAGAAGTACAGCCTAGTCCTCAGTATGGCTTACTTCTAGAGCTAGCTGTCTACACCCTTCTCTTCGTTCATTCTTACATATATAGATTACATGTTAGATGTTAGCTGAGTTGTTGTTGTGTGTTTTATGTCTGGTGATCTTCAAAGATGACTACTCATGTTTAGTCATCTTTTTGATGTTATCTCTTCTCAAGAAGCTTTTTACATTCTCTTTGCTTTAATATACAAAAAGGTTACCAAAAAAAATGTGGCCCAAGAAGGCACATAAGGATATGGAAGAATGGAGGCTATTTTGTTACCTTGGTTTTATGTGAATTTGTCAAAAAGATATAAATAATTTGTACCTCAGGGAATTGTAATGTATATAATAAAAAGGGACCTGAGATTGTTTACCAGAAAAAGTGTCTGACAGCATTATCCATGAGGGTTTTTTGAGACTATAATTTTTAGCTCTTCTTGATTCTATAATCTTATATATACTTTAAAAATTATATATATATATAAGGTGATAGCGGTAGCTTCAATATTTGAAAATGAGGAATCATGGTCTCTTTTATATCAACTGAAGCCTAATTTTCATGTGACTATTAATTATAAATATAATTGGTGTTAAAGGGAAATGATGAATACTTACTCATAACAGAACTGAAAACCATCCAGTGTTTCTTTTTAACTTTTTATGGTGTTGGAGAAAACTATTTAACTAATAGAACTAATGATTGTTTGAAGGAAGTGTTACATTTTTTGTAGGGTTTTTTGGCAAGTATTTGAAATATCATTTTAATTCAAATAAAGGTCAGCGTTAGTCCAAACTATAAATATATGCCATATAATTAATATCCAGAGTTAGTCATTTAATGATTATAACACCCCATATTGTTTTCCTGATTATCTTTAAGTGATTTTTTTTTTTGACAAAGACATAGTTGATTGTATTTGATCTAAATGTTTGCATAAATGCCGTGACAATCAAAATTGACATATTAGGTTTGGGATTTTGCACTTTCATGTATATAGATGGGCGAACAAAAGGACCAGATCTGTGACACAGAACATCAATTTTCTAATATTTGCTAATGTGCAGGAAAATTTATTTTTCTTAGACTCCCACTTACACTACAATAAACATGGGCATTTACGATGGTTTTTATGCATTGAAACCGTCGTAAATGGCTCAATTACGATGAAATTTTTTCGACGCTTTTGGTCAAGTAGTAAGTTCATATTTTGTCACAAATTATAATTGTGTCATAAGTTTGAACGGCGGGGCCCACCAGTTCAATAAAATATTAACAAAGTTACGACTAGATCTGGCAATTCGGATAATCGGTTCGATTTCGGATCGAATTAATCTCGGACCGGATCAACTTTCGGTTATGATATATTTGAGTATAGTTCAGATCGGATCGGATCTGATTCGGTTTGGGTCTATTTCTGATTAAAATCGGATAAAATTTGGATTAAAATCGGATGAATTTAGTTCGGATCAAATTCGGTTCGGATATTTTCGGATCATTACTCATTCATTTTTTTTTAATTTGTTAGACTTTAAAAAATATCTTATTATCAAATATATTATTTTTAGTATAAAATAATGTACTTTTCCAAAAGTATTGATTAAATATCTATGTTATTTTTGACATAAAATTGTTCTAAATATGAATTTTTCTTATAAATAGATTAATTTATTGAATTAAAATTGGCTTATTATATGTATATTATGATATGTAAAATTTATAACTCAACTAAAACTAAATTCATCATTTTTTTTAGTTCATATATAAATTGGATCACGTATTTCAAATAATATTGGGTTCGGATAATTTATTATTCGATTATAATCGGTTCTGGATCACAATCGGATCAGATCATTTTCGGTTAAATTTTCGATTCGAATAATTTTCGGATCGGTTCAAATCATTTTTCGGATCATTATCGAATTTACTAATTGGATACAAAATCGAATTCGGTTCTATGAATTTCGGTTCGATTCTTCGGATCTAGACCCATTTTGCCAGGTCTAGTTACGACGGGAGTAAAGTATCGTATGTTCACTTCTTATGACAGAACATTCGTCACAATTTAACAACGGGACCCACAATTATTTATATCATAAAAGAACTAACAACGCGATTTGTCCCGCGTTGTCGTATATTGAGTGGGACCCATTTGGTTGCTTAAATTAATTTTTTTTTATGACTAAATTACTAAATTACGAGATAATATGACTGACGAACACCCGTCGTAAAATTAGTGTGCCCAGAAACCAAATTGTGTTGATTTTCTAGTTTCCGGCCATTTTCGGCTTCCAAATTATATACAAAATATGTCCATTCACAAATACCAATGTGCAACGCAATCCAACACCCTAATTACAACCACATCACTAAACATACCAAAATATAGAATGCACGAATCAAAATACTATATAATTTATATAAAGTTTGTCATAAATCCATAGTCATTCACATCCAATAGTTTAAAACATCTTACGCAAAGTTAGATCGGTATACAAACAATCACAAGCCAAATTCAAGTCACAAAAACTACTTAGAAAAACATGCATCATCCATATTACATTCACTAACACTAAAATTCAACCTCTAATAACAGGACCGTCACGAGAGACAATATCATAAGTTGGAGCACTCATATCACAATCATTGTCAAACTCGGTATTCTCACCACTGTCCCCCACCATCATCAGGATGGTCATCGACAGCTGCTAGCACCTTCCCCTACAATATACACATAAATAATTAGCTATAAAATTCGAATGACAAGTCTAAGAATTGATCAATATCGTCAAAGGCATTAAAACAAGCCATGAGATTCTTCTGGATAATCCCAGTGAACACACATGTGACCTGTGTACACACATGTGCTTTAAATTTTCTTTATATCAATAAATCTCTTATATATCCCTATAAATTATAAATGTATTCTGTTTCTTTTTTTCTCAAGGCCGGAATTTATGAGCTGCTAATAAATCACATGGTATAGTGAGCTGCCAATAAATCACATTGTACAGTTCTGGAGCTTTGAATCACTTTTTTTGGCAGAAGAGCAGCTATATACTTAACCTTCTGCACGATATATTAGAACTAATTAGATAGCCTCATGAGTTTGTTTCAAGTGATTTATCTATTCTAATAGAGCTTTATCCTTTTCACTGGTATGCAACCAATTCTTGTTATATATTATACAGTTATTGTTAATATCTGACGATGTTGTCACCCAAATTTTACATGAGACCTAAAACTATTGATTTTACATTAGTAGCATCCACTTGAGAGACTGAACATGGTACATAGCTAGTGATTTGTCTCAGTTTAAAGCTACCCTCGGGCTTATGAAATTGGATATCTATTAAGATTTTCACTCGGAGTATATTCGTATTAAGTATATTCGTATTAGATACTTAAAAAAAGGGTTTGGAATTAATGCTTGTATTAACAAATATGATGCTACTAAATACTTGTTCTACAAACTAAGAATCGAAAAGCCACTTCATTAACATTATTATCACACAAAAGACAAATTTTTAACTGAAGAAAAAAAAAAGTACTACTAAGAGATTTTACCTTAGCTGCTCCCGGTCCATCCGTCTTTTATATATTGTTTAGCACATCGACCGCGACCTAGATAATGGCATGTCGTGTCTCTCTAGTAATAAGATGGTCTGAAGGTAGCAAGGAGTCTCCTTCTACCACATCTCGTGTTAAGAGATGGATCTGCTCGGGTGTCAACATGTACTCCTCCGGATTTGCTCGGGCCTAGGCCAGGGTCTCATCCACGACTCGCATGAACATGTCATCTTGTATGCGAGCCAAGACAGATCTGCCGGAGCTACCTTCTCCTTTTCGAGATCGCGGGGGACGTCCATAAGACTTTGTGACAATATAACATAGATCTGTTATTACTGTGAATAAAAGACATGGGACAATTAGAGCATTGAAAGAGCTGGAAAATCAGAAAAATTATCTTGTAGAAATATAGCCAAATGTGGTCAGGCAAAGTCTGTGGCTTTTCTATTTTTTGGTTCAGTTCTCAAGCAATTATACGAGATACTTAAAGATAGAAACCGCTAATTCTTAAATGCTTGATATGAGTAGTGATAGACTAATAGATTGTTAAAAAGGTAGTTGCAATTAATAAAACGCCTAAGATAGACATTCAGATTCCTCACAGGATCATTCGGCCCAGGGACTAGTAGTGTCATGAACATGTATGGCTCCTTCATGGACATGGTATGTAGAAGGTTGTACACAAGTAGTACAACATGACAAACTGAGTATGCAGTAGAAGTAACATTGAAGTACCGTGCGGGGAATCCATCAGTTGCAAGACCAAGTCTAACGTTACGAATCTCCGCTGCAAAATCCGGATAGTTCTTGTCAAATTCCTTCAATTCTTCTCCATCTACAGGGTGACTAAGAACCCCTTTAGTCACTATTCTGTTCTTGTAATACTTCATATGATCAGCTGTGTGGGTACACATGTACAAATGATGTAGATGAGGAGTGATTTTGAAATATCTTAAGATCTTTCTCGTAATGGTAACGCTCCCGCCATTAGTTGCAAGTTTGTATCAGCTCAACTCACAATACCTACAATTTTCCAAATCTTTATCATCACCGTAGAACAACATGCAGTCATTCTCACAGGCATGTATTTTTTCTTATCCAAAGTCCAGCTTCTTGACCATCTTCTTAACAACATAATAATTAAAAGGAAGTTAATGCCCCTCTGGAAACACATCTCCAAATAAAAGGAGCAGCTCATCAAATGCCTTATCACTATATTTATTATGATTCTTCCAATGTAGTAATCTCGTAACAAATTTTAGTTGTGTGTACTTGGTATTACCCGGATATATTGGTTCCCCGACGCTATTCACATTGTCTAAAAAATTAGTCGTTTGCTCGTTCGGGTTCTCGTGGTTGCTATATTCCTCTACAAAATCTTCCCCTCTAAAGCCATCCCTCAACATTTCAAATTCATCAAACACATCTTCATGATCAATCATTTCTTCATCTCCTGGCCCACTTTCTTTTTCATGTTCATGATAATGTCATACGGTGTAACTCTCAAGAAAATCGATTACAAATAAGTGGAACTCGATATCGGGAACAAATTGAAGGAGTTGATTCGTACATGTATTACACGGACATCTAATTAAAAGTTTAGGAGTATTCGGTTCCTTACTATTATTTATTGCAAATGCCAAGAAATCTTGAACCCCTTAAGTATATTCTTCCATGAAACCATAATCACCGGGTATAGTTCGTTTAGAAATCCAACTAGTATCATAAGACATCTACAAATATAAAAAAAAAAATATACAAATCAATAACACAAGTGCACACATATATTTTGAACATGTAATGAACTTAAAAGTAAATCATATATATATATATGCATTAAAATAAAGTAGAGGAATTTAAAATTGAATCCTTACATTGATGACTGTTGTAGTCGTGGTTGCTATGTCATCTTATGAATTAAATGATATGAAGATGTGTTTCTGTTAAAAAAATAGAGGGGGAAGAATGGGAGTTAGGAAAGGGGACAACATGATAAGAAGCCATTGGCGAATTTTACACAGACTAATTTACGACGGAATATAAGATTCTGTCGTAAGTTTATTTAAAATATTATTTTAAACGGCTAATATTGTAATGCAATCAGGTGGAATTTATTATTGTTTCTGAACTAAATTACAACGGAAATTTCGTCGTATATTGAGTCTCAAAACGACGTCGATTTTCCTAGAAAAAAATTATTTATTTTATAATTTAATTTAATTTTGATAAAATAACAAAATATTTAACTTTCGATGAAAGTTCAAATCCGTCGTAAAATCAAACGATGTTGTTTTAATTGGCGCGCTGATTTCCCCCATTTTTGTTTGGCTGGTGCCAAATTTTATTAATAAAATAAAAAACTTGCGACAAAATTGTTTTTCATCGTAAAGAGTTACGACGAAATTTTTTCCCCGTTGTTTGCGGCGCGCCCAACATTCTGTCATAATTTTCACAATTTGTTGTAGTGTTAGTATAATCCTCACCAAGGTGACTACAATGACTGTCATACGTCTAAGATTTAGACAGCTAAATGTGCTCCTTGTGTTTAGTGAACATCAATCAATTGAATTCTATAGTGTTAAAGAATAAACACTTATCAACAAGAACAAATGAGGATAGATATAAACACATTAAATAAAGATTCATGTAACCTACGCTCTCAATTGTTAGCTTCATGTAAATGTTGTCGGTTATGGTCTATAATATATTAATGTAATCTTAATTTTCATGCATTGTAATATCAAACATACATGCATGACTACAGAATATAATTGTATATGTTGTCAATGTAGAGTGGGAGTATAAATTTGTGTTAGATTTAAAAATATGATCATCAAATGTTTCTTTAATTTATATCATTATGAGGTATCAGAGTGAATTTTTATATTTAATTAACAAGGATGGGGGACATAATGAGGTGATGCGAAGAATTAGAAATGTGAAATAACCTTAAATATTTCTACAAAATTCTTCTTTTACAGAGTACAAGATGGAGTCAAATGGTTGTTAGGTCAACGCCCCCAATAATTTAGTAGGCCACAAAATTGTAGGTCATCATAATCTATTATAAGTGTAGTTGTATCGTATAAGTACCTTGTTTCTTCTTTTTTTTTGAACAATAATGTTAATTTCTAAAAAAATTCTTTTTGAAATATAATGGTGTATTGTTGAGTGCTTTGTTGTGCATGTTCCAAAATGTTTCTTTGATTTCTAAAAACATACAATTTAATTGGACTTTTTTCGAAGTTTTTAAATTTTTAAATGAATTAAATATTTAAGGTGAGATCTAAAATTGATTTAGGCAGAAATTTTTTATAGTATAGTTCTTCATTTCTTTGCTTAGTACTATATATAATTCTTTTCACCGTAGTAACTTATCAACATCAACGGCCTGTAATATTTCACAAAAAATGAGGAAAGATACCCCCCAACCCCCCCCTCCCCCCCCCCCCCACACACATATATACAGGGTCTTACTCTAATATAAACCTCTTTTAGACTAGAAACTAAAAACCAAATAAAAAATTTCTTAAATCACGTTGAAATATATCACATATGGTATGCAAATTGATCTTTGAGAGATGGAGAAAAATACAGCGAAGTCGGATTTCAAAAAAAGTTCACCGATTAACGAGAAAAATCAAATTAAAACGGAGGGAATTGGGTAGGATTGTGTATGGGAGAGTGTATTTTAGTTGTGTATGGTGCCTGTAAGGGGCCATAAGATTAGATTGATTAAAGAGATTGAATTAGTTTCTAGTTTCTAGTTTCTATTTTAAGTTTGGTTTCTATTTGATCAATTGTCTATAATATATATATAGGGAAAAGATCCAGAGAGAACCTATCTTTTTGAGAGAACCGAGGGAACTAACCAATCACCCTTGATTTACCACACCATCCAACGGCTGATATGTTTTAAAAAATTTCTATTATACTTTTATTAGTATTTTAACATTTTTTTTAAGTATTTTAATAATTTTATAAGATTCTTTTAAATGTTTTAATAATTATATTAAAATTAGGATTCTGTTAAGTATTCTACAAAGTGTTTTATAATATATTTCAACATAAATTTATTTATAATAAATTTAATTGATAATTAAGACTCTTTTTAGTGTTTTATTAAGATTCATTAATTATATTATAGTATATCAACGGTCTTATATATATAAGAGTAAGTTCAATATCATATGTAAAATGGCTATAACCTTCGCTATATTTTGATATAAAAAGTACTTTTTGGTATTAATATAGAAATTCAACATCAATGCTAATTGCATTTTACAAGTATATAATTCTAAATTCAACTAATTTTTCATCTTTCTCTCTTAACTTTCATTTAAAGTACACCAGCATCATTCAGCATATGGTTATAGAGGCAATATGCATCTTTGATTTCAAATCAAATATATATTTATTTGCATCCAAATATATAACTCTTGATGTATTAGATTTATACAACTATTAAATAAATGTGAATTTATGTTAGAACTTACATCATTAAGTGTTGTGTCACACAATCATGATAAGTGTTTCTTAAATGCATTTCTCTTAGATAGAGAATCTCACTTAATATAATTTTCTCCATGTTGACTACAATGAGTGTCACTGCTAAGACATCCAAGTGAAATCAACATCTACAACTTGCAATTTTTAAAGAAAAACAAGGAATAATACTAATACTAACATATGGAGTCATGTAAACCACACTCTAATCACTTGTTAGTTTCATGTAAAAAAATGTCGGGTCTTGGGCTATAATATATTAATGTAAGCTTAATTTTCATGCACCGTAATATCAAACATCCATGACTATTTACTATATTTATATTTGGTATAAATGAAGATTATGAGTGTACATTTATTATAGAAAGAAAAACATTATAATCAAATATTTCTTGAACTTGTATCATTATGAGGTTTTGGAGTGAACTTTTATATTTTATAAACTAGAGGTGTGTGCACAACGAGGTAATATGATGAAATGGAATCAGTAGGATGAAAAATTATAACTATTTCTACAAACATAGTTTTTCTAGAAGTATGAATACAGATATCGTTAGGCCCCATAATTAGCATGCACGGTTCACTTAATTGTTAAAGGGCTCAATAATTTGATGAGCCCCAAAAATGTATTACGTGGATCTATCATATAAGTGTAGTACATACTATATGAACTCCATTTGTGATTTAAATTTAGCTTTAATAATTATTCGTTTTTTGCAGCTATAGTCTCATCTAGTCACGCTCCAACCTAGTATTGTGATTGTATTTTTACACGTGTAGTATATGCATAAGAAGATTTAGAACTCCTGACAGATTTATTTATGAAAAATTAGACTTTATGAATGGATTAGAACTTATGACCAAATTTATTTCGTGACAAAATTTGAAGTTGTGACTACAATCTAAACTTGCGACACAAAATTCAATTTCTAACAAAATTATAGTTTATGACAAATCGAAACGTGTGACACAATTCATACTTGTAACTAAATTCTTTATCGTGATCGTATTTTTGTAAGATTATATTGAAACCTTAAGGACCAAAATTGAGGAACTAAAGAATTCGAATTATCGAAATTTGAATGTTGGAGGAGTTTTGCAGGCGTTGAGGTCTGAAATGAGTCAGTTGAGGTCTGAAATGAGTCAAATAGCTGAGCAAAGGAATTCTTCACAAGTAAAGGATCTACGAAATCTGGTCCCATAAGGTCACAAAACAAAATGGAAGAATCGAAGTTGTTATCTTATCTTGATCTTGATGTGAACTTGTCAAAAATATATAAATAGTTTGTACCTCACGCCGCTTCAATTTATATGTTTCGTGTCATATCACTACAAAAAACAGCGGTGATAATCGACCGCTTTATTGTGACCGTCATGAGTTGGTTGGTTTTGATACACATTTCCAACCGAACTTAACCATCATAATTAGTGTCAAAATCAACCACCTAGCGACTGACGATTGGTCACTTATACATTTCATTTCCAACCGTTCAAAACCAACTAAAAGATCGATTGTAAATACACTCAAAATTGACCGATTTTGGGTTAATTATGTCTTTAGTAGGTCCCATGTTATGCCCAACAACCACATGGTAGTCCACGTCACTTTTAACAGCGACTGAATTCGGTTGGGAAAAGGTCAGTTGAACATGCTTGTCAAGTGTATTTTATATACTCACCAACATTGTTATGTGGTGTCACGTCGCGATTGGTCGATAAAATGAGCTGTCACGTGGGAGGACATAAATGACCAAATTCGGTCGCTTTGGGTGCATATTCAGTTGGTTTTGCTCCTGAGCCATAAATAAGATCTAACATCCATCTTTATTCTCTTCTTATGTGAGTATTTATAAAACTTAAATTCAAGATATAAAAGTTGAAGAAGACAAGCCACGGCCATATTAAAGAGGGTGTGTATCTCAATAAATTGTAAGTTCTTATATATTGCATGTTTCTAGTTATGTATAAATGTGTATTTAAGTAAAAAAATTGAATACTGAAGTAGTGGCCCATAGCTACGAAGGGTCATGTAAGCCCCATTATAAATCATTAGGATCCTGGTCTATAGTATGAAAATTCAATTTTCATACAATGTAGTATCAAATATACATGATTATCGTAACATCAAATATACATGATTATCGACTGTAATTACACTATTATATTTGGTGTCAACAATGATTATGAATAGAAGATTTAGTGTATAATTTAAAATTTATCATCCGCTAGATCTTAAACTTGTGGCAATATAAGGTTTTGGAGCAAATTTTTTCAATTAATAAATGGAATATTAAATTAAGGAGAAGGAAAAACTTATATAATCTTTTTAAGTTACTTTTTTTGTAAGTATGAAATAAACTGTAAGCAGATGCAGACAATTTAAAGGTCCGGGTTTTCCTTGTTCTTGAACTATTTTTGAAGTATGAGTTAAGTTAATTTAAAGATATGAGTTAATTTAAATAAAGAATTGTATATTCATTAAAGTGTGTTTTAAATAAAGAAATACATATCTTTTGTGCAATAAAGAAACAATATTCAAAATATACATGTCAAAGTAATATAAATTTATAGTTATATTTAATTATATTATTTGAAATTTTCAATTGAAATTGGATCAATTTGATCACAATGAGATAAATTAAACCAGATGGAGTATACGTAGTGGTGTAAATGATCCGGGTAAAATCGGACATTCCTTTACTCAAGTATCGGATTATTTTATTTTTATTATGTCCAGATTTAGGTCCGAAATCATTTTATTCAGATCTAAGCCTAACGCAGAACGGAAGACTAGGATCAACAAACGTTAATCCTTAAGAACAATATCTGGAATCCACCAGAAAAGATGAGAAAAGTCTCAAGATTTTTAATTTAATCAAAAGATAATAGATAATGGATCCCCAAAATACAATACGATGATGTTTTTATATGAAGGGATATAAAACTCTTAAAAAGGAAATAAAACAAATCCGAATTAAACTAAAATAATTATTATAAAGCAGCATGATCATGTAGCATTGAGCGTGATCATGTGCGGTTTCTCCAGCCCCTTGTTAAGCTGCTGTTTTTTTTTCAATATGGCATGCTCATGTAATCATGTCGCATGGTCATGCCAACATGCATCCTTAGCAACGTGATCATGTTGTCTTCAGCGCGATCATGCCGTTATTTTACCTTACTCCATTGCATGTCTTCTCTTGTAAAACCTTTCTTCAAATACCCGGGCCTCTTGTCCCACATCAGTCATGTTATTCCCAGACAATGAACCAAGATTGTAAAATGGGGGGTTGAATACAATCTTTAAAAATTCTTTAGTTCTTGACAGTAGAGATATGAACGTAAATTCAAGAACAGAAAAACAACCAAATAAAACTAGCACAAGAATTAAAAATTCAGGTGGATTGATTTGTCCACCTGAGAGATTTTATTTAGAAGAAATCTCTGTGATATTTATGAATAAACACACAGCTGCATACACATTATTCTAGCTTCAACAATTTACAAAGGATATTGTTTTGAGCTCTCTAAACTGCCTAACTGATTTCTTGAGTTCTAGAATAATGCTACACTTGGTTATATATTTCAAGTTTTCAAGATAGTTCGAACAGTTAATAATACAAAAAGTAAATCTGTTCAAGATCCTTGTTTCTCCATTCTGAGTAGTGGTCCATATGTTGGTAGTTTGCCCTTCTTGGCTGATTGTTTTTTATAGAAATGCTACTTTTGACTAGATAAAACAGAATACTTCTTCTTCTCGTGAGTTTTCCAGAAATGCTGGTTTTCATGCTCTGTGAATTTTGTCAACCCATGTGCTCTGTCTGAACTGTCCTTTTCACAAAGTACAGAGTGTATCCGTAGATGTTATTTGAGTTGTATCCGTTGAGAGTATCTTGATCACATCCGTAGACAGCTAGTATTGATATCCGTAGACAGTACTTTGTCCACATCCGTAGAAGGCTAATATTGCTTATCCGTAGACAGTCAATTTCACTTATGTAAAATTACAAGGCATAGACTATTTACAATTAGACTCCATATTCTACATATCCATTAATAATCAACATGACTTATTCAGCCTAAAAACTAATACTACAACTTCTACATCAGAATTACAAATCAGGATTACACATTAGGACTGCACATCAGGATTGTATATCAAGATTGCATATCAGGATTGCATATCAGGATTATACATCAGGATTCCTTAAGCATGTTACATTGAGTCTTATCCATAGATAAGCTACCCTTTTACGGATACTGGAAAAACATGATATCCGTTGAAGGCTACATTTTTACTTATACAATTTTCACTAAATTAATCTAGTTATCATCAAGAAATAACATAGTTCCTAGCAAGTCCCTCTCACTTGTGAAAAACTTGACCCCGAGTTCTCTCTATATTAAGAACTACATACGCTTGTAGCTTGTCTATTTCCAGCGTTATCGGAATTCAGCTGTCTTGTAAACTTCGTAATAAATTCATCGTAAGTCGGAATTTGATGATTCTAGACTTTTCGGAAAGCTCTTTCAATTTTCTACAACTTTTGTTTCACAGTATATTTCCATATTATGCTCTGAACTGTTCTTAAAATCACAAAACACAAACAGAACTTGTTTTTCAGTTTCTGTTCAAATTCAGCGGACGTTTTATTGAATTCCCGATTCGTTATAAGTCCGATTCTGATGAATCATATCTTTTCAGAAAGGTCTTTTCGTTCTCAACAACTTTCCTCCTTTGAGTTTTCCAAGAAAATGTCGTTTAGAGGGTCAAAAATGTTAAAAACTGAACTGATCAGTATTGGATATATGATCTAGGTTGCGTTGAGGTAAGTTTTCGATCGATCTTTCTAGTATTTTTCAAAACTATGTGTTGTGTGTGTGTTTTGATTATATAAACTTGGGCTTAGTGATGATATATTTTGAAGTGATATGTATTATTTGATATGTGTTATGTGTAAGCAATAGTCTTGGAATTCTGATTTGTGCCATGGTTTGTGAAAATATCGAATAAGAATAAGGATCGAGTCACCGGGTTGTAGTGACAGTTTTTTGAAAATTTAGGACCGTTATCACCGGGTTGTAGTGATCGTGGCATGAATTATGGGTTTCGAGTTATTGTTATTATGTGGTATCGTATTTATCAAATAAGAATAAGAATATGTGAATCAAAAGTTATGTATTGTGTATCGTTATTGTATCGTATTCAATATCGTATTATCTTGTATGTATGTATACGTGTTGTTTGCCCAACTAGTTGGATCGATTGGTTTCTTGTTGGGTTGTATGGCTCATTCCTTACAATTTTCAGGTTCGGTGTAACTCAAGTGGGATAGCTTTGGAGTTCGAGGATCTTAGGTTCGGAATAGATTGGTTTTTGGATTATCGTTAGTTGTGCTTTTGTAATAGTTAGGTTTGTATAGAACTTTTGTCACGCTTCCGTCTGTAATTGTCATTGTATAGTACTTTATTTAAGTTTTGTATTTAGATTTAATAGTCTGAAAAGTCGGGCTGTTACAACAACAAATCCAAAAGATGAAATCGAGACACCCTTATCATCCAATGAATGCACAACATACGACATATTATCATTCATAAATTCAGTTGTCTTTTCCCTACTTTTGTGACAGAAATTCAAATCAAACTGATATGATCTACCCATTACCAACTGATAAGCACCTCAAACTAGCTATGTTAGTCACATAAATTTCGCCTATCTTAGTGTCAACCAATGGGCTATTCCAAACATCATTATATGGTGCCACAAATACTAGTGGAGGCAATTTGATTTCAGTATTCATGTCCCTTATATTGAAATTCTCGTGATATCTGTAGTCTACCGCAATTTTAAAAGTTTTGGAACTCACCTTATACAATAATTGAATTAAGCTCTTAGGTTGCAAATCATTCGCCGATTTATTAACATCCAAGGAATTTTCTTGTATGTCTTTAACATGTGCATCATCATCATCAGTGTTCTCACCTTTATAGACCTTCTCAAAACTTTCGTTGGTGTGCTCTTGTACATCCTTATCCTTGCCTTCTTGTTTGATTGTGCCCACTTTGACAGAATCAGTAGACTTACAGTTTTCAGCACCAATAATCTCACCCTTCTTCAACTAGCTCATCGCCTTTCAAATTTTTCGTATAAGCAAATTCAAGAAATTCTTTATCTTCAACATCCAACAAAGTATCAAGTTTTTTTTGAGGAAATTCATCGAACACCTTATCAACATGATCAGTTTCAATATGTTGAACCCTATCATCATCTTGTTTACGCTCCATGTGCATCTTATACTCATAATCTTCTGGTAAAAACTTACCCATCATCAAACGTCTCATCTTTCGCCATGTTTTGACTGATATTTTTCCTTGTTGCCGTCTCTGAAAAACAAGTTTTTCCCACCATCTAGAAGCAACACCTTTCAAATGAACTACCACCATCTTAACCTGCATATTTTTGGGAACCCCCATGACATCGAAAAATTTATCAACGTCAATTTGCCAATCTAGGAACTCATCAACTCCCATATTCCCATAAAATATTGGTATATCAGCCTCTTCAATATAATTATTGCTATTACGCTGGATACCCATATTTGCCTCGGAGCTACAATTCTCACCAAAGTGATATTTTCTAACTCGAGGAATTTGATTTTGATATTTTATTTCACCTCTACATTGGTTGATGTAGTTATTCATGTTTTCTGTCAACGTATTCATCTTGTCTATCAAAGACTTGAGAGTCGCGATAAAATTCTTCATAACTTCTGCAAGATCTTCTTTTGTGATAAATTCTCCCCTAACGAATCAGGTAACGAAAAGACAGGAAAAAACCTGCTCTGATGCCACTTGACGCAGAACGGAAAACTAGGATCAACAAACGTTAATCCTTAAGAACAATGTGCATGTTTGGGGTATCATAAAAAGGTTGACTTATAGTTTAAAATGAGTAAGTGCTTTATAAGTGATAAGTTGATGGATTCTTGTAAGTTATACGGGTGTTTGGATAAATTTACTTATAAGTTAGTGAAGAATTTGCTAAATTAAATTTGAAAAAATAATTATTAAATACAATGATTTCAACACTTGCATTTTAAATTAAAAAAATATTTAAAAACACAAAGGTAAAAATATAAAGTATTAAAAAAATAAAGAAATCAAAGAATAAGTTGATAAGTTAAGTAAAATGTTGGTGATTTCTAACATTCAACTTATCAATTTATAAGTTAAAAGTTATCAAATAAGCTGAGTACACAAACACCCCTCATAAGCTGAAATGGGTTTATAAGTCATGAGCTGACTTATAAACCACTGCACAAACAGGCCCAATATTAAACCCACAAATGTGAATTCAATTGATAAACTCTGGAATCCACCAGAAAAGATGAGAAAAGTCTCAAGGTTTTTAATTCAATCAAAAGATAATAGATGATCTCTAATACAATCCGAAGATGTTTTTATATGTAGGGATATAAAACTCTTATAGAAAAGGAAATAAAACAAATCTGAATAAAAATAAAATATTTATTATAAAACAGCATGATCATGCAGCATTGAGTGTGATCATGCGCGGTCTCTCTAAAACTAGTGTTGAATTTTCCCAATATGGCATGCTCATGCAATCCTTTTGCTTGGTCATGCCAACATGCATCCTTAGCAGCATGATATGTCGTCTTCAAACGCGATCATGCCCGTTATTCTACCTTACTCCATTGCAGGTCTTTTCTTGTAAAGTCTTTCTTGAAGACCCCGGGCCTCTTGTCCTACATCAAAGTCGATCCCGGATATTGAGGTTCGGATATGAACCGAATATGAGCCGATATCGTATTTTCTTAATTCTAACTGGGTAGTTTGTCATCGATCGAATACGAGTCAAATATGATCCACTTATATTGAATATCATTTTTATTTGAATTACATAAATAGTTATTTATATCTAAATTAAATATAATATTATAAAAATATAATAATCACGAATTGAAAACTTAAATCATTGAAAATTTAAATCAATGATCTATTAAGTATATAATGATAATTAATTATGTAAATAACTCATATCTTATGAAAATTTAAAGTTATAAATGATATTAAGAAATTATAATATGTTGTTTAATTAGAAATGTAATGAGCTAAAAATATAATTCATATGGGCTTGAACCGAATATGGATAATGAATCATATTAGGGTAGGATCATTTTACTAAAAATAATTTGAGATTTAATCTAAGCGGGTATATGAGTGCTCATATTTGGAATCTAATCTTCTGTTATCCCATTTGATACTAGATTATCCATAATATATAATAAACAGACAATGTAATAATATGCAATCAAGATTCTCAATAAAATGAACAATGTTATATACTTCAAACAAATAGTTCAGTATAAAACTCAACACATCCTCCATGTGTGTTTTGTAATTTGGATAAATTTTAGCTCATTTTAGCAGAACGCAGTTGGGTAATGACTTTTTCTCTCACAATTTTCAGTAAAATGGGTCAAAATATCATAATCTGGAAAAATGACCATTTCCATCACACAAAAATGCAATATTAGCATG
Organism: Heracleum sosnowskyi; assembly: GCA_030848705.1. NCBI lineage: Eukaryota > Viridiplantae > Streptophyta > Magnoliopsida > Apiales > Apiaceae > Heracleum > Heracleum sosnowskyi. The sequence continues at coordinate 132,044,915 of CM061240.1, forward strand.
CATTCTGAAAATGCGTTTCCATAGAAACAACTTGGAAAACGCAAGTTTTTCATGCGTTTATGTGTAAAAATAAAATTTAAAAATTCCATTCACGCATGAAAAGTATATGTTTCTTTTACATTTAGATAGCAGCCAATTCTCAAATTTTCAAAAGACGCATGTATATATTGCGTTTGTGAGTGATAATAGGAGTCATTATTTTGGATAGTGATATTCTGGGCATTTTTAATTAAAATTGTGAGAGAAAGGCCTTTTCTCATGTGGTTTCCCGCCACGTATATATAACTATCTTCTCTCTCAGCCCGTGTATGTGGTCTATAGATAAAACTGAAACAAACATTTTTTATTCTCACTTAAAACCTTCTCTCTCCCTCTCTGAATCTCTCTCTCGTTTTCTCTCTCCCTCTCTCTCTCTGTGAATCTCTCTCCCCCCCCCCCTCTCTCTCTCGTTTTCTCTCTCCCTCTCTCTCCCTGTGAATCTCTCTATATGTCTTCTCTATCTTTTCCTCTATGTTTAAATCCTCTATTCACTAACAAACCTCACACTAACAATACACTTTCACCATACACATACAAAAATTCATTTCAATCTACCTCCAAATCCTACATTTGCTTCTCAATTTCCTCCGAGAACTCGAATTTCGAGAGAGAAGAATCGCGGTGGCTCCGCGAAGAGCAGCGGTGGTTACGAGAAGAGCAAAGATGGATACGCGAAGAATTGCGGTGGAGAAACGAGAGAGAAGCCTTATTAGGCGAAATTGAAACCCTAAGGACTAAAATTGAGGATTTGGAGAAGACGAACGATCGGAATTTGAATGTCGGTGGAGTTTTGCAGGTTTTGAGGAATGAGGTTAGTCGAATTGCGGAGCGAGGATCGAGTGCTGTGCCGTTAGAATTGGAGAGTTTGGAGACGGAAGATGAGGTGGAAGCCGAGGCCGAGGTGGAGGAGGAGGTGGTGGAAGTTAAGGAGGTAGTTAGAGTTTTCGAGAAAGAAAAGGTTATAGATAATGTGGTGAAAAAGAAGAGGATTACGTTGAGGAAAGGTTCGGAAGGAGATGATGTTCGAATTATGCAGGTTTGTTTCGTTTAAGTTATCGTATGTGTTTTAATACTACTAATGCTTACTTAATTTATTAAGTATTGAGTTGTTAATGTTTTGTTTAAGTTACTGTGTTTTTTGTTATAATACTAGTGCTACTTTATGTATTAGCTAGTGAGTTTTGTCTGTTTGTTAGTATATGATTATATGAACATTGAGGTTAATTAAAATTTTAAATCAAGAAATCGTTTATGGATGTGGCGTAATAGGACAGAGGAGGGTGGAATGGTTTGTTTTTGTAGGATATGGAAATTTAGAGATGAGTGGATATTGTAGATTCTTGTTGTCTTGAATGAAGTTGTGTACTCTTTTTGTATGTTGTGAATGAAGTGAATACTAGTTTTTAGTCGTTGTATGATAATGTGTGTCGATGATGAATGGATAATTTGGTATTGATTTTATGGTTAAATGAACTTATCAATGGAGACATTTTAAGTTCGGATTAGAAGTGTTGGAAGCTCACTTTAATTATCTTGTCTTGGGCTTGGATGATTTGAGTTTTATTAAATTATGTTTAAATGTTAATTGCATACGTACAGCGATGAGAGAATCGTTGAAAGGGTCTTGTTATACCGAAGAATAAATGTAGGAGTTGTGATGCTAACTAAGTTTAGAGTTACATAAGAGTTCCCAAATTCTTATTTGTCTAGAATTGCAGTTATGCATGAAATGTTAACATGTAAATAGTGGTAGGGTACTACTACTACAATATGGGATATTGGATAGTAGTGTAGCTCATGGGATATCTAAATAATCTTATGATGGACATGGACTGGCAACAAAATGATTTCCTGAATTTCATCAATGATTTTTTCATCCTTAAAAGGACTACCTTCTAAGGCTGTTCTGTATCGTGTAGCAGCAACACCTGTCCCATTTGTGTTCTTTTATCACAATTCAGTTGTAAATGGCAAAACTTCTCTTTGTGGATCTACCAAGTCTGTCAACTACCAAGGGGGTAAGATAACAACCAAAGCAGTAGTCGGATTCTCCTACTGACTTTAGATAATGATGTTGAGAAGAATATCCACTACATTGTATGAAAGAAAATTATATGTGTATGAGTACATCAAGCTTAGAACTGTTACTGCCCTTTCTGTAGGTACATATTGGTTATTGTTGGTCTGAACACACAAAAGAGGCTGTTCTTACTTCTTAGTCCAGAACTGAGGATTAAACTGTTGTAACCTCTTATCTTGGAAATGCATAAGAGTAGCATGTATGGAACCATGAGAGTAGGGTTGTTGAAACTTCAGTTGTCCTTGAATCTACTCGTTGTCATGCATTGTCTCAATATCGGATATATGTTTCTTGATGACATCTAACACTTCAATTATTGAATAAATACTAAGAAGTCTTTGATAAATTTAATTGTATATGGAAAAACAGGAGTTGAACTCATGAAATTTTCCTCCAGTAATAAGTTTTAAAGCCTCTAGAAATTGTTTCTATTCATCTATATTTGATCATTTAAATTTGCAAAGTTTGTTTGAGGCATAGTATATTTAGACATTCACATTAATTTTAATATGATCATTTGCAATATATTATATAAATAAAATAGTTTTAAAGGTTTAAATGGCATAAAGTCGGTGAAATTTGTGATGGTTTCCTTCTTGCTGAATGGTGGTGTCTCTTCTCCTTCGCTCTTTCATTTGATAGGTTCGTACAATTTTTTTGTGCAATTCGTAGGAAGCATTGCAAAAGCTGGGATTTTATTGTGGCGAAGAAGATGAAGAATATTCCATGTTCTCAAGTGGGACTGAACGTGCCATAAAAACTTGGCAAGTATGTTATATGACTAGGTTACCTCATAACAGTCATCTTTTCAGACGGCTTGAACGTTTCTTATTTGTTGCTCATTTATATTTATGCATGACTTTTATCTACTTTCTATAATCTTGCCTGACAGGCCTCATTACGAATTCCTGAAGATGGGATCATGACTCCAGAGCTTCTGGCAAAGTTATACGGAGAGCAAAAAAATGATATTTCTTGGTTGACAGAGAAGGCAGATATAAAAAGAACTGATGTGGCCACTACACGGAAGGTTTGACTAGTTCTCCTGTTCTCGAGAAAATTTTTTGCTGTTTCATAATGTCATGTACCAGTCCTGACGAAAAAATGTTTAATTACATGTTTACAATACTGCTGATGTCTGATTAATCTTTTGCATCCTTAGAATCAGATCGTACATTGTGCCATAAATGTTTGAATCCTAATCCTGATGTTTTAGCGAAATTCTAATCTGTAAAGCTAGGTCAGATTTTGCATAGTATGCGTACCTACATAAGTTGCAATGTTTTAGCGAAATTCTAATCTGTAAAGCTAGGTCAGATTTTGCATAGTATGCGTACCTACATAAGTTGCAACCCCCCCCCCCCCCCCCCCCCCCTCCAGTACTGATTGATAAGCAAATTAGAGATAGAATATTGTGCCGTCAGAAATAAGTAAAATATGTTGATGTGGGAAATACTGATACGAGGCCAACAAAAATGTAGTAGTGTTTTTGTTTTCATTTCCTCAAGTAGTCCTTACTGTCATTGTCTGCCTTCTCCTGGACAGATTTGGAAAACCAACTCCTAAATTGTAGTGTAAAATAATTTGAGGAAAATATATTGTCCCTTGGAATAGGTGGTCTAATGTTCCAATCTCATTATTATTGTGTTCCAATCAGGCTTCAAATGGAGCAGCTGCAACTCAGACTACTGAAGTCCCTGAAATTCAGAAGAGAGATGCCAATGAAAAAAGTGTTGCAGAATCTAAAGTACCTCATAGTCGAGTCTTTCTTCTTGGAGAAAACCGGTGGGAAGATTCTTCAAGGCTTATTGGCAGAAACAAGCAGGATGGAGGCAGTATTAACACAGATACGACCAGATGCATTTCTTGTCGTGGGGAGGGCCGGTTGTTGTGCTCAGGTAAATTTTATTTCTTTAAACTCACCTCCGGAATTACCAATATCTTAAAGATGTAACCATGTCTTAAATGCATTTTGTCTCAATTTGTAACATCACTCTTCTTTTTTATACTTTTTCCTAATGCTGAAATGTTAATATAGATAATTTTGTAAAGAACCAAAGAAAGCCTTCGATTATAGGTTAAACAAGATCCCTGTATTCCTGTTCATTTAGGAAGCAAAACCAATAGCTAAAGCGCATACTGGATAGTCCTAATATTTAGCAACATAAACTGCATAAATCTGAACTACTGCATAGCATTATTATCATCTTTGTTCTGGGCAAGGGCAATACCGTGACAATAAACCTTTAGTTACATTAATGAATGAATAAACATGCCGTATTGGTGATTGCTCTAGATGTTTAGAAGGTCTAATTACGCTTCTCTTGATAGGAATAACTGAAGAAAATGAATAGAAGTACATATGTGGAAGCACTTAATTTATCTTGATATTATTGGTGATTCAGTTACCAAGTATATGCAGCTAACAGTAAGTTATTTTGCTCACAGAATGTGATGGCACTGGCGAGCCTAATATTGAAGAACAGGTTCGAGAACATGAGACATTTCTTTTAATACTATTGATTCCCTTCATCTGGACATGTTTTCACATTATACATCATTTCCATTTTGAAGCAGTTTATGGAATGGGTAGATGAAGGAGCAAAGTGTCCATATTGCAATGGCGTTGGTTTTGAAATATGCGATGTATGCAACGGAAAAGTAGTAAGTTAAGTATTCATATCATCGAAGATTTTCTGCAACAGGGGAAAACTGATGTAGGTATTCATATCATCGAAGATGTACTACCATGCGCTTAAGTCTAGAGGTACTCAAGCACAAGGAAGAAGCTCAATTGTAGAGGTACTCAAGCACAGGAAGAAGTTGCAAAATACTTCACTTTACGTGCACTTTGTGAAAGCTGTATAGGAATATGCAAAATTGCAAATCAAGGGTGGGGTTCAAGAAATAGTGATATTAATGTCAATCAATATGCGTTCTCTGAAATTTTTCACTATCTTTTTTTTTTTTAAATTAATAGATATTTCTCACTATAGTGTTATTCATGCTGAGCATAGGTATCATTTGTTTAAAAAAAAAAAATCTTTAACAGATACTATATATCTTCTCAATTTTGTAAACAATAAATTTCACAAAATCGTTTTTAGACTGAGCATTTTAATTGTAATAATTTTCCAAAAAATAGCTTGTTTTTCTTAATTATAATTATAGAAGAACCTGAGGAATTCAAGAATTCGGAGATTGTCATTTTCTTTTGAAAAGAGGAACTTTTCAATTAAGGATAGAATAGAATTTCAAAATTTTGTAAAGAATAGAATTTCAAAATATATTTTTTGGACTGAGCATTTTAATGATAATAACTTCCAAAAAGTAACCTATTTTTCTTTGCAATTCGATATATTCTAAATCAGAATTATAAAAGCACTCGAGGAATTCAAGAATTCTGAAATTGTCATTTTCTTTTGAAAAGAGCAACCTTTCAATTAAGGATTTTACCTTCACATTTTTGTTTCTCATCTGTGTACACAAACATAGGGTAGTTGAGAAATTATCAAGAAGCTAAAAAACACCAGAAATTCTAAGAAAGTATATATCACGAAATAAAGGGAGCTTTATTTAATAATTATCACTACAAGCAAAGATGCCTACACAAATTTAGCAAAAGTAAAAGTTACCAATACACTTCAATTTCCTAAAATTCCTGCAGGCATTCGAAACTGAAAATAAAAAGATTCATTCCAATACAAACCCAAGTATGCAATGTTTCATTTATTTTTTAGTGCAGTGTAGTCCAGAACCCGGGGACATATTTCAGTCCTCGTCTTACAATAGGATTCGGACAATGAATTCTATAAAAAATGATCTTAATTACAATATTTAATGGAAAATGAACTCAGAGTCTTCAGGATCACTGTGTATCAAAATCTTGCATGATCAGATGTTTCCTGTTCTGTCTTGGAGCCTTAGACATTATAACATTAATGAGTATTCCATTTCAAAGGCTTGTTCTTGGTTTACCAGAAGAAATTGTTCTCGTCACTGAACGCATGGTGACAAATTCTTCGGCAGATGAAGGGTGTATGCCCACCTGGAAAAATGGTTGCGGTTAGATAATGATGGAGATACAATAAGCATCAGAATAAGGAAGACTAATCAAACTACCACACAGATGTTACACATATCTAGGACGTGTATTCTACTCTACCATGGAAGTACATTATATGCTCTTTAATAGTAGACTCCTCGTGCAGGTTTTGTGATGTCTAGAAATGTGAATCTTAATCTAATTTTGATTTACCGTGCTGTCAAATTGTGCCTTTGTTGCACCACACTTGAGTGCCACTGCAATGCCCTGTGCATAAAAACAGACAACCATTGAAAATGTCACATGTCAACACAATCTGATAACACCATAATTTTTTTTAGATTAAGTTTGGCTGGAGTGCTTTTCACTTGCCCATAAGACAACTGTACAAGATACTGCATAATATTAGGAAAAAACCTTGTATTCCTCAATAATCACATCGAGTGTGTAAGGATTCGAATGAGCTACTTCTAAACTATTCTAGCTGATTAATATAGTACAACAAAGATACCTGAATAATTTCAGGGGCGTCTGGGCCACACATAGATGCTCCAAGAACTTTATCTGTGGCAGCATCAACAACAAGCTTCATGACAGTCTTCTCCTGCCGCCTGTTGACATAATACAGATGCAACCAGTTTACTTAAAGACAGAGTTACGCGAAATTTGATAGAGGTGAATTAGCTGTGTAAATTACAATGCAGGACATTTACACCAAGACAAACAAAGTATAGTACCGTGGATTCCCACTTGATCACAAGTTATTTCTTTTAATACAGTATCATGTTGATAATGTTTGACATACATCAACAATACAGACTTATCATAAATATTTATGATAAATGCTCACATACCCAGAGATTGAGTTCTTCATTGGATTAAATGATGAAGTGTAAACATGTACATCACCCTTTGCTTGCTCTATTGCCTGCTCTTCACTGAGTCCAACAACTGAAAGAGGTGGTATGCTGTTTATCCAAAAAAAAAAAGAGGAAGAAGATGATTGAGTTATATATAGATTTCTACTTCTTTTTTCCCGTGTCTGGGAGAGTAGCTAGGAAAAAGCACCCACTTTTGCCAGTGAATTTTAATCTCTACTATAAATGCAAAAAGTAACGCAAAGGATTTTCGAACACAGAACAGTACCAAAACACAGCATAAGGTATGTTGTTGTAGTCAGGTTTGCTAGGTTGACCACCAAAAACAGTTTTCTGCAAAAAATTGCAACAGAGAGGATTGTAAGATACATAGATATCATACTATCATTCCACAGAAAAGTCTTATTATGATTTCAAAAAGTAAACCTATTACAACAAGCTTTAGATGATGATTCATAGATTTAATGTGACTACTTGATTCATGAAGGTCTTAACCACTTACTGCAAATAGGCTTCCCTCCATTAAAGCTACTGGAGTGAGATTCATCCGATTTGTAACATCACCAATGGCCCATATGCTAGGGACTGTTGTCCGAGAGTATTCATCTACCTGAGAAAATTTTAAAAAAACGGAAACTTAAGTTGGAATTATTATATTGTGAAAAATATTGCTAGGGCTGGCTCTGACACTTACTTGAAAAAGAATTATCACTATTAACTATATACATTCCACATCTTAACAACACATAATAACATTGACTTGTCACAGAGGCAAAACGTAAAAAAATTGAAGGTACATAACAAACAAAAAACAATATTATTTCAGTATATCTATATATACTTTCTCAAGACAATTGATAACATTAACATATGCATACTATATATATATTCCACCTCTTAACAACAGCATAATAACATTGACTTGTCACAGAGGCAAAAGGTAAAAAATTGAAGGTACATAACAAACAAAAAACAATACTATTTTAGTATATCTATATATACTCTCAAGACAATTGATAACATTAACATATGCAAAGTACAAACTGAAAAATTGCCAAAAATGCAACCTATCTGCAAAGCACTAATTGTGATTATAAAATATGAAAATACACTCTATCCAAGACTAGCAAACATCGAATAATCAATGTTAACATGTAATCATAGTGGATGGAGTACTATGTACAGAATGATATTCATAAAACATGTTTGAAGGTAAAACCAAGTCCCAAATTACAATTAATTTCACAACGGTGTGCATGAATTATTCAAGCTGCACTAAATTAAATAACATAAAATACAAGGGACCAAATGAGTAGCGATCTTAAAAATCAAGCAAGAGTAGAGATTTCTGAATTCAAAAGTTGACAATGTCGTGTAGCATGAGTAGAAAAGGAAACAAGTCTTCTTGAATCTATGTGAATTGGCTGCCAGGGTGGTATTTAACAAAAGCAAACTCAAGTTATATATCTCTAGTCAAGCACAAACCTATCCCACATGCACGAGATTTTCTACCATCTCTTTTAAGTTTTAACATTCAAGGAATATTGTATTTTATCGCTACATTAATTGTTAAGTAGTTGGGTTGGAAAGGAGTGGGGATTTGAATGCATCAACTTGGTCATGGGGGAGGTCTCAAGAAGCCTAGCCCCTACGCCATCAATGAATCATCAACATATCCCAAACACTAAAATATCATCTACCAAGTAGCAACATTATACAAATAAAGGCTCATTCAGTAACCTTTATGGCTCCCACTTCATCAATCTCAACACCAACAGCATCCAAATTCAGCCTCTTTGAGTTAGGGGCCCGACCTGCAATTGATAGAAGAGAACTCTTTAAGTACCAAACTAGGTAATTACCAGATAAATGAACCATGAGTGCAGGACAGACCAAGTTTTATGCTGTTTGCATATACAAGATCTGACACGCTTGTACTGTACATGACATTCAGCTAAATAAAAGATAATGAAACTTTACCTCAGAAAGAAATAATTTTTCGGATGCCTCAAAAAGTCAGTTCAGCAAGGGATGAATACACATGGAATATACTCTAATGTATGTAACTATAATAACAGCTTTAATAGATATTTGTTTTTATACCAAGAACATGTAAACTCACTACTTGTATTGTATAATAGCATTACCGGTAGCAAAGAGAACAGCATCGGCCATTATTTCTTCACCATGGTCTGTACGAACTTTTATGCCCTGGTCCGTTTTAACTAGCTGAAACGAAGTTGATAAACATCAGTGAACTATAAAGAAGCATTCTGTTACAGACTTAGAGGGGTCTGGTATACAAGGGAAAGTCCAATGCTAATGCTAAAGTGGGCTATAGCTATTACTATCTTTTGGCACCAAAACGTGTTTTGGTGCTATAATATAATTTATACTCCTATACTAATGCTAGAATGGTTATAGCCATTGTTATGTTTTAGTTAAAACTCATCTACCATACATATTTCCCTCCTTTTATCTATAAGAAAATGATGCCGCAATGATGGTCATAGCTAAATTTGGTTCTAAATTTAAAACCTATAATCCATTTTTGCAATTTTCTATTCAGTTATATACATCGCTATATGCATTGAAGTGATCTGTGATCATTTAGTAAATCTGTGTCATCTTTTAGCTTTGCATTCGATTATAGCTTTGCATTGGACTTGCTCTTAATCCCATACAAATATGCAAAAAAAAAAAAGTGACAATAATAATAAATACAAAATTGATCATAGCAGTGGGCAAAACTGCATAGGGTTCTATTTGCAGAAAAGGTATCCTGCAGAGCACAAAGACAAGAGAAAAAGAAAAGCAGAATATAGAAACTACGAAGATGGTATGCGGCAAACTTGAAAACCATATACTTTACAATTATGGGGTACCTCAGCCAATGATGTCTGTGCATGTACATGAATTCCCCTTCCTTCCAGATTTCTTGCAACTACAGCTCTCATTTCATCATCAAACCCTCTGCAATACTACAATGTATCAAACACAGATTTAAAATAGAAGTGCACTTAGAAAAATGTAAAAGGAAAAAAAGGCATCTTCTTGTCAAGGTAGAATTGAGCTATCACACACAGGAAATTAATCATATCTAAGATACGTAGTACTAATTCAAAATGCTTGCAAAACACTAGATAAAGCGAGGGTCGAGATATCAGAACAGCCGCCTAGGTGCATAACTTTCCAGTAACAACTTCATAGTTACTAACCAAATCATTACCTGTTGGAGCTCAAATTAGTTTTCATTTACATATAATCTGCGGGTGCAGAATCAATCATACAAAGTATGAACAGAAAGTAAAGCTCAGCCACAGAGGCTACAAGCAAAAGGTTTATTCTGTCACCAATCTAAATGTTATTATTTAACATTGTAGTTGTATAACAAAGACCCATTTTACATCACATGATGGCAAATGACAATTTACAAGTTCCGTAGCAGCTAAAAAATGAATTAAAACTTATGTCTAATTTGAAATTTGCAACAAAACATAATGCAAAATAAGAAAAGAGGTCATAAGACATCATCACTTTCCAACCTTAGAGGAAGTTCTTTCCTAAAGCACAAATTCACAGTAGCTCCCATCCCACGCCATATTGAAGCAAACTCAACAGCGATATACCTATAGAACAACAAAAATGCATCAATCGTGAGGTTTGTAGTATGATTTGAATAACTAACAGGAATGACGAGATAATGAGAAAAGCTTACCCTCCACCAAGTATAACAACACTCTTAGGGAACTCTTCTAAGCTCAAAGCCTCATCAGAAGTTATACCCAGCTCCTAAAGTCGAAATCCAACATTTCAAGTACAATAAAGAGTGAAAAATTTACCATGTTTAAAACAAAAGTTTTCAGACTTCAGATAGAGAGAGAGATAGAACACATCAAATCAGGTACAGATACAATACAGACACCCTAACATGACTTCATTGCAAAACATAATCTAGCTGAAAATTAGCTCAGGTTGTATATTTTCAAAGATCAGATAAACATTCTAACTCATGGGGTAGGTGTAGGTTTAACAGTTACAATCTTAATCAAATAAAAATATGTTCTCATATATCCAACTTGAGAAACATATGTACCTGCCCAGGAATTGGTGGACGCTGAGCTCTACTACCAGTTGCAATCAGGATGTGCTTCGTCGAGTATCTAAGTTTGGTGCCGTCTAGTTGTGTTACTTCCACCTCATTCGGACCAACCACCTTTCCTTCACCTTCAAAAAGTTTAACTCCTGCATTGGAAAGCATGCGCTTGTAGATTCCATTTAACCGGACAATTTCCTCTGTCTGCAATTTAGGAGAAGATAATAAAAAAAAAACTTGTCCCACACATCTCTTGACATCAATCGCAGATGCATAAAAGTAAGATCACTTTATAATTTGACCAGTCCAAAGATAAATGATAACTATATATGTCTCTACCGGCAAGTAAAGTCCATCAGCAAAATGTACTAACATCCAAGTAAATGGAAAGAATCTTTATTTGCATAAATATCAATGAGAAAACTTCCTTCAATTCATTTTTGATAGAAATTCAACCTTCGAAACTCGATAGCATATATATAATAACTAAAAGTTAACAATCTTATCGCAGCATTGCCAACGGCAAATCATCTTGATAAAAGAAACAAATTAATATCAAGAAATGCAACTAGGAAATATACAGGTCAACAATTCACTGAAACACATAGACCCTTCAATTATAATCAGGTGATGATGATGATGCGAATTTAACAAAAATGCTTATAAATTAAATTACCACAATCCTTTACACCGAATCGCGAGTAACACGATGTTAATTCTAAACGAAACCATAAAAAGAGATGGACACGGTGTTCAGATCAATTTTTGTTAACAAGCATGGCGAATTCAACAGTTTCCAGAATTAAAGTTTTATTCTTTTTGCTAAATTTTCCAGAATTAAAGTTGTTCAAGCATGTTAAACAAAGTATAGGTTTCTCAGATTCTACAGAAGCAAATGTCACCGCTTCTGCAGTACCTCAAATCTTTTATGGTGAAAAATAGATTGTTAGACCTCCAGTTGGACGTTGGTAATTGTGATGGGTTAAAATCAAAATATTTAAAATTTTCCCTATATTACACCGAGTAGTCAAGCCATTTTTGCTCCAAACATGGCCTTTAAGTGAAACTTTGGGCACGGGGCGGCGTTGATGCAGTTGCTTACATGCATAAAACATGTACAATCGTCAAAACTAACCTTCTTCTCCAATAGTTTTTTCCAGTTAAAATCAATCTTCTCATTTAGGTCCCACCCAAAGCTCCTTGCATCCTGTAACACCATGAATGATAAATAATATTTTACATTAAACAAAACATATTTGAAAGACAGTTCAGGAAATCAAATATTTGGACAGTCAATAGCAAAAGTTGTCTGAAGTTACATTGCCAATGAAAAGGAGGGAAATCATCGATACGTAATTTTTTGTATGCAACACTCTTTATTGATAGAGAATACACAAAACCAACCAATTAAAACCATGGAGACAAGATTCTGGACATGAAGCCTCGATGTTAGTAACATATAAAATGGAGGCGTAATAATAAATAAACAAGAATATGCAACTTGGATTATTATTCCATCAATCTTCTCCCAGCTTAGATAATGATCTTCTACATAATCTACTAGCTTGACTTTTGTAGTTCTGTAAATGCAACTAACAAACATTCTCGTCAAATGATGTGAAAAGAGAAAGATAAGCAGAAATGCTCTTACAACAGTGAACAGTATCACATTTTTACCATTTATTGTGAAACTCTAGTTGTCTCCAATAATTCAGTTATTTATGTTATTAGTTACATTTACAGAAGATGGAAGTAACAGTAACAATGAAGCTGTGAAGCTGTCATCGCGTGTTGCCAGGAGGCTTACAACGTATAACTGATCTTACCAGAAGCTTCTAAGCTTGATGTCTCTAGTATCAGGTTAGCTAGGATAATAGTGGTTAGAATTTCTAGCTTGCTACTTATATAGGTCGATAACTATTGTCTAGAAGTAAAGGCTAGTCAACTAAATGCCTAGAATATGTATACTCCATGCGTACTACGTACTAGTGATTAGAATATAAATTCTCCCGGAAAGTATTTTCTATTGCTAAACAAACAAACTCTCTCTAACTGCTCTCTCTCTCTCTCTCTCTCTCTCTCTCTCTCTAAATAACTAGGATTTTCTCTATTCCTAATCAGAATTCTCTCTGTAATCTCTGTAAATATCTTAGTTCATGTAGCATTAGACCCAGGCTAAGGTGTATAAACCACAAGTTGCATATAGAAGAGAATACAGTAATTGCACATGAGACATGTCAAGGAAAAAGCAGTCTAAAAATAATTATTGACTGCATTTATAACTTTATTACGTTACATCTGGTCATTATAGAAAAAACAGCAATCAAGTATCTTACTACATTACTAAAAATCATTAACCTCACCTCAAGTTCTCCCCCAAAGGATGCTCCATAAACACATATCTTTTTTGGAACACAACCTCGAAGGACACAGCTGCACAACACAAGAAACAAGGTCACACGACATAATTACGAAGTTGCAACCTGATCTCAACTACTACACTCAGAATTTTGTGATAACTTAGTAGCAAAAAATGAATATAAAATCTTGAGTATTAAGATGCTGAAGGGTAGAAGATGCTTTAAAAGTATAACTTTTGGTTCTCCTGGACCTCGTACCCAAGAGAGGGAGGAAAATGTAAAACCTTTAAAGTTATAAAAATTATAAAATCAAATCTAGATTTGGACATATGAAGCTGAAATTTTAGGTTTACTTAATAGTCTTTTATCATAGAGGGTAAAACATTGACTACTGATATTAGAGGTTAATTTAACGAAGCATGCCATAGAGCTTACTGAACTTCAACTCTGTTGAAGTGTAAGCCAATAAGCTAACTGAAACAAGCCAAAATACCCTTCACGAGTTAAATACATAAACTTACGTTCCGCCAACACCTCCTAGGACTTCAGAGCTAACTGGATGAAATGGAAGCTCACACATACCAACCTTCTACAAGAAAGAAAAACTACTGTAAGGAAAAAAGAAAGTGTGTATAGTATTACTATTATATTGAACAAAAAATAATAACCATGTCTCAGCATGCAGAGGACCAACTGCCAAATAAGAGATGTTGCTGGAAGTGCAAATAATTAATCAATGTATAAGCAAACGAACACTTTGAGAACTCTACATAAAAAAATTCTTATATCTGTGAAAATATTAACCACTATTGTTGCATCTTGGAAATGGTAATCCATCTTATAGTGTTATAGAATATTGCGGCTTAGTCTACACCTTTCATGGCTTTAATACGTATTATCTCGATAATAGTGCTTTAACATAAAAGCAACAATTTCCTCTTTCATCATGTTCAGTCTGTAACCAAATACATCACGAAACTATACATACAAGTGAAAGTATCTCAATAATGTAAATCAATACACCATCTGTTGCCACCAGAAAAGTAACACAATATTTAAATCACCAAAGAAGCAGGAAAATAAAGTAACAATTTAACCTAGTTATGTCTTATGTTATTTTATCTAATTGCTGGTCAGCTTCATCCTTGTCGAATCCCACACGTCAAACACTTTGCACAATATTAGGATTTAGGGGTTTTTGAATGCTTGATAGGAATCCGGAATGTGAATGAAGGGCATGGAATAAGATTCCCATTTCAATCTACCAGATTGTTGATCCAAACACTTACACATGAGATTGAGATTCCGAACCAAACGCCCTCTAGGTATGGTCCTATTTAGGCTTCTCTATAAGGATGATCTACTTACACATTTTCCTATGATTACATACATGTCTTCAATATAATTTTCAATAACAGAACATTAACAACGTATCAAGAAATCAATCCAATTCCGCATACTCTTCTGACAACACACACAATCACAGAGATTACATAAGTAACATTCCCAACAATATATACAGTACGAAGTATGATTGTTTCGATTAATTACCTTAGCTCCGAACTGAGTAGAAAACCTGGAAGCTCGAACACCTCCACTTCCGGCACCAATAACAAACAAATCAAAATCATATTGCTCATTATCTTCATTAGCTTTAGCCACCTCTCCGTCAATCAACATTTTCCTCGCCATTATTCTACACCAATCACAAATTATACATCAATTTCACCGAAGATCCAATAATTCTGCTCATCAATTTAATACTCCTCTCTCTCTCTCTCTCTCTCTCTCTCTCTCTCTCTCTCTCTCTCTCACACACACACACACACGCACACGCACACGCACACGCACACTTTCACTCATACATCAATTTAGTACTCTCTCTCTCCCTCTCCACTCTCTCTCTCTCTCTCTCTCTCTCATATACACACATTCACTTATACATCAATTTAATACTCTCTCCTCTCTCTCTCTCTCTCTCTCTCTCTCTCTCTCTCACGCACATACATAAATACACATAATCACTGATACCAGCAAAGATCCAATAACTATGCTCAACAATTTACACACACAATCGAAAAATGATATAAACTGTAATTGACTGTAAACAAAGGAATATAAAAATCAAACACAAAAGATGAACAACTTACAGAGCAAGGATAGATCAAAGCACCGTGTATGTATATATCCGTAGATGTAAGTATATGTTTTCTAGGGTTCTGAAAAGTAGAGTAATCGCTCGTTGGTAAGAGAGCAGCCACGAAATGATTCTTGCTTGCCCAATGCGCAGCTTGTCTAAATATATATACAAGTCTGCGCAATTAATTGCATTATTAATTTATTTTCCAAAAAACGTAATTTTATAAATCAAAAATGCCGTTTATATTACAATTTGTTAATAATATTATCTTCTGTAATCTCATTCCATTTACTTTTATCAAATTTAAATTTTGCGATTCAAACAATTTTAAAAATTATTTTTTTTGATAAATTTAAAATAAATTTCATTAATGAGAAAAAAAACTCGACCGGAACAAAACCCAACCGGCTATGCAATCGGGTTAAAAACAAATAAACGAGAAGAATATTCTTTCTTTACAAATTATTTTGAAACTTGTGAATAAATTTAAATTGTCAAAAAAGAAATTAGGAATGGTTTCTTTCATGCTTTAGTATGACGGGGCATTTTCCTTAGAGCAGACAGGACGGAGGCCCACATTAAGGGCGTAATGGACCTGGACCAGATTATGGTAAAAACAAAGTCGGCTATAAAAGGCTACATTCATGCAAATCATTAAATACTGTAGTCAAAAATCAAAATCAAAGAATCCACCAAAAGCAAAACTTTTGTAAACGTCATCCCTTGCGTCAAATAGTTTTTAACAAATAGTCAAATAATAACTATATTTATTTTATTATTTCAAAAAAAAACTATATTTTATACTTTTATTTTAGCACCGTTTTATAAAAGGTTCGTTCACAAACACGTTCTAACCTTAGTTGCCGTGAAACGTGATTTAGGATTTGACTAGTGCAATGCACGATGCTTTATATATCATTTGTATATATTTTAATTTTGTTTAAATTCTTATTTTTAATTTTTATAAAAGTATTATTATGATTTAATTTCAACTTTATAAATTTTTAATGATAACCAAAATCGAAAACATATAAATTTCACATATATTTTATTTAAGTTTATGTTTTATTTTTGAAATGATACTTGTTTTTTATTTTTATATTTTTAAAATCATTATTTGTTTGTAATCATTTATTATTTTCCTAAATTTAACTTTGATCATTTTAATTTGCTATTTGTTTGTCTTATATCAAGTTATTTGTTGACATTTTTTATTTAATTTAGTTTGTTATTTGTTTATTTTAATAATTTAATTTTAATTATTTTATTTATATACTTATTTTTTTCTTAAAATATTATATAGCTAAAGATATACTGATCATACCATGTCATAAATTAATTATTTTTGTATTATAGTTATCATTTTCTTAATTTTTTTGAAAAAAATATATTATTTTTTTATTTTATTTTTGTTGTAATTATATTAGTAATCACAAGGTTAAACATATCTAACTCATATGTTAGATTTAAGTTTTATCTTTAATTTCTTGTTCATTTATAATGAGAATAGGACATTTTAGTTATCTTTCTATTTAATAATTTGAATTTCATACAAATTGATATTTCGTTTTATTTTTAATTCAAAATAAGAGGCATATTTATAAATGAAACTAATTTACATTAAATTAATACATATGCTAATATATATATATATATATATATATATATATATCATTTAAAAATTTATCTTTAATTGTTTTTAGCTAAATATTGACCATAATTTGTTGATTATTAATTTCAAGATTTATCTTTTCTGATTATAGATAATATTTATATAACTTTTTAGTTTTTAAAGATCATTGTTTGATCTTCATTATAATTAATTATAATTGTATTCTTTGTTTTAGTGATTTTTTGATTAAAAATGTTACATATTTGTTGGAGCATGGTGATTATAATGTTAAGTATATCTAACCTTTATTTTATATTTAAATCTTATTTTAAATTATTTTCTCTTTTCTGGGAGTATGAGCTTGTTTGAGTAAATTTAAAATTATTGTTTATAACTTAAATTGCTTAAAGTCAAAAGTCATAAGTTATACATATAAAAAAAGATGTTTCAATGTACCACCTAAACCTAAAATGTAGTACCTCACGACCACGCCATACCTTACCACCTAAACCCCTTTACACCAATTATATATAAAGATATAATTATGAGTGGGATTTCTCTGTTTAAAAAAAAATTAAATCAAATTTCATTAACTTGAAAAGATTTCGATCTGGATAAATCTCAACTGACTATGCAGTTAGGTTGAAAAACAAATAAACGAGCTAAATAATTAACTGTTTTATTTTCGGATCGCATGCAAAATAGAAATATTATTTGAAGAAAAAAAATTACAATGACTTCCCGATAAATTCAATGTTTATATCGAATAAACAGATTCTTTCTCATACAATACACTCTGAATTTTGAAATTTTTATAGACTTATACTTATGGAAAACTTTTCAAAATGTGTTTATCTTATTTTGTAGAGGTCATGTAGTTTCGCTAAATATAATATGATTCATTTTTTAAATTTAGCATAATAAAATTCAATCTACATCAGAATATTTTTTGTACGTTACTTGCATATCTTTAACATGCAGCGTATTTCATTCTTTAAGAGACATAAATTACAATACTATATGATTATAAAACTAACTTAGAATTTATGGGATGCATGTATTATTTAAAAATATTTTATGAACTTTTGTCTAATTTTAATTAAAAAATTTAAGACATGAATTTGAAGATTTTAAATTTTAAATTATATTATTTGAAAAAAATAATTGATCACTTATTAGAATTACTCATAGTATTTTTAGAAAATGAGCAACTTTATTGTTAGTTAGAAAAGATAGACAAGACAATGTATTTTAGCTCAGAAATGTATTTGATTAGTTATTGATGATATTTTTTGAAAAAGAGAAACTTAGTTATTAGTGGCATTTATTATTTGTCATTATTTTCCCAATTCCAATTTTAATGTATATATGAATATATAGAGAAAAATTCTATGGAGACCAATATTTAATTAGAGACTTAGAGACCATATATGTTCTATAATCAAAATATTACAAAATTTATTATATTTTGTGATCAAAAAATAGCATTAAAATCATTATTTCATTGAAAATCTTGAAAACAATGTACATTCTACAAATAACATTTTTAGTTTGCAGAACATACATGATTTTCAAGATTTTAAATGAAATAATAACTTTAATATAACATTCTTTGCAAAATAATATGTTTTGCAATTTTATGATTACTAAATACTAGCTTAAAACCCGTGCGATGCACGGATTGTTAAATGTTATTTTATTATTATTATTTTTAATATTTTATTAATTGTAATTGTGCAAAAAATAAGTAGGCATGTTAAAATAGCTAAACACTTTTAATTAATTAAAAACATTAAAACAGATTTTAAAATAAATAAGTATGGGTTTGCCCGTTATATTTTTGGAAATGAGAGATTTTAGTAAGAAAAAATAAAAAATGTAAAATATATTTAGTTTAAAAAGGTTAATGCCCGTGATATTTTTGGAAAATGAGGTTTTAAAATTTAATAATTAAAAGTATTTAAATACGTTTTAAAATAAATAAGTAATACGTTTCCTGTGATATTTTTGGAAAAATAATGGATTTTATTGAAAAAATAGAAAAAGTAAATTCTAAAAGACAATTTCCCGTGATATATTTAGAAAAGTAGGGACTTTGTTCGAAAAAATATATAATGTGTTTTAGCTGAAAAGGTAATTGGTTATAAATAGGTATTTGATTATTCATATTTTAATATTTTTAGTAATTGCATTTGTTAAGAAAAATAAGTAGATATGTTAAAATTGGTAAACTTTTAAAAAATAATTATAATATTAAAATAGGTTTAAAAATAAATAAATAAATGTTTGTCCGTGATATTTTTGGGAAAAGAGGGATTTTAGTAAGGAAAAATAAAAAAACTAACATGTTTTAGTTAAAAAAGGTAATTGCCCGTGATATATTTGAAAAGGTAGGGGAATTTGTTAGAAAAAATAATGTATTTTAGGTGAAAAAAGTAATTGGCTATATATAGGTAATATTATTATTTAATAATATTTAATAATATATTTCTATAAATAAGTAAGGTTAATTAAGTAAAAATTAATTAAGGGCAATTAAGTAAAATCACAACGTACCATACCGACCAACCAAAAATAAGGGCAATTAAGTAAAATCACAACGTACCATACCGACCAACCAAACTTTTAATGTTTCATCTATTATATAATAGTATTGATAGATAGAGAAATAAATTTATAATATTAGTATTTTATGCTACTAAATGAAATAGCCCGTGATAGTTTTGAGATTTTAGTTAGGAGAAATATTAGTTAGAAAATATAAAAAAGAATATACATTTTGGAAAAAAAGCTAATCGGTTAGTCATTAATAATTATAATATTATTTTATTTTATTAAATAGAACTGTTCGTGATATTTTTGGAAAATGAGATGTTTTTATTTATGAAAAATAAAAAAGTAGAAATTTTAGTTATAAAATATAAAAAAGAATATACACTTTGGCTAAAAATGGTAATGGGTTAGTTATTAGCAATTATAACCTTATTATGTTATTTTATTAAATGAAACTGTCCGCGATATTTTTGGAAAATGAATTGTTTTAGTTAGGAAAAATAAAAAAGATATTTTATATAATAATTTTAATATTTTATCTAACGGTTCTCATTGATTTGATCAGAAATATCTAACGGCTATAAATGGAGTGACCAGACTACAAAAATTTTGAGAACCAGACTACAAAACTTTCAATGTTTCGTCTTTAATATAATAGTATAGATAATATAGTTTGCAATATTTTGATTGCAGCACATATATGATCTCCAAGTCTCCAAAATAATATAATCTAGTTGCAGAACAACTATAATGCATCGTAAACCACCAAATATAAAATTAGTTATCTAGTAGCAACCACGAAGAAAGTATAGCTGCAAATTAATATGATAATTGTTAGGTTCAGAGTATCGTAGAAGGGGGGTTGAATACGATACTCACAAATTATTCGATTTTGTTTGCGGATAATTATTTGTGTTCTTGTCTGAAATCAAATTAACCAAATCAAAAACACAAGTCGGGGAATATATCGTTTTATAAATATAAACCACGAAGGATGCTATAATTCTAATCCGTAGGATTAGCTTCAATGAGTTCGGGTTACAGTAATCAATACAATGATTGAATTTAAGACACTATTCATTTCTCTGTGTAATTCTCAAGCTCTTAACTTCTTCTCGTAAATGATCTTCTGCAACAACAACTGATGAAGATAGTGTCTTCACTTCTCAAATTGTAATCTTTAGGAAAAAGTATCGAAGGCTTAGATTAAATCCTGGTCGTCCATTTCCTCACCAACCTTCTTACATATTTGAATGCATACTACCTGCTCCATTTGAAAAACTATCGAGGACAAGATATTTGTCTCATTCGATAGATTTTTAATCTATCGAAAGAAATAACATGTTTTCCTTAGATTAGTTCGACAGTTTTAAAAATAAAACTATCAAACTTTATCCTTCTGCCCACTTCGATGGTTTCTTTTTAAAAAACTATCGAAATGGTTTTTCACCATTTCGATGGTTTTTACCAAAATCTTCTTTTCTCTTTCGATCGTTTTCAAAAAGGAAAACTATCGAATTCTCTTTCTTGCAGTTTGATCCTTGAAGATTCTATCTTTCTGCAGCAAGCATATTGCACTTCAATTTAACCTAAACATACCTTATCAATTTCTTTTAACTTCCAAGATGTTTCAGATCTGACTTAAATCAATTTCTTCTGAGACGATAAACATGTTGATCTTCTTAGTTTTGTTGACACCTTGTGCAACTGGTCTGGTTCACAGATGACTAACACTTGATCAAAACCTCTACGTCTTCAATACAATCCAATTAATAAGTCTTTTATCGTCTTGGTTGCTTCATTATAAAATTACTAAAATCCTCTGGTACTAACTCTGTATCATTTAAAAACTTCTATAGTCTTGAAAGTCTTGTTTCTTTATTTGTCACCGAGGTCTGAACATATTAATTAACTTCTTTCCGTGACCTGTTTACGGACTTCAAGAATACATAACATGTTTTGATTTCTTGAGTTTACCATGTCTTCTTTTCTTTTGGATTCCCGTGCTTCAGTTAATATTATTGTCCGTCTTGTTCCTGTGTTGAGTTGTAGTTATCTCTGTTTCATATTATGTTACATTATGCTTTAGAATAATTCATTTTGGCATCACATGTGAACGACTAAATGTAATATTAAATATGCATAAGAGCATCATTACATAACTCAATCCACAAGGCTGAATATTCCAAGTTTATATAAATATTATCATAAAAGTCTCAACTGATAGTATAGCAAGTATCAATTCCGAACTTATCAGCAGGATCAATAATTTAATTATAGCCTTCCATACAAGGTTTGAATAACAGCAAGTAATACCATTCATCACCTAAAGACATGAAAATGTAGAATTAACTCATAGTATACACTATGACATGTATTTGCAAAATCAAACAATTTACATGTGAAAAATCAAAAAAAGTAAAGTATTTGTTTCATGATAAACCCAGCTCCTTGCACATACTTTACCTAAAAATTGAGCAAGATTCTAAGCTAAAATATATCAACATATACAAGGAATTATTACATTAATTTTACAAGGACAAGATTGTAGTGAAATCACTAACTTTTAATCAAATCACTGTGTATCACATAACTTTCTATAACTACTTGTTAAAATGCTAGTAGTATTAAACAATAAAATGTTCGAATGTTATTCAACAATGAAGTCATCTCAATTTATTACGAAGAAAAGTCATAAAACATACACATCAATAGTTGTCATATATATTATATATAGATATATATCAATACTATTATATAATAGGCAAAACATTAAAAGTTTGGTTGGTCGGTATGGTACGTTTTGATTTTACTTAATTAACCTTACTTATTTATAGAAATATATTATTAAATAATAATATTACCTATTTATAATCAATTACCTTTTTTCCCTAAAATACATTATTTTTTCAAACAAATTCCCCTACTTTTTCAAACATGGCAATTACCTTTTTTTAACTAAAACATGTTAGTTTTTTTATTTTTGCTTACTAAAACCACTCATTTTCCAAAAATATCACGGACAAACTTTTAGTTATTTATTTTTAAACCTATAATATTATAATTATTTTTTAAAAGTTTACCTATTTTAACATGTCTACTTATTTTTCTTAACAAATGCAATCACTAAGAATATTAAAATATAAATAATCAAATACCTATTTATAACCAATTACTCTAAAACACATTATAGATTTTTTCTAACAAAGTCCCTTCTTTTCTAAATATATCACGGGAAATTATCTTTCTCAATTTACTTTTTCTACTTTTCTCACTAAAATTCATTTTTTCCCCAAAAATATCATAGGAATCCCTTTACTTATTTATTTTAAAACGAATTTAAATACTTTTAATTATTAAATTTTAAAACCTCATTTTCCAAAAATATCACGGGCATTTACCTTTTTAAACTATATATATGTTACATTTTTTTCCTTACTAAAACCCCTCATTTTCCAAAAATATAACGGGCAAACACTTACTTATTTATTTTAAAATTTGTTTTAATGTTTTTAATTAATTAAAAGTATTTAGCTATTTTAACATGCCTACTTATTTTTTTAACAAATACAATTTATAAAATATTAAAAATATAATAATAAAATAACAATTAACAATCCGTGAATCGCACGGGTTTTAAGCTAGTATATATATAAAATAGAGCAACTAGGGAGTTTATGAGACAATTTAATTAATGTGACATGATTTCATGTTATCTTCATTGTGGTCGAAGTGATTTGCGAGAGAGTTATTCATTATTAACTAATTAAAAATATGTATGTAAAATCATATCGAGTTTTTCAAAAACAAATTATGCAGTAAAGAAACATCAAATACTTACTTACTCGAAAATCAATAACAACCTATTCACATCCAAATCATAGACATGTATCACACGAACTTTCAATTAAACACATACAATATAGTGAAAAAGAGAAATATTAACTTTACAACAAGTATTGCTAACTTAAATTTTCAAATATCTCATTCACCAAATCATCAACACTAATAAAAATATGTATGTAAAATCATCTCGAGTTTTTTAAAGGACAAATTATGCAGTAAAAAACATCAAATACTTACTTACTCGAAAATCGACAGCAAACTATTCACATTCAAATCATATACGTGTATCACACGAACTTCCGATTAAACGAATAAAATACAATAAAAAAGAGTGATAAGTCATTCTACCGTCGGACTCTACTTCCTTGGTATTATTCTGGAATAAAAGCTTGTTTGGCTTGTTGGGCTTGTTTGGCTTGTTTGGCTTGTTGGGCTTGTCAGACCTTGTTGGGCTTGTCGAGCTTGTCAGACTTTGTTGAACTTGTTTGACTCGTCATGCTTGTCGAGCTTTGTCCAACTTTGTTGAGCTTGTTTGACTCTTCAGGCTTGTTGGACTTTGTCGAGCAATGCTAGTCTCGTCTGAACTTCGCCGGATCCGCCTCCAAGCTCCCTGAAACGGAAATGCCC
This sequence comes from Heracleum sosnowskyi, assembly GCA_030848705.1. Lineage (NCBI taxonomy): Eukaryota > Viridiplantae > Streptophyta > Magnoliopsida > Apiales > Apiaceae > Heracleum > Heracleum sosnowskyi. Next base: position 132,069,191 of record CM061240.1, read on the forward strand.
GCGGGGAGTTATGTCCCCATAAGCACCTCCGGCGTGAGAATAAGTATCCGGTGGACGGAAAACATAATACAAGTATATAAAGTGTATTAATTTCTAGAGAGAGAAAGTAGAGAGAAGGAAGAGCAAAACCTATCAGAAATTGAATGTGGTGTGAGTGTAATGAATGTTGTCCACCCCTTGCATTGAAGTGTCTAGGGGGTATATATAGGCTCATATCATGTGCGATTCACATGACTGAGTGTCCACGTGGGGGACACGGGCTACAAATTAGGATCTTGGTCGGAGGTCAATGTCAACCCTGTGTCAGTTGCATTTTGTCCTGGGACCATGTACTTGTCTGTTGTGCTACGTGTCATGTCCAATCTTTGTGGGCTTGGTGGACCTTGCAGGCTTTGCGGACCTTGTAGGCATTGTGGACATTGTAGGTTTTGTTTGTAACTTGAGCATATTAGACGATGGCTTTGTCTTGCACATACCTTTCCCATTGTATAACATGTCATGTCCAACCCTTGTGGGCTTTGTAAAGCTTGTAGGCAATGCGGACCTTGCAGGCAATATAAACCTTGCATGCATTGTTTGACCTTGAAGACATTGTGAACCTTGCACGTACCTTTGTGGGATTTATCAAACTTCCAGGAAATGTGGACCTTGTAGGCATTGTGGACCTTGCAGACATTGTTGAACCTTACATGCATTGTGAACCTTGCATGCAATGTGGACCTTGCAGACATTGTTGGACCTTGCAGCCATTGTGAACCTTGCAGGCTTTGCGGACCTTGCAGGCATTATGAACCTTGCAGTCAATATTGACCTTGAAAACATTGTTGGACCTTGCAGGCTTATATAAAAATAGTAAAAAAGAAATTAATAAATAAATTGGACTTTTATAGTAAGTTTAGGAGAACATTAACATAATATACTTAGTTTCCTTCATTTGAAGAGTCTAACTTTGTGGAGCATGTTTTACAGCTAGTGTAGTACAAGTTATGGGTATTATCAATCCCAAAAATCTCAGCTCTTACCGTAACTATTTGTTCCTATAGTAATATGATTAGAGTATAAATATGATAACAAAAATAACATTGATAATAATTGAGGTCAAGTGCAAGGTACGTAAAATAAATTAGCTAAACAAAAAATGTGCAAAATTAACCTTTAGGTCTTCACTTCGCTCTGCTTCCAGCAATTCCTCGATGTTCATCCTATTAATAAACATTTTTTTCTCAGGCGACATTATGGGGAGAGAGTCTCCACTGATTTGCAATTTAGTAGAGAGGTGAACAAATCTCTCTCTCAGGGATGACACATACGGTGTATCCAGATTTGTATAAATTTTACTATTTCTTGTGGTAAAAAAGCTAATTGTATCTGTATATAAGAGTAAATAAATGGTTAAAAAAACTAATATAAGAATTAAATCAATAATATCAATGAAAAAAATATTTGTATAATATCTAATGATATTCGTTCAATCGAGATAAGATAGATTTATATATGTGCAATTTCTAAAACTATATATTATAAAAACATTAATAAAGATAATTACTTTCAAATTTTTTAATCTGGGTAGATGTGACAATTATTATATAGGGTCCACCATCCTCCTTGTATAAATTTGTATCAACCATCTCGGCCAACTTTTCCCACAAAGTTATGGTACTGGTGATTGAGCTGTTTAAGAAAAAAATTAGAACAAATTAAATAAGTAAAACAAATAAATTGGGCTAACCAAAGAAGTAATATAAAATTACAAGAACAATAAAAAACAATTAACAGTTATATTAAAATTAATATAATGCATAACTTACTAATTTGTGACAATTTTGAGATCTCTTTTTTTTCCAACCGTCTTTGACAACTTCAATGCCACCCAAGTAGGTCAAGCAACCCACAACATCTAAATCAACATAGAAAAAATAATATTAGAACATGATAGTTTGAATTATAACTTATATAATAGTATTACTTATATATTACTCTAATATATTACTACATCAAAAACCCGAGAGTATGTTTTTCTCATTAATATGTGCATCAATCATATCCGGACATATGAACTGAAATCCATGCAGTGATATGTTGACGATACCTTCTTCCAATCTCTTAGGCAACGTTATGCGTATGAAGAGCAATTTAGACCCATGTGATAGTGGTCTATATTTCCCTGTACTTGAAACAACTTTCAGATTTTTGATGCTGTACACGGAGCCTTCCTCTAAAAGATTTTTGAACCGAGAGACCAGAATCTTCGGGATCGTAGCATGGATCAAATTTTCCTGTCATACAACATATCTTAGAAAAGTTAATAACATCATACAATTTGACAAACTAATAAGTTATAAGTATATTGATTTATTAACCTTTTCATCGATCAAAATCATGTCAAGATTGATCAGTTCTTCAGTATTTGGATTGACAGATTCCCACATTCTACACACTCGTACTCTTATCATCCAGGTATAGTTGTTGTCGTTTAAAGCATCCAACATGGTGTAGGCCATAGTTGTATTGATTGTAAATATGGTTGTAAAAATTTGAAGCTATGTAAAAAAGTTTCGGTGTAGATTTTTTTTTATGAATGACCTTTAATTTATAGGTGTTTGTAAGGTGAATAACATGGAAATCCATTATGTTTAAAAGTCAAGAAGTATTATAAAAGAAAAGTTCTATACAGTTTAAAAATAATAAAAGAAAGTTCTATCAAGTTTGAAAATAATAAAAGAAAGTTTTATCAAGTTTGAAAATAATAAAAGAAAGTTCTATCAAGATTGAAAATAATAAAAGAGAAAATTGCAATTATTAACATAAGATCCTAAAAATTCGAAAATAATAAGGAAGTTGTAATTTTCTAAATCAAAGAAAGTTCTATCAAGTTTGAAAATAATAAAAGAAAGTTCTATCAAGATTGAAAATAATAAAAAAGAAAATTGCAATTATTAACATAAGAGCCTACAAATTCGAAAATAATAAGGAAGTTGTAATTTTTTAAATCAAAGAAAGTTCTATCAAGTCCTACAAATTCGAAAATAATAAGGAAGTTGTAATTTTCTAAATCAAAGAAAGTTCTATCAAGTTTGAAAATAATAAAAGAAAGTTCTATCAAGCCTTCAAATTCGAAAATAATAAGGAAGTTGTAATTTTTTAAATCAAAGAAAGTTCTATCAAGTTTGAAAATAATAAAAGAAAGTTCTATCAAGCCTACAAATTCGAAAATAATAAGAAAGTTGTAATTTTCTAAATCAAAATTTTTTTTATCAAGTCCTACAAATTCGAAAATAATAAGGAAGTTGTAATTTTCTAAATCAAAGAAATGTTCTAAATCAAAGAAAGTTCTATCAAGTCCTACAAATTCGAAAATAATAAGGAAATTGTAATTTTCTAAATCAAAGAAAGTTCTATCAAGTTTGAAAATAATAAAAGAAAGTTCTATCAAGCCTACAAATTCGAAAATAATAAGTAAGTTGTAATTTTCTAAATCAAAGAAAGTTCTATCAAGTCCTACAAATTCGAAAATAATAAGGAAGTTGTAATTTTCTAAATCAAAGAAAGTTATATCAAGTTTGAAAATAATAAAAGAAAGTTCTATCAAGTTTGAAAATAATAAAAGTGTAATTTTCAATTTCCTTCCTACAAAATCGAAATTAATAAAAGAAGTTGTAATTATTAAAATTAAAAATTGTGAAAAATTGAGAAAATTAGAAAAATAGAACGGAGCGATTCTAGATGCGCCACCTCACCGCCCCCGTCTTCTCTTTTATATAAGTACTAGTCGACTAAGCCGCGCTTCGCGGCGGCCTTATAATATATTTTAGTAAAATTTTAAAATATTGATTCTTTAATTTAAATATTGTGAAACAATTTTTTATAATATTATATAAATTATTAAGCACTATATATTGTACAAAAATTGACTATATGTAGAAAACGATATAAGTTATAAAACATAAATATTAAGAGTACATATGCATTATACCGGATATAAGACATACATATTACTGGTATATTTAAAGATCCTCATAATTTACAAACATTTCCAACACTACACTCCCCTGAAATATATGTCATCATTTAATTTTACACATTAGCTTGCTATAATTGGAGATGCACTTATGATTGTTATTTGAAAGAGACTTAAAACTATATAAATTTAATAAAGTATAAGATGAATTATTTCCTTTAGTTATTAGTCAGCCTCTTTTATAGTTTCCAAAGTATAAACAACCTTTGCTTAATTTTTAAAAAGTTTGTTAGTACATAATTGACTAAAACGAAAAAGAATATAAAATTTAAATGAGTATCCCTAATAGAAACCGTAAGAATTCAACAACCTTCAACCTTGACGCAGCCTGTATAGAAGATATCCCGACCGATTACATACAAATAAAAAAAAACACAAAACACTGTAGTATGACAATAAAAAAATAACCTCTTTAATGGTTAAAATCTATGCTGCCAAAAGGTTTTTATAAGTTTGTTTCATACTTAACATCTCATTTGCAAAAGAGTAGAAATTACATAGTATTAGAATTTTTTACAGTTTACGGAATTCTCCAAAAAGATTATTCGGATGAGACTGATAACCTATGCAAAAAAAACTGTGCTCCATCTCCGAGCACATTCATTCACTCGTGCCTTTATTATTTATACCAATACTTTGACTTGATTTGTGGCCTAAAATCTTTATATTGACCTAAATCGAAACCCCTGCATATTAAAGCAAACTTGATGTTTGATATAGCGCGATTAAAATCAGAAAACATTGAAAAAATAAGCTAGATAGATTTGGATTTGTGGAGGATCGACAAAGTCATTGTCCTCCAACTTGTTTTTTTTTTTTAGAAATGTCCTCCAACTTTTAGTTTATATAGATCTCTGAAAAAAATTATATGGCAATGAATATTTCTTCAAATATATAATTCAACTTAGAAGTAAGTTTGGGTATCTTTATATAGATTAAGATTATAAAATATTTAGGATTTTATTTTGAAAGAAATATAATAGGATTTTATTATATGGGAACATGCCTCAAATGTTTATTTCTTTTCCTATAATCTAGAACTTAAAAAAGGAAATTTATTTTTTAATAATTTTCCTTTATATAATATAATAAAGATTGTATATATAATAATAAAATTTGATTAAGTTCATAATTTTAAGTCGACTTGTCTTTAATAAATATTATCTTTTCTACAATTTAGGAGCTAAAAAAGGAAAATTTAATTTTTAATATTTAAAATAGAGAAGTTCTAAAAAAATAGATAAATATGAATTGAGAAAGGAAATAATCTTAAAATTTATATTCAGTTTCCTCTATTAATAAAGATTTAAAAGGCAGTTGAAATTTTTTTATCCTATAAATTCGAATTTAAAAAAAAATTATATTAAATTAAAATTCAAAAGCTCTAGAAAAATATATAAATAGCTTTCAGACGATTTGAGAGCTTCGGTGAGTTTTCCTTATATATATAAAGAAGAAAGAAGATAAATAAAAGGATAAAGAAGATAAAGATTGGTAAGATAAAAAAAATAAAGATGTTGAATATTAAAATAGTATATTTATTTTCCTCCATTATTAAAGATTTTAAAGAAAAAATTATTAAAATTGTATATTTAGTTTCCTTCATTAGTAAAGATTTAAAAGGCAATTGAGATTTTTTCTATCCTCTTAATTCAAATTTAAATAAGGAATTTTAATTTTTTTGAATCAAAATTGAAAAAGGAAAGAATATTAAAATTGTATATTTACTTTCCTCCATTAGTAAAAATTTAAAAGACAATGCTATTTTTTCAATCCTATAAATTCGAATTTAAATAAGAAAATTTAATTTTAGTGAATTAAAATTCTGAAGCTCTAGAAAAATAGATAAATGGCATAGAATATAATAATAAAGAAAAGATATTGATTTTATAAAATTTAATCAAGTTATAAAATATCTGGTTAATGTAATTGGTATGCCATATGACAAAATACTATTAAAATATGAGATAAAATCGAAATATTATCCTTTTTCAAATTTTAAATTAAAAAATTATTTCAATATATAAACAATCCTAATTCAATATAAAAAGTGAAAATAAATACTCCCTTTTATATATATACAGGCATATAGCTCATCTTAACACAAATAACCAAAGATCTGTCGCGAACTCTCGTTAGGCCTCAAACTAAAATAACCCAAAGCGAGGTAAGTCTCTAAACCCTAGTTTTCTCATCTTATTTCAATCCAATTCACTCCATATATACATACAAATACATACATCAATTTTATGCTCTCTAATCAATTGAATCGATTTCTCGTATTTAATCTCGTTCTGTTCGTTTATGTATGTGTGTGTGTATCTGTTTCTAATTACGTGATTTTTTCGTGTTTTTTCGATGTTGTTTTGATGATTTAGGGTTTGTTGGTTGGGGTTTGATTGTTTTTGAGCTTTTTTGGTGGATTGATTGGGGCTTTTGCGTCAATTAGGGTTAGTTTTGTGAAATTGTCTGAGAGAGAGAGAGAGAGAGAGAGAGAGAGAGAGAGAGAGAGAGAGAGAGGTGATTTGCGTACTTGAGACTTTGGGAGTGATTTGTGTTTTTTAAATTGTTACGATTTGAGTGTAAAATTGAATCTCGATCCTGAGTTAGGGTTAGTTTTGTGAAATTGTCTGAGAGAGAGAGAGAGAGAGAGAGAGAGAGAGAGAGAGGTGATTTGCATACTTGAGACTTTGGGAGTGATTTGTGTTTTTTAAATTGTTACGATTTGAGTGTAAAATTGAATCTCGATCCTGAGTTAGGGTTAGTTTTGTGAAATTGTCTGAGAGAGAGAGAGAGAGAGAGAGAGAGAGAGAGAGAGAGGTGATTTGCATACTTGAGACTTTGGGAGTGATTTGTGTTTTTTAAATTGTTACGATTTGAGTGTAAAATTGAATCTCGATCCTGAATTAGGGTTAGTTTTTTTTGAAATTGTGTTTATGTGTATGTAATATTTGTTTGATTAAGAGTTGACTTGGAAGTTTGTTCTGTTTAAGTTTGTTCTGTTTGTTTACCTATCACGTGTGTATCAATTCTTAATTACATGATTTATTCTTCTTTTTTGATGTTGGTTTAACAATTCAGGGTTTGATGATTAGTATTTGGTTGTTTTTGAGAGAAATGGGAGTGTTTTAATTTTAGTTGGTTTTGTTTTTTACGGGTTACTGATTTGGGTTTTATTTGTCTATATTTTTTGTGATTGTAGGGTATTGCATTAGAGGTGATATTAGAGCGGAAAAATGGACGAGGAGATTGCAAAGGCACAGGAAGAGAGGAAGAAGCTGGAGCAGCAGTTAGCATCTGAACAGCTTGCTTCTCTCAATTCTGTTACTTTTGATACTGATCTTTATGGAGGGAACAATCCTTTTGAGGGTTACGAGAAATCTATTCCTGTTAATGAGGATGAAGAGAATCTTGACACTGTCGATTCACAGGTTCCGAGGAGGCTTGCTTCTTACACGGCTCCCAAATCGATTATGAATGATATGCCGAGAGGTGGAGATGATGATGAGGCATTGGGGTTTAAGAAGCCACAGAAGATTATTGATAGGGAGGATGATTATAGGAGGAGAAGGCTGAATCGGGTGATTTCTCCAGAGAGACATGATGCTTTTGCAAATGGGGATAAGACCCCGGATGTTTCTGTGAGGACGTATGCAGATGTTATGAGGGAGGAGGCTCTGAAGAGGAAGGAAGAGAAGACATTGAAATTGATTGCTGATAAGAAGAAAGAAGAGGAGGCAGAGAAGGAGAAGAAACCTGCTGATGCACAAGCAACGCAGAAGAGAAAAAATAGGTGGGATCAATCTCAGGGGGATTCAAATGCTAAGAAAGCTAAAGCTGCTTCTGATTGGGATTTGCCCGACTCAACTCCAGGGATTGGGAGGTGGGATGCAACGCCTACACCTGGAAGGGTGGGTGATGCGACCCCGTCGTTGTCCAGGAAAAACAGGTGGGATGAGACTCCAACTCCGGGCAGGGTTGCTGATTCAGACGCTACACCTATAGGTGGTGGTTTAACTCCTGGTGCTACACCAGCTGGAATGACTTGGGATGCTACGCCAAAGCTTGGTGGGATGGCGACCCCTACACCAAAACGCCAAAGGTCAAGGTGGGATGAGACACCTGCAACCATGGGAAGTGCTACACCTGGTGCCACACCAGCTGCAGCTTACACACCAGGTGTGACTCCTGTTGGAGGAGTTGAACTTGCTACCCCAACTCCTGGTGCTATAAACATGCGAGGTGCTATCACCCCTGAACAGTATAACTTGTTAAGGTGGGAGAAAGATATCGAAGACAGAAATCGTCCGTTGACTGATGAAGAACTTGATTCAATGTTTCCTCAAGAGGGATATGTAGTTTTAGATCCTCCAGCTTCCTATGTGCCTATCAGAACACCTGCAAGGAAGCTACTTGCTACCCCAACTCCGATGGGAACTCCACTGTATGCAATTCCTGAGGAGAATAGGGGACAACAATTTGATGTGCCAAAAGAATTGCCTGGTGGTTTGCCATTCATGAAACCCGAAGATTACCAGTACTTTGGAGCTTTGCTGAATGAGGAGGATGAAGAAGAGCTTTCTCCTGATGAGCAGAAAGAGCGAAAAATTATGAAACTATTGCTTAAGGTGAAGAATGGAACACCTCCGCAGCGCAAAACAGCTCTGAGACAACTTACTGATAAGGCTCGAGAGTTTGGTGCTGGCCCGTTGTTTAATCGGATTCTCCCACTTCTCATGCAACCCACCCTGGAAGATCAGGAGAGACATCTTTTGGTGAAGGTTATTGATAGAGTATTGTTTAAGCTGGATGAGTTGGTACGTCCTTATGTACACAAAATCCTCGTTGTTATTGAGCCTTTGTTAATTGATGAGGATTACTATGCCCGTGTAGAGGGAAGAGAAATTATATCTAATCTCAGCAAGGCAGCTACTCTCGCCACAATGATTGCTGCAATGCGTCCTGATATTGATAACATTGATGAGTATGTTCGAAACACCACTGCAAGAGCCTTTAGTGTCGTTGCATCAGCTCTTGGGATTCCTGCCCTATTGCCGTTTTTGAAAGCTGTGTGTCAAAGTAAGAAGTCGTGGCAAGCTCGTCACACAGGTATTAAGATTGTTCAGCAGATTGCTATACTGATAGGCTGTGCTGTTCTTCCCCACTTGCGGTCTCTTGTAGAAATCATTGAACATGGTTTAAATGATGAAAATCAGAAGGTCAGAACTATCACAGCGCTTTCTCTAGCCGCTCTTGCTGAGGCTTCTGCTCCATATGGTATTGAGAGCTTTGATTCGGTTTTGAAGCCACTGTGGAAGGGTATTAGGTCACACCGTGGAAAAGTGCTGGCTGCCTTTTTGAAGGCAATTGGTTTCATTATACCATTGATGGATGCAATATATGCAAGCTACTATACAAAAGAAGTTATGGTTATCTTGATCCGCGAGTTTCAGTCACCTGATGAAGAAATGAAGAAGATTGTGCTGAAAGTGGTCAAGCAGTGCGTTAGCACTGAAGGTGTTGAGGCTGACTATATTCGAAGTGATATCTTGCCTGAATTTTTCCGGAACTTTTGGGTTCGAAGAATGGCTTTGGATCGTAGAAATTATAAGCAGCTTGTTGAGACAACTGTTGAAGTGGCAAATAAAGTTGGAGTTGCTGATATTGTCGGAAGAATAGTGGAAGACCTTAAAGACGAGAGTGAACCTTATAGGAGAATGGTTATGGAGACAATTGAGAAGGTCGTAGCTGATTTGGGTGCATCTGACATTGATGCTCGCTTGGAAGAGCTTCTGATTGATGGCATTCTATATGCATTCCAAGAGCAGACCAGCGACGATGCTAATGTGATGCTTAATGGGTTTGGGGCAGTTGTGAATTCTCTAGGGCAGAGGGTGAAGCCTTACCTTCCCCAGATATGTGGTACAATCAAGTGGCGTTTGAACAACAAGAGTGCGAAGGTGAGGCAGCAGGCAGCAGATCTCATTTCTCGGATTGCTGTGGTCATGAAGCAGTGTCAAGAAGAGCAACTCATGGGACATCTTGGGGTTGTCTTGTATGAGTATCTAGGAGAAGAATACCCTGAAGTCTTAGGATCAATACTGGGTGCTCTAAAAGCTATTGTGAATGTTATTGGTATGACAAAAATGACTCCTCCAATTAAGGATTTGCTTCCACGACTGACCCCAATTTTGAAGAATCGGCACGAGAAGGTTCAGGAGAACTGTATCGATCTTGTTGGTCGAATTGCTGATCGTGGAGCAGAGTTTGTCCCTGCAAGGGAGTGGATGAGGATATGCTTTGAGCTTCTTGAGATGCTCAAAGCCCATAAAAAGGGAATTCGCCGGGCAACAGTGAACACCTTTGGGTACATTGCAAAAGCAATTGGACCGCAAGATGTGCTGGCAACCTTGCTGAACAATCTGAAGGTTCAGGAACGCCAGAATCGTGTTTGTACAACTGTTGCGATTGCCATAGTTGCAGAAACTTGTTCTCCGTTTACAGTTTTACCCGCCTTGATGAATGAGTATCGTGTTCCCGAGCTAAATGTACAGAATGGTGTTCTGAAATCCCTGTCCTTTCTTTTTGAGTATATTGGTGAAATGGGTAAAGATTACATATATGCTGTGACTCCATTACTTGAAGATGCTCTCATGGACAGGGATCTGGTTCACAGGCAGACTGCTGCCTCGGCTGTCAAGCACATGGCTTTGGGTGTGGCTGGACTGGGATGTGAGGATGCCTTGGTTCACTTGATGAACTATGTCTGGCCAAACATATTTGAGACTTCACCTCATGTCATAAATGCCGTCATGGAAGCCATTGAAGGGATGAGGGTTGCATTGGGTGCAGCTGTTGTACTTAACTACTGTCTACAAGGGCTTTTCCATCCAGCAAGAAAGGTTAGAGAAGTATACTGGAAAATTTACAACTCGCTCTATATTGGTGCTCAAGATGCACTTGTTGCTGCTTATCCTACACTTGATGACGAGGAAAGCAACATTTACAGCAGGCCAGAATTGACTATGTTTGTGTAGATCGAGTCTTCTACTTGTTTTTTTAGATATTACCCTTTTGCAGGCAGATGTATGTTTCTGAATTATGAAAACTGTATTGAACTACTACTTGGTACTGCATGTTCTTCACATATTAGTCTGTAATGCTGCCACATTCTTCTTACTTGTGTTATTTGAAATATGATGTTTCTTCGTCTCTAACTGCGATGTTTTCCGTTAATGTGATTATGTTGGTCATATTACCCCATGACCCATGTGTAGGTTTATGTCATCTATGCAAAATGTTGATTTTCTTCTGAAACTAGGGAAAATCATATTTTTATTCGAGTTCCCTTGCAAAGTAATTTATGTGGGGCCATATACCCCCCCGGATGATGGGAAATATTGACAAGTGCTATTGAATGCTGGGTATGTTTCTACTTATAATATCTACTGTAGTAGTTAAATTCCACTTGAAGGTGTGCGATTTTTAGTGTCAGGTATGATATAGCATTTCTTGAGAGATACGTCGCCAAAACTTGTACTCCATCAAAAAAGATAACGAAGAGAACTGGCGTAGATCATATTGTGTTCTGTTTCCCTGCTGTGCTTCCCCAGCACGGTCCCTGGACAAGGAAGCTCATGCAGGAGAGACCGTTACCAGCAATGATGGTAACTAAGCAACAATTGCATAGCAAATTAATTGTATGATTTGTAATTAAAATTTGTTGCAGCACTACGTATTTTGAATCAGTCTATTTCCTGGAAGTAAGACCTGGTGGCTACATGATGTCAAGTGCCCTGGCAGCCGCACTCATGTACAATCAGTTTTACAAGCTGATTGTATAGATGCTGAACTATGATTCTAATGTTTTACTGCACTTTATTGTGATTCTAATGTTTTCGTTTCCCTTGTAGTAAATCACCCTTTACATACGCCTTATAAATATGGTGTACTGTTCAATAATGACTGCAGTATTAGGCAAGTTAAGGTCCTCAGATTGTTGAACAATGTAACCTAATTGTTGTATTAATCTTCTGGACAATGGAAGATCCGACAACAGCCTAGGCAGGAATCAATGCTTAACTTTTCGGAATTACACAGACATTCTCGGAATCATAATTAAAGTCGCAGTGTAGAAGTATCTTAAGGGGGTTGGAACACATGTCTACTGTTTTTATAGAAAGCTACTTGTATATCTTGACTAGGCAATGATATGTACGATGTATATATGAATCTTAAGGGAAAATCAAGTCAATCAAGCCCAAGCTCACTCTCCATCTCACTACATTACTCTCTATTTCACCACATGATCATAATTAGCATCCTTATCACTCTAGTGCTTTACAGATTAAGGTTTCACACACTAAACTAATGCAACATAGTAACAGAAGTCCAAAATGGACATGCTGTGAGTCCACAATTTTGTTCCTTGCTTCCAGGAGAAGAATTAATTCCCAGACACTTTTGTATGAGACCTTGACACGGAGAAGCAATAGAGAGCTGCAACTAATACTTCGTCTAATATCAGCATGCACAGCGAAACACTGAATTGCTAAAGCACTTTGCTTTCTCGGCTATGTTTTTAACACCTGTCTCTGCATGATGAGGTCGAGAACTCTGAGGAGAGAGCTGGATTCTGTCCATAATGTTGACACGAGGAGCATCAAGAATTACTTTGGGCAAGGATAAAGCCCACTGCATTCCCCATATGGAAAGTGGTCTCATGTATGTTAGAGATCTAAAGTGCCCGTCCATAGTCCACCCCTCCGGTGTTTGGAAGGCGTATCTGCATTTCCAGGAATGTCGTATATGAGTTCAACCCAAGTCATATGCATTACAGATGCATCAAAATTCGAACTTTATAGCTATTATTTAATCTAGGATCAGTGATATCTTGTATGGTTAAGATAAAAGTAAATTTTAGTATCCACATCACTTCTAGACATACCCTGAAAAACCTTAAATACCGCCTAGCCAAAAAAAACCTTTTCGAGTCTAGAAGTAGATAATCTTTTGTCATGTTTAAATTATATTTGCCAGATATTTGGTATATGTCCTAAGCCAAAAAATTGACTCCATCCAGGGCAGTTGAACAGAGAGTTAACTTCGACAGAAAGAAGAAAGATTACGATACAAATTGATAAGATGACCATTTTTTTGAGTAAATTATAAAACTTACCCAAAACCGTCCTCTGACCAGCCTGCATAGAATATACCTTCTGCTGTAGTGAAAGCCTGTTCTTCCATACCAGCATAAATCATGGTGGCTGCCACAGCGTAGGTGACCCCCGTCCATACTTCACGAGATTGCATGCAACAATCGTCCACCTTTCCATTAGGATGCATTCCGTTGACAGCACCCATTCTTCCTCCCCTGACTTTCATAACATTGAAGTCATAAATTTTTTGAAGAGAGCTTTGGATCTTTAAATCATCAAAGAGATTTGGCAATGCTGAAGATGCTGTATACCATTGCCCAGCCAATTGATCAGCTTGGATTGATTTACTATTACTGCTTGACCCACTGTCGTAGTTAAAATAAGAACCATTCCACAATTTTGTTTCCAATACCGATTTTGCCTTCAAAAATTTTCTTTTGTATTTTTCAGCAGAAATGTTGTCACCTAATTGCAAGGCCATTGCTGCTGTAGCTTGAAGTGCAGCAAGCCATAAACAGCCACAGTAAGCACTTACACCATGAACTGTCCAAGCATCATATGTCTGATCTGGAAATCCATCATTCTCAATAAGACAATCATTGTCCCGATCAAACTGTTCCATGTACTCCATTGCAGCACAGACAGCAGGCCATACATCAGTTCCAAATGAAAAATCCCCTGTTGCAGAAAAGTCTCTATACACTTGAAGCACAAATTTTGGGTTCAGATCCTTCCACTTACTAGTATCATGTATATTGTATGCATTCATTTCATGCCAGGGGTCATGAGTTCCAAGATCATGAGGAACTGCTCCTTTAACCTTACGAATCCCCCAGTTTCCCTCGGATAGAAATTTTACTTTCCTTTTATCCTCAAATAGCACAGCTTTTGCAAACTCTCGCTGAATACTTAATTCAATTTTGGGGAACAGCTCAAGGAGGGCAAAAGATGCATAGAAATGAACATCATATGTACACCACATAATATACTCCACACCTTCTAAATACAAGAATCTACCCACATCATCACTCTTATTCTCATGAGAAGGGTACTGAATGTAGTCATCTTTCTGTTCTCCCTGAGAAATTACTGAACCATCTTCATCAGAACATCCTGTATGAGAACTTTCAACATCACCTGTTGAACTATTCTCAATATTACTATCAGAACCATAACTCTTTATATTTTCTACAACTACATCGTTTCTGTACTTTAATGTTTTCCTTTGAGGATGATCAGAGCTAAGGCGTGCATCTGGCAATGCAGAGTCTGAAGAAAAGACAGAGTACCGTAGTTAGTGCTATTTTAACAGCATGAATAAAAAAATTATCAATATGTAGGAGCATATGATACCCAGTTCAAGTAAGAAGATTACATATAGAACATGTCATATCTATACATTAACCATAATTGTGTCCTATGATATGTTAGACATATCTTACGATATGATATAATACAAGAAAAAATAGATAAGATTTCACAAGAAAGCATATCTATTAGGTGAAGCGTATCTTAAAAGTGACCTGTTTGTCACAAACTTACAACGTGATAAGATATCTATAATCTATGCTAGTATGAATCTGCCCCTAATGATTAGAATTACAATTCTTCTCTACTTGTACATTGTGTTATTCATGGACCTGATTTTGTTCTCCATTTTGCAGTTTGCTATCTGAGATCACTGGTGTTTATACCGGAATTTTTTTTGTAAGCTTAAATTCAATCAGTAATTACCAAAAAACTAATCTTTATGGTTCAATGAATGAAGTATATTTTAAAGATGGTAATTCTTTTGTCTTGTAATTCTCTGTATCTCACAATAGGATTCAGACTACAGTACACAACATTGATAACAATCTATTATGTGCCAAGGTCAATCATGTCATATTGCAGGATGTAATGCTTCACAGTAATGCAAGATTCATAAACACTTGAATCATTTGATGGTGAATATAATATTGTTAGTTTGTGATGACAGGAAAGAGTATATACCCCTAGAAAGTACAAAAGATGTAGTTTTTCATTTGGATTTTTAAACAACCAACCCACCCAGCTAGATTAGTACAAATGCTTTAAGATGTGTTGCTATCTGAAATTCGTAAACAAAACTAACAATATATAAAAGTTCAGATGCATACCAATCCAAACTGTCCCACCAGAAACCAAGAAGTAGAGTTCGTTAAATAATGTAAATTTGTACCTGAAAAAGATCAGATGGTACATTATTGGGAGGGCATATTCTCTAAACTTTTCTTTCTGTGGAAATTGTTAACAAAAATAGTAGGAGGGTCTTGCAACGATGAAACAATCTACCGTTGCCTTCTCACTTGGAAAGTACAGAATAGATAACTTTGGCACACAAGGGCCATGAGGCACATAAGCATAATCAAAGCGATATTGATGGGTAAAAAATAAAGTACAAAATTCTTTAATATTAGATACCCAATATGATTTTTCCCTTGCTAATTCTTTCGATAGATCATGCGACAAGAATAAATTGTGCTTTAGAATTCACTCAGGGATTCAAAGACTATCAAGGAACACACAGAGAGCTTGATGTTATTTAGTCATATAGTCATTGACAGACATTATTAAGATTAAGAATAGCCAACGAGACACATAGTAACAGTACATATGCGAGTACTCTGGCGCTGGAAGCGAAACAGATAAAAAAGAAATTAGGATACAAGACAGTTTATTAGTAACCACAGAAATAAATAGTTCATATTTGGTTTACCATTCCGGTAATCTATCATCGTTGAGGATAGGATTTTGCCATCTCTCAATATCTTCTTCCCACCGCTTATAATCTGCACAAATGTAAAAGAAAAAGGTCTTATGGAAAATTTGCAGTTGTACAGAACGTGATCAGGACAACTGAAACATTTCTCAAAAATGATGGCAGCCTTCTCATTTTTGGCTATTAAATATCGCAGGATTTTTTTAACTTCCACCAAACATAACTAAAATTCAGTAACAAGTCATTCTGTCGACAAGTTCTGTTGATATAATAACATGCTCATCTTGAATGTAGCCAAAAGATTGGTAGCTGTAATGTTACAGTAACTGGCATTTACCATGTGAGCATAAAATTTAAATGAAAATTCTACAAAGAAAAAATATAAAGTTAATAATGTGGTTTAGATTTAAGAAAGAAACCAAAAAACTCAAACCTTTCAATTGAATTACACTAATTAGCGTTCTGGACGGTTCAATCTTGTTTTGGCATCAATTTAGGACTGGCATGGAGTTCAAAACCCTATGCTGGCAGCCATGGAGATGGGTGAAGTCATCTATCTTTAATTTTAAATTAACTAAGCTTAATTAAGATTGGTAGTTATTTTGAATGATTTTAGGAAACTGAGATTAAAAAACACATTCTGAAGTTTGAAATCTGAGTATAAGTGTGCTTTGGCAGGACAGTTATGACTTATGAGTTGTCACCAATGTCAATTGTTGCTGGGTTTTTCATCTGACAAGATTATCATTTTTTTTGTTCCGGATTTCGGCTTGAAGTATCAAACTGACTCGACTAGTGTTAAGGTTTGCAAGTGCCAATGATGTTTCCTTACTTTAGTTGAGATGATATGATGCTACGGTAAAGTCTTAATGTCTGTCAGAATATATATTGGATCGACATGTTCCTAAATATCTCCATTGACTTCAGCGGTATGCAGGTTCACAAGAGGAGTTTACAACATATAGAATCAATTATAAATAAGAGGATTAATAGATTTCAAGAACACACAAATACATACTTGTTAGTGCATCATGGACTAAATTCGATGCTGCCCTTTCGGATGTTCCGTAGTATCTAGTGTACCTCCTGCACCAGATAAATGCTGATCAATGTCTCAGTTCATGATGTGTATTAAGTTGCATAATACAGTCAATCACTAACACTCAATCTGTTCTAAAAATACACCAATATTTTGTCTTTTAAATGCTAAATTGACTTAGCTTCCAATTCAAATTGATAACATCGAAAATAAATAGTTGTAACTTGTGACTACTTGGTAAATTCCGTTCGCAGCGATGACTAAATCCAAAGAAAAACATTGCCATTGTGAAATTTACAATGATCCAAACTTAAATTTCAAATGTCAGAACGAACATTTATTTTGAAAAGGAGGGACTAACTGATGATTCAATAATAGTATATAAAATTATATGGAAGAACCAGAAAATTGTTTTAAATTAGAAGTTGTAGTAAATAAGACAGATCTATAACCAAACAAATTTGTAGCTGTCTGTATCATAACAGCAAAAAATAAAAATATAATCAAACACAGAGGGTAAGGAGTGGGAAGAGATTATTTCAAAAGCTTCTCAATCAAGCAAACATGATTACAAAACCATAATATATATGAAGTGGCTACTCAGAAGCGTAAAACTGCAAGGACAGCTGAAGATATTTAGAAAAAGAGCAAATGAAAACTGTAGCAAAAAAGTACCTATGATACGATTTCCCTTTGTTAAATTTTACTTTTGGGGATGACCATGCGAGAGCAAATGCCATGGTGCACTTCCCATGCGGTTCAACCCATGCTGAAGCAGAAATCGCTGCACAACGTGTCTCACCAGGTGATGAAGGCATGCTTGGTCCAGCATCAAAGTCATCCCTATCAAAGTACCCATCCTGAAGAAACACAAGGAAAAATCAGCTATTGGAAAGGTATCTACACTGGTGATTTCGTAAACACAAATGAAAATGTACGATAGATATGGAGCTGTTAACATATGTGAAGTGTTATCCCATACAGTAAATGATGGGGAGTAGAAGTTAAAATAATTACTGATATTTATTGTTGAATAGTTTTCTTAAGTTAAGTAGACAGAACTTTTTTTTATCTAATAGGTATATGTTGAGTCTAGTTATCTAGATTATTTATCAAAAACCCAATTGTTTATGGGACTTGGTCCATTAGGGTTTGTTAATATTAGGTTCTATATTTTGGTTTGAGCCCAATTTTATTGATGACATCATACTTACATATAACATACACTTGATTGTGATTGAAAATTGTGAGTTTTGTTTTGGTTTCAATCAAATATTTATTTCTCCCTTCTGCGGTTAAAAAAAGCCTTGGGTGCAAAGGATTTTCTGCATTTAATCTACCCAAGTCTATAATAGATTCACAAATACTGCTTTGTAAGTTGAAACTGGTACAAAATGTCCATTTCAAAGAATCATAGCATTATGAGAATAAAAATTTCCAACATTAATCATGGTCAGTTAACTTACAATGGGGAATGACAAAATACAGAAAAGTAACTTCGCCAAAAAGAACTCAAATGAACAACAAGAAGAAATTAGAAGGAAGATTTGTTGTATCAGTTAGCACCTAAGGCAAATACTTTTGTATGGGGAGGAACTATTCTATTAGATACTGGCAACCTATCGTTGCATTCAGTAATTGCTATACAGATATATTCTGATAACTTCAAATCAGGAACTGTGATTAGTAAATGACAAAATTACTACCTGTGCCATTTTTCCCCACATGGCTTTTGCTGTAGGAGAACTTCCCTCAGACAGCCCAAAAGACGGTAAAACTGTAACACTGACGTTCTGAGTTTCACATGCAGCAACGGCGAATGTAACAGGATGGTTCCCTTTTGAAGTTCTGCAAACACCCAAACCTTAACATGAGATGTCGTAAACCTTTTCGATTGTATAATTCACAATCAGAAAAGAGCAAGAAGCAGGAGCAGGAAGAAGAAAGGTTCAATAACTTGCTTGTGATGTAGAAGTACACCAGACACTCCATCTTCAGCCCTGCAAAAAGAGGGGGAAAATGTAAGGGATAAAAAGTAAGAAAATTTATAAAAAATAGGATAACTTTCAAAGTTTTTTTTTTAAAAATCTATACTAACTTGAAAGGCTCATTTACATGATCTCCAGATAGGTGAGATATTCCTCCAATTGAATTCTGTGGAAAACAGACATTTATGTCATGTTAGACCTATTTTTTGATCTGCTCAGGGTCATAACACAAAAGCTAAAGCAGGAAACAAACTTACCGCCCACGTAAAAAGAAGGCTGACTTTTGCCCTTTCCTTCCCAGTGTTTACCAACTAAAAACACAAACAGACAACAATTTAATAATCACAGCATAAAAAATAAAATGTTCTGTACGGTCTTTTAAGAAAGACAAGTGGCTGAAACAGGATTTGGTTGGGGGAAGCCATAATCCGTGCTCGATAATCTTTTCTAAAAATATGTTTTTAAATTAATAGTATAATTTACAATATAAATTTTATTCTAATTCAAAGAAACAAAATTTACGTAGAATAAACCTAAAATACAAGAAGAAAAATAACAAAAAAAAACTATAATTGCATTATACATTAGTAATATATAATAAGAAAACAAATTAATGCATTAAATTAATAGAACTCAAAGGTTATCAGAGAACCAAAGATATAAACACAACAAAACAAAGAACAAACGCCAATCCTCAGCTCTAACTGGCCACACCACTAGAAAAGACTATTCGGTTTATATGTCAACTAAAGTTTCAGTGTATCCTGATTATAAATGAAGCACAAACACCTTGCTGAGATCAGCAAGTAAACTTTAAGATAGCAAGTATATTCGTGTGCATATTTCTCAAAGCACCCATCTGGAGTTGCTATTAAAAATTCAACTTGCTTACCGTGTAAACAAAAACAGTTGTAGGAAGACTGCTATCCTGATAATTATGTGGTATAAACGGAGATATTTGGCGACAAGACACTTTTAGTTCTGGATCAGGCTCACCTGAAGGTCATAAATAAAGTAACAAACACATTGGGGGGGGGGGGGGGGGTTGCAGTCAAAAATAGGAGAAAAAGGAATACTTGTTTGGCAATACCATCATATACTGTCCATGCCCTTGGAAATAGTGCATGATATGTTGAATGCTGACCACTCAAATTCCAGCCCCATGATGATAGACCCTCATAAGAAGATTCCCTGTAAGTTCAAAGATTGACACGGCTTACTTTGAACAGTTTTTACTTTTTAGGTTACACAGGGAAGAATGAGTTTAGAGTTGGCAAACTTAAAAGTGATACTTTCTTAGTTATTCTATATAATTCATTTATTAGAGAAACACTCACATGAATGAAATAGGTATTCGGATTCAAAATGTTAAGCAATCACAGCAACTAAAGAAATTGCAACACTGACCATTAAAGCTTGAAGCATTTAGAAATGAATGTAGAAGTAATTTCCTTACCCTAAATTTTCATGTTTCCCTGGGGATAAGACAGATGCATATTTTTTCCTTCCGCCGTCCCGAGATATAAAAATCTGTGTCATGGAGCAGAAAATCTTATGATACTTTTGCTACAAATATCATAGCATAACTAGATAGGAACTATTTTACTACTTTAGCGCCACCTCAACAGGCATCGAGTTTCCTAAATTGTCTGTGAACGCGAAGAAACTAACTTTAAGAAATGTAATGACGCCAGATGTAAAAGGTCATCCTTCTTATACTATAGCGACTCACACTTGCACGAAAATATATTACAAACATACAATGTTTTGGAAGACATATTCTAGTTTGTTCATATGTCATGTACAATAAAATGACAAGGAAAAATGAAGAGCTTTACAGAGAACTGATTGGCCATGATAGGAGAAGTATCACAGGTACCGGGAACAATTTGAAAATTTCTGAATTCACCTCTAAAACCTCTACATATGCTGCCACTTCTGTAACATTAAGAATTTCAAACATCATCAGACGAAGACAAATTATAAACATTAAAATATAATAAAATAACAGCCTCATTCTTTACCCCATCCCTCCAAGGGGGACCCCTTGGGATGCTGATGGCTTGCAACTTTCGCGGGTAAAAGGATCGATCGGTGCTTTCTGCATAAATCAAATACATTTTTGCAGCTTAGATAATAGCTTTTCCAAGAGAATTGTTTCCTTCTCCACTTCTGAACAAGTATATACTATATAGTATTACATATTGAGAGAAGTACCCTTCCCTGGGAGGCTTCCTCCCTTACATATGACCACAGTCGTATACCAAGTCGAACCTGAAGCAAATAGTTAGAGCGTCAGATACCACATGCTAATCACATCACTGATGATTTACAATAGGTGCAGAGTGTTTAAAAGATTTCTTTGAAGAAATATGCAAGTTCCTGGTAGAGGATTCCTACCATTTTTATTGCCTCCATAAATGTAACACTGAATTCTTTAAGAATACTAGCATGGCTGTTTAATTTTCTCCTCCATGCTTGTTTTGGTGGGGCAGCACTATCAGAATCAAGCTGAAAGGATCAAATATAGGCTATATGAGTACAGACGGAAATCTAAACCAAAAGAGCTCTTAACTGATCAAATAAATAGCTGTACATTGATTAGAGAGGTAAACAACAAAAAAATGCCATGTAAAAAAAGAAAGATATTGCTGAATCATTAACAACAATATATAATAATAAAAAGGCACACATGAAACCAGCAAAGACATCACGTAATCGGGCTTGCGTATGGATTTCATTTAGCAGCATGACATCAGCTATGTAAGAACATCTAGTGTCATTTAGAAGAATAACGAAAGCAGTTAGCTATGTAAGAATGATATTTATCTCTAGGATTCTATGTGAAAGACAAACTAATGAAGTTAAATATTTAATGCGCCCCTTCACGATATATAAATGATCATTTGAACCTAAATGAGCATAGAAAGGGGACGATCATGTTCTAATATGACACATGAACAATCTAATAACATTAGCTTTCACAAGATGGAATTGTGAACTCCTTGAGCTAAAGTAATATCCATGCTACCCCAAAGATAGAGCTTTACTAACACGGTGGCATTCTCTTAATTCGTTTTGCAAATTGATCTCTTACATTACTGAAAAATCATTTCAACTTAATGTTACAGAACAGAACACATTGCCTTGCACAACTTTTTTAATTAAATTTCTTTGCACTTACAAACCAAGAATTCAGAACCAAGTACTTCCAACTAAACAAACTAAGCGTATAAAGTATAAACCATATGCCAATTTCCCAATTTGACTAACATGCTGCTGAGTATTTATTCGAAAATCATTTCACTAAAATATAACACGAATATAGTCACATTACACAATTCATAATATATAACGCAAACTGAAACATATGCCACACTCACAATTGACTAAAATGCAACAGTCTCATATTTGCTCAAACATCATTTAACTCGAAAAATTGAGCCTAATAACACAATCAATAACATATTTCAAGAAAAACTAACTTAAACAATTCACAAAAAATACTTACAAGTTCTAGTGTTGCCCTGCTTATATAATCTTGAGGAGGCCATGAACTCTTCTTATATTGAAATATAGTTCCACTAACCATGTCAACTAGTTTAACACAGAGAGAGAGAGAGAGAGAGAGAGAGAGAGAGAGAGACAGACAGAGAGAGAGAGATAGAGAGAGAGAGAGAGAACTCAGTGATCAAGGTAGAATTCAACTCCAATTCCACTAAAGATCAAAACTTTAGAGCAAAAGAATCAACCCTTTTTTAACTGTACAAAAAAACATAAAATTTATATAGAAATGACAAAATTTTAACTTTTTTTTGCTGAAACTTCAAGAACTAGGGTTCATATGCAGCCAAAAGAGGAAAATTTTGAAGTGGGCCAGGATGGTTTTGGATTCTGGGTCAAAAAGATTGAATCTTGAGAGCTGAAAATAAAAAACTTATAGACAAAAATAGAGTTGAAAAACAAGAAAATTCAAGAAAATAAGCCGGGAACTCCGGTTTAGTAGCAGCCGGTCGTTGGGCATACCAATCACTATGGCGGGCTAGTGACGTCAGCAGTGATTTTTTTTTTCCCCAACTCTTTTTGGACTAACGACGGCCTACAAAATTGATACCAAAATTGGTTCCAAAATAGTAAGTGTCCGCTCTTGATTTGTTATCATAATCTGTATTATCTATACTTCTATACTATATACTATTACTGGCCTAACCCGTGCAAGGTACGGGTCTAAAAAGTAATAAACTAAAAAATTTAAAGTGAACGGAAAATATTAAATAAAATAAAAATTAATATGATAAATTATAAAATAAAAAACTGAAATATTAATTGGAACATAAAAAAAATATAAAAAAATACAGATGGGGCTGAGGAAGATAAATGAGGTATTATTAATAATATTTTATAATAAATTAATATTAATAATAAGGACAAATAGAAAAGTTAACATGTTTTAATTAAAAAAAGTAACTGCCCATAATATTTTTAGATGTGTTTTAATTATATTAATTGTATTTTTAAAAAAAATACGTTCACTTATTAAAATAGGTAAATTTTTTTAAATAATTAAAAGTATTAAAATAGGTTTTATTATATAATAGACGAAACATTAAAAGTTTGGTTGGTCGGTATGGTACGTTGTGATTTTACTTAATTGCCCTTAATTAACTGTACTTCGTGTATTTACTTAATTAACATTACTTATTTATAGAAATATATTATTAAATAATAATATTACATATTTATAACCAATTATCTTTTTTCACCTAAAATACATTATTTTTTCAAACAAATTCCCCTAATTTTTCAAATATATCACGAACAATTACCTTTTTTTAACTAAAACATGTTAGTTTTTCTATTTCCTTATTAAAACCCCCCTTTTCCAAAAATATCACGGACAAACATTTAGTTATTTATTTTTAAACCTATTCTAATATTATAATTATTTTTTAAAAGTTTACCTATTTTAACATGTCTACTTATTTTTCTTAACAAATGCAATTACTAGAAATATTAAAATATAAATAATCAAATACCTATTTATAACCATTTACCTTTTCAGCTAAAACACATTATATATTTTTTCTAATAAAGTCCCTCCTTTTCTAAATATATCACGGGAAATTGTCTTTTACAATTTACTTTTTCTATTTTTCTCACTAAAATCCATTATTTTTCCAAAAATATCACAAGAAACCCTTTACTTATTTATTTTAAAACGTATTTAAATACTTTTAATTATTAAATTTTAAAACCTCATTTTCCAAAAATATCAGGGGCATTTACCTTTCTAAACTAAATTTATGTTACATTTTTTATTTTTTCTTACTAAAACCCCTCATTTCCAAAAATATGGGTTTTAAGCTAGTATAAGTAAGGATTGCACTCATATTTTTGGAAAACAGAGATTTTAGTGATAACAAATATAAAAGGTAATATATTTTAATTTAAATATAATTGCTATGATATTTTTGGAAAATGAGTAGATTTTGTTAGAAATATTTTAATTATAAAAGGCAATCATCTAGTTACTATTTTTATATTTTTTTTATTATTTATTAAATAGAATAAAAGATCGAAAACCAAAAATCGACCGAAAACCGAAAACCAAAACTTTCAATGTTTCGGCTTTAATAATATAGTATAGATATTAAAGACGAAACATTAAAAATTTTTGTAGTCGGTTTGTAGTCCGGTCCTCCATAGTTTGGTCATCAAATCTTTAACAGTTAGATCTTTTAAATTAAATTAATGAGAGCCATTAGATATAATACTAAATATTTTTTGATATGTTGTGATTTTACTTAATTGCCCTTACTTAACTGTACTTCGTGTTTTTACTTAATTACCCTTACTTATTTTATAAAAAAATATTATTAAATAATAATATTACCTATTTATAACAAATTAACTTTTCACCTAAAATACATTAATTTTTTTTATTTTTTCAGAAAAATTCCCTTACTTTTCCAAAAATATCACGGGCAATTACTTTTTTAACTAAAACATATAAGCTTTTTATTTTTTCTTACTAAAACCTATCTTTTTTTCAAAAATATCACAGACAGTTTCATTTATTAAAATAAAATAATAAAATAATTGTTAATAAATAACCCATTACCTATTTTAGCCAAAGTGTATATTCTTTTTTGTATTTTCTATGTAAAATTTTTACTTTTTTATTTTTCCTAACTAAAACCTCTTATTTTCCAAAAATATCACGGGCAATTCTATTTAATGAAATAAAATAATAATATTTCTTATTACTAATAACTAACCAATTAGCTTTTTTTGCCAAAACGTATTTTTTTTTATATTTTCTAAATAAATTTTTTCCTAAGTAAAACCTCCCATTTTAAAAAAATATCACAGACAATTTCATTTAGTAACATAAAATAGTAATATTGTAAATACTAATAATTAATCGATTACCTTTGTTAGCCAAAGTGTATATTCTTTTTTATATTTTCTAACTAAAATTTCTACTTTTCTAAAATTATCGCAGACGACATATATCTATACTATACTATTATATAATAGCCGAAACATTAAAAATTTTAATTTTTGATTTTCTCACGTATATTACATAACTACAAACTCTTCAATTATACTTTAGTTAGAATTCAAAAACACGATTTTTTTTAGAAAACATTTATATTTATATTTATATTATTACAACAAAATATATTGATAATTTGTACGGTTATCTTGACTGACATGTTGACTAAGCTAATAAACTTTTATAAAATCTATAAGTGTTTTTAGATTTGAAGTATTAAAGTAATACTTTTAATTCTTTTTAAAAAGACAACATTTTTAGAAGTATTAAAATCTCAAAAAATCTAAAAGTAAATTTCAAAATTAATATTAAAGTCGTCTGTGCTTTGCACGGGTTATATTCCAGTATTATTAAAGTCAAAATATTGAAAATTTTGGTTTTCGGTCCTTTATTTTATTTAATAAATAATAAAATAATATAAAAATAGTAACTAAATGATTGTCTTTTATAATTAAAATACTTTTTCCTAACAAAATATACTCCTTTCCAAAAATATCACGGACAGTTACCTTTAAATTAAAAAATATTACTTTTTATATTTGTTTTCACTAAAATTTATGTTTTCCAAAAATATCACGGGATTTTTTTTAATTAAAACATGTTAGTTTTTGTATTTGTCCGCAGTATTAATATTATTTTAATAAATAATAAAATAATATTAATAATGCCCCATTTATTATCACGGGCAATTGCCTTTTGAATTTAAAAATATTACTTTTTATATTTGTTCTCACAAAAATTTCTATTTTTTAAAAAATATCACGGACACTTACTTTTTTTAATTAAAACATGTTATCTTTTCGATTTGTCCTTTTTATTAATATTATTTTAATAAATACTAAAATAATATTAATAATGCCCCATTTATCTTTCTCAGCCCTTTTGTATTCTTTATTTATTTTCCCTATGTTCTAATTAATATTTAAGTTTCTCGTTTTATAATTTATTATATTGATTTTTATTATGTAGTTAATATTTTTCGTTTTTATTAATTTTTTTAGTTTATCAATTTTAAATCTCCTTTGATGGCTCGTTCCTTGCACGGATTATATGCTAGTATTAAATAAGAATAGATCTCCTACATTCACACTAGCAATACCGATTAAAATATCTCCTAGAACTATTCCTAATTCTAAAATAAATACATTTATCTAGGCTTGTCTCATATGAGTAACCACATTAGATATGAGATCTAATCTATGCCACACATTTTTGTAATTACATTTAATCACAACCACATATTTATTTAATTTTAAACAATTATGTTGTGTTTGGTTGAGGTGATTGGAATGGAATGGAATAGAATGAGATTTATAGCATAAAATAGTGAGATACACATAATTTTCATTCTTTAGCTCATTCCATTCTTAACTATCTACATTATAATTAAAAACTTCACTTTGAGATGGAATGCTTCATCCCTTAACTCATTCATTTTATTCACAAATCCTATCATAACAATTTTGCACTCTCCCATTTTTTTTCAAATCTTCCCTACAACTCCCATTATTTTCCTTTAATTTCATCCATTCCATTCCATTCCATTTCATTCACCCCAACCAAACACAACATTACATCAAAACAAATTGATATTATTCACACCAGTGACTTCTTCTTTATTATTGATCTTCTCTTATCTACATCTCTATCTCTTCTCCACCTATTTTTTCATCTTCGATCACTTCCGATCTTCTACCATAGTCACATCATCGTGTTATTTCTTCTATCACCGTCCTGCTCCAACCAACCACACGACGTTGATTTAACTATAATCTTAGTTGATAGTGATAGATTGTAGTAGTAGATATGAGGTTATGGTAGTTTGTTGTGGTGATCTTATTGTTTTGATTTTGTTGGTTTTTGTATGAATTCTGATGATTATATTGGTGGTGGTGGTGGTGATTAGTACATGCAGTGTAATGGTTGTATGATGTTGGTGACAGTTGAAAGCAGTGGCCGAAAGAAGGATTGTTGTGGTAATTTATGATGATATTTGTTTAGTAGCGGTAATTTTAGTAAAATGTTGGTAATTTTTTTGCTTGTGATGATTTTTTGATAGTGACCGCAGATGGTGACCGGAATTAGTGGTGATTTTCTTGCGATTGTGGTGATATTCTGGTAGTGACTGGAGATGATGACAAGAATTAGTGGCAATTTTTTGGTCGATTATGGTTATTTTCTGGTGGTGATCGAAGATAGTGGCCGATCGAAAATATTGACAAGAATTAATCGTGATCCGATATTGTTGTTGTGTGGAAAATTAATGGATGATATAAAATTAAAATTAAAATGAGTGGCTAAGATTTATTGATGCATATAAAATAAATGATTAGGATTAAATTTCATATCTCACAATAGTGTGGTTTCTCAATGAAGCGCGACTTAATATCCTCTGAAATGATAACCTTTTTAAATTGACAAAAAATATATGTCCCAAGTCGGGATGAATATTAAAATTTAATAACCATTTTATCGTGACAATCAATATTTTTTTAGAAAATTAAAATGTTAAATATCAGTCCCAATTTTCGCGTAAAGTGATATCTTCGATTAAATATACATTTTTATATACTTTACGAGTATGAAAACTAGCTTTTGATACTAATTTAGGATATGTTTTATTGTCTAATAACTTTTAAACTACATGATCATCTTAATTATTTCTAATTGGTCTTTGTGATCTTCGTAGTTTGGAAGATGTTCATAAAAAGAAATAAGGCTATTGAATTTATAAGTAATTTTTTGACGTAAAAATGTTAACATTTATAATTTAAGCATATATTACAGAATTCAAAGAAATTATGTACATTATATAATAGTGTGTAGAATATAGATTTTAATTATTTTAAAGTATGAAAAATATAAACCTCCTTTATATGCCTCTAAATTGATTATTGTTTTCGGTCCCAAATATATTAATTTAGAGGGGTTTTAATGTATATTATAATGGACATGCGAGACTCTAAGAGATGTTTGAGACATTATTTTGAAATTTTCTTATTTTGAAATTTATTTATTTATTGTATTTAATAGTACCTTAATTAGTCATTCATTATATCTATTAAATATATATCAGATTTATGTTATTTTATTTATATAAAATTTGGCATTTAATTTGATCATATTGATTATTATTTTAATAAAAGTTTTTAATTATTTTTGAAAAATTAAAATTATTTTTAGATGAAATGGGAATTAAAATTATCTATTAATTATCATTTTTTATTCTCCATTCAACCATTTAATATCACTGCAATAGAACAAACACGTCAACTTTTCGAGAAATGTATTATGAGTGTGAATGTTGATAAATTTTGTAATTTTATAGTTTTTTTTGTTAATATCAAGAATTTGTATCCAATGAGATTTTTTTTATCAATAAATGTGGGAACCGCGATGAATTATGAAATGTATTTAGATCTTTCGATTAATATCTAAAATTTGTACGCAAGTAATATGAACAAGCGTTTACTATGAATAAATTGCATATGGCGTGTGAACAAACAAACTTCTCTTGGCGATAAAAAGTTATATACCCATTTTATTATATTGTGCCAGACTAAATTAATTAAATTTTTAACAGCATTACTTATGTGGGTATCGACTTTTTAAATACATTATTTAGTTATTTTTAATAATTATATTTTTGATCGTAAAGTTCATAGTGTAATTGTATTTTTCATGTTTAAAACTTTTTTTGAAATCATTAAAATTTTAAATATGTAGTGAAAGCATTTTCCAATTAATAATTTAATGAGGGACAAATTGCACGACCTACTACGACAAGGACCCAGTCCAATAAAATAAGCCCATGGTCAAAAGACCAAGGCAAAACAAGTCCAAAACAAAATAAAGGTCAATAGACAGGACAAACCACGGCAACATGAGACAAACAGGGACCAACGGCTAGGTTGAACTCCCGCCGGCTGGTCCCGTAAACAGAAAGCCCGAGCCAATCAACAGGTAACACGTAACACCCCTTGGCTTTATCCCTTCCCCTATAAATAGGAGGAAGAAAGAGGAGAAAGAGGTTCACAATTTTCCCACATACACACTCTCTAAAGAATTTCTCTACATTTCGTTTTAAGGGTCTTCCTACCTGAGCAATCTAACCTTACTCTCACGCCGGAGGTGCCGCGGACCAGCCACCCCCCGCCGACATTGTTTTGCAGGACACTAGCCCAAACACTCACCCACTTTTGCCCAGGTCTAGCAAGGAAAATGCCCAGTACGGAAAGCAGAGTTATCAGTGGCGCTAGAAGGAGGGGTCAAACCTCCGACCTTGTAACCGACACCACAAGCAAACACCCGCGCCCCAAACCTCACACGATGGAAACCCGCAGTCAAACAAGAAACAACCAGCAACAAAACCACCAACAACCGAACCCTCAGGAATCGGAAAACCCCCCAAGACACCGAGTCGGGACACAACCACCTCCCTTTGCCTTAAGTCCCGAGCTGTTCGTAGGAATGATCGAACAACAAGTGCAACTCGCCGTGCAGGAATTCCGAGCCCGGGGAGAGGGCCAATGAGGTGGCCCCGAGACCCCACCTCATCAGGAAGAAGGAGGTGGGGAACACAATGGGGAGCAGAGACACTCGGTTTTCTCCCGGATTGGATCCTCATAATGCCCCGAGCATGAGAGATACCGGGGCCCACACCATACCAAGGAACGGTGGGACGAATGCGACCGGAAGAGAAAGGAAAAAGAAGAGCTGACCAGGCTCCAGGAAGCCAAGAAAAGGATCCGGGAGGAGGAAGAAAGGAAAAAAGAAGAAAACATAGCCTGGAGAATCGGGAGGAGGAAGAGCGGGCCCGGAGAAACCCCACACAAAGCATCGAACCTGACCTC
This sequence comes from Heracleum sosnowskyi, assembly GCA_030848705.1. Lineage (NCBI taxonomy): Eukaryota > Viridiplantae > Streptophyta > Magnoliopsida > Apiales > Apiaceae > Heracleum > Heracleum sosnowskyi. Next base: position 132,099,546 of record CM061240.1, read on the forward strand.
GAGAATTCGGCCCCATTCGAGCTAATGCAAATACTTCGCGAACTAAAGCGAAAGGTTGAAGGGAATGTCGAGATTGGGGAATCCATTACCCCTTTACCCTGGAATAAGAAGCCGCGCCCAGACAAAAAGAAGCAAAGCTACCGCACCTTGACTCATATGACGGAATGGGAGATCCCGAGTAACACGTCAACTATTTCGAACAGATAGTCCTGGCCTACAACTATACCGACCTGACCAAGTGTCTCTTCTTCGCCTCGACTCTCAAAGGCTGTGCTCAGAAATGGTTCGGAAGGATGGAAACCCGAAGCGTTGGGTCCTGGCGACAATTGAGGGAACTGTTCCTCAGAAGGTTCCGAGCCAATAAAAATCACAAGGTACACATGTTCCACCTAGAGTCAATTAGGCAACATGAAGACGAACCACTATCCGGGTACATGGATCAGTTTAAAGAGGGGGTAAACAAGATCACCAACCTAGATGAAAGGGAGGCACTCAACATCTTTAGAAGGAACCTGGACCCGGAACACAACGACAGGTATATCTTTGAGCTCATCGACAAAGAGCCCCGGATCCTGGCGGCCGCTTGCAACCTAACTTTCAAGTTTATTAAAGAAACCAAAACACTGAACTCCATGCGCCTTACCCGACTGGGTTCGGCCACTAAAGCCTCAGCCCTCCCCAAGAAGAACACGGAAGACCACCAGGACAAGAAGTACAAGCTCATCCCGAGTGGGAACTACATCCACAGTTCACAGTTCGGAGAATAACCAAAGGCCTGGACTGGATCAGTTTGGGAACGATTAATATTCCCCACAGCCCAGGCCCGGGAGAAGAGAGAACCACGTCCCGAACCTCAGTGGACGCCTCTGACCCGATCTCGGTCCGACATACTGAAAAGCATCAAAGACAAACCCTTTTACCAAGCCCCAAAACCGATGCAAGCCCCAGATGACCGAAGACCCAAACACAAACACTGTGACTTCCACGAGGCACATGGACATTACATGAAGGACTGTCTCTCACTGAAATACTTCCTAGAAGAACAAGTTCAGAAGGGAAACCTAAACCAATATCTCGAAAGGCAGACAGATAGTCGGAGGGAGCCGGGCTCAGACAAGAGGAAGAACATGGTAAACACCATGATAGGGGCCCGGAGAACTCCAGACCCTAACCCTGAAAACGAGGTCATGCAGATACAATCAAACCCGAGCCCCTGCACCCAAATCTCCTTCGACGACACAGACTTCGAAGGAGTGGACCCGAACCACAACTAGGCACTCATGATTACCCTGGACGTAGCTGATAACGAGGTAAAAAGAATACTGATGGATAATGGTTCGTCGGTTGACATCCTGTTTCACCACACCCTCAAAAGGATGGACATCGGGGAACACTAGATGGTACGGTCTGGGGAAAAACCGCTATACGGTTTCGGACATAACGCGATACAGGTCATGGGCACCTTGAAGCTACCAGTGACATTCGGGGAACAACCCCATCAAATAACCCAAGAGGTCAAATTCTACATCATCAACGTCCCATCCTCCTACAACATGATCATCGGGAGACCAACCCTCACCCGACTCCGAGCTATCACCTCAAACCCATAAAACCTTAGCTCACTCACTCCGAGCTAAGGTCGTGGGGCAACCAAAGATCAAAAATTCGAACCATAAAACCTTAGCTCACTCATACCGAGATAAGGCTGAGGGGCAACCACAAATCAAAAACCCCAAACCACTTGACTCTAACTACTCCCCCGTCCCCATTACAGAGGGACAAGGGAGTGGGGGCAAATGATGGGGGACAGATTGCACGGCCCACTACGACTAGAGCCCAGTCTAATAAAACAAGCCCAAGGCCAAGGCAAAACAAGTCAAAAACAAAATAAAGGTCAACAGACAGGACAAACCACTACAACATGAGACAAACAGGGAACAACGGCTAGGCTGAACTCCCGCCGGCTGGTCCCCTAAACAGAAAGCCCGAGTCAATTAGCAGGTAACACGTGGCACCCCTTGGCTTTATCCCTTCCACTATAAATAGGAGGAAGAAAGAGGAGAAACAGGTTCACGATTTTCCCACATACACACTCTCTAAAGAATTTCTCTCTCTAAAGAATTTATCTGCATTTCGTTTTAAGGGTCTTCCTGAGCAATCTAACATTACTCTCACGCCGGAGGTGCTGCGAACCAGCCACCCCCCGCCGATATTGTTTTGCTGGACACTAACCCAAACACTTACCCGCTTTTGGCCAGGTCAACAAGGAAAAGACCCAGTACAGAAAGCACATAATTCCTATAAAATTGTATTAAATCATTTTTTTCTAGAAAATTCTTGAAATATAGCTGTTATTACTTTTCAAATAATAAAAATTAATTTTTAGTATTTTTAATATTTAAAAATAAAAATTTATAAGTGACCGACAAATTGTCAAGTTAGTGTAAATGGACGCGCGCCACATACACCTAAATCTAAAATTTAGATAACTTTATAGTAAAAAAACCATATTTATATCAAACATGATGAAGAGAATAATTTTTAATTTAAATGCACGTCAAAAAAAATTCTGACATAAATTACATAATACAATATCCTTTTTGACATGGTATGTACTTCTTAAAAAAATTAATATATTTTATAATGAGCATTTAATACTGTTACAAGTAATAGATAATAACTATCATCTAATTAATATTTTGTATTTCTTTCAATAAAATTAAGATAAACTAATATAATTAAATTAATTATGTAATTTAATTTTGAAATAATTTAATTTATAGATATTAACCAAATGATTGAAATTAGACTTAATTGCCCTTTATTGGCTCAAACTATAATTTTTTGGCAGAAAAATGGCCGAATTATTAATTTAGCCACTTTAGTGGCCGAACAATTTATTTTTTAACACCTTATTGCATTCCGTCATTTCAGTTGGACGACGTTACAGTGTGAAAGGGTATTTTCGTTAGTTTACTTTTGAACGATTTTGTATACATAAGCTGCTCTTAACATATCTTCCTGGGCAAACATATCTTCCTGGGCAGGTATATCTTTGTTTGCGACCTTGGGATTTCTCCTATATGGTGGAAGGTAGTGCCTTTCTCTTTCCTAAATCATATTGTCATTAAACCTTTAGACGTAACTGTGTCTCGGTGCAGTCATGTCATCATGCAATTTTACGCGGTAATAGTCAGGGTCAGATCTAGCAAGGGCACGGGGGGTCACGTGATTACAGCCTATACTGAAAATTTTAGTCATCTAGACTCTAGAGTGATCAATGTTGGTCACTGCTTGTAAAGGAAATCTTGCAGTAAAATAAAGACTTGCTGCTCGTCATATATATTGTTCAGGATGCTATTTGTTCAATATGTGGAGAAACAGATGAGTCAATTATTCATTGTGTTTTTGGATGTGTGGCTGCTACTGCTATATGGAAACATAACGACTTGGTTTGTAAATTGGTTGATGCACCAGGTTCTTCTTTTCTTGAAAGATGGATGTGATTGTCAAGAAAATGTGATCGCAAAGAACTTCAGACCATTGCTAATAAGGGACATGTGCAGTCTAATATGGGCTGCCTGGAGATGTCGCAATCTGATCATTTTTAAGGAACATAAACCTTGTTTTACCATGGTCGTCGCTGGTTTTATTCGATTAGTTGATAATTACTGTGACTATTCTAATAAGGTGTTTAAATTTGTAAGGGCTGCTACTGTTATTACTCTTTCTTCATGGCAATGCCCACCTGTTGGCTATGTAAAAATCAACACGGATGCACATGTCCCTTTTGGAATAAATTGAGAGGATTTGAATGATTGTGGGAATAGATTACTGATGGACTAATATGGAGTTATATATAGGCAACTGTATGTATACATAATCGTTGAAAAGTAAATTGACGAAAATACCCCTTTCACACTCTAACGTCGTCCAACTGACATGACGGAATGCAATAAAGTGTTAAAAAATAAATTGTTCGGCCACTAAAGTGGTTAAATTAATAATTCAGCCATTTTTCTGCCAAAAAATTATAGTTCGAGCCACTAAAGTGCAATTAAGTCTTGAAATTATATTAATGATCTATTTTCAATTTTCTTTTTGAAAATCATGATGTTCTACTTGGATTGGGATTAGAATTTTCTTTTTTGAAACGTATTGGGATTAGGATTTAAAATACCTATATATACACGCATATTCAAAGAGCCCTCGGACAAACAAGACAAACAATTCCTGAGCACTACGGTGCCCGCCTGACATCTTCTCCGGGGTGACAATTCGGTCCGATCAAATCTTTAGAGATTCTTCGTCGAATAGGATTAAGATTACGAAAACGATTTATGCATTCGAGTTGGACGGTAGCTGAGCTATGAATCCTATGATGGGTGCTGGTGATAATCATAATGCAGTTACTAATCATGTTCATGATAAACAATTGCTTTCAATGCATATCAGGACATGTACTAATGGAAGTACATGTTCGTATCCTCATTGCATATCCCTGCATGCATCTATTTTTAACCATTTTAAGAACTGCAATACTTCAGATTGTCGTGTTTGTGTTTTTGCTAGAAATAGGCAACACAAACGTAAAGAATCTACGCCTGATATCTCTTTAGTCAATGGAAGTTATGATACCATGGATGCCTCCAGGAGTCGGTCGGTTAGTAAAGATTTAAATCCGGTTCAGAAGCGCTTGAAGATTGATCAAGTTTCGCAATATGTACCTCCTGGTCTTGGAAGTTCTTCTCAATCATATGCTGCATCTGGTGATCCTCGTGCTCTGCAGCTTCGCGGCCCAAGAATGTTAAGAATGTTTGATGTCACAAGTAGGGAGATGGACACTAACGTGAGTGCTGGAAAAGGATCCCTGTCTGCTGATAATACCTTAATTGGAATGAGTAATGATGGTTCTTCTATGTTAGTAACTATTGAGAAAGAAATAGACCGTGCTAATTATGAAAGTGTCACGCTGCATGCTGAAAACATGGATGCAACCAAGCCCAAGAAGGCAGAAGCAAATGGAGCATCGTTGATTGAATTGTTTACTCCAGATCAAGTTCGGGAGCATATTGAAAGTCTCAAGCAGTGGGTGGGGAGCAGTAAACCAGAGACAGGAAAGACTCAAGCCAAGGAGCAGTCAATGTCTGAAAATCCTTGCCAGTTATGTGGCGTGGCGAAGCTCAGTTTTGAGCCTATACCTATATATTGCACGCCTTGTGGTGGTCGTATTGAACGAAATACAGAGTACTACACTGCAGAAGTTGTTGATTCACGAAAACATATTTGCAATTGTTGCTATACTCGAACTCGTGGAGACAGTATTGTTGTGGATGGAACTCCTTGTCCCAAGGCAAGACTTGAGATACAAAAAAATGATAAATTTACAGAAGAAGGATGGGTTCAGTGTGATAAGTGTCATGCTTGGCAACATCAAATATGTGCATTGTTTAATAGCCGAAGGAATGAAGGTGGTCAAGCTAAGTTCACCTGTCCAGACTGCTATATTGCTGAAGTTGAAAGAGGAGTATGTAAGCCCTTGCAACAGAGTGCAGTACGTGGAGCAAAAGATTTGCCAAGAACAAGTCTCAGCGATCACTTAGAGCAACGATTGTTTAAAAAATTGAAGCAGGAGAGGGTAAATAGAGCTAGGATTCAGGGAAAAACCTATGATGAGGTTCCAGGAGCAGAATGTCTTGTTGTGAGAGTTGTGTCATCAGTTGACAAAAAGCTGGAAGTGAAGAAAAGGTTTTTTGAGACTTTTAAGGAAGTGAATTACCCGAATGAGTTTCTGTACAAGTCCAAGGTAGTATTATTGTTTCAGAAGATTGAAGGCGTGGAGGTGTGCCTATTTGCCATGATTGTCCAGGAATTTGGAGCAAATTGTCAACAGCCAAATCAACGACGTGTATATTTGTCATATATGGATTCTGTAAAGTACTTCCGACCAGAAATCAAAGCAGTTACTGGGGAGGATCTTCGTACATTTGTTTACCATGAGATATTGATCGGATACCTTGAACATTGCAAAAAACGTGGTTTCACGAGTTGCTACATATGGGCCTGTCCTCCAATCAAGGGTGATGAATATATATTCTACTGTCATCCAGAAATGCAAAAGACACCAGAATCTGATAAGCTCCGGGAGTGGTATAAAACAATGTTGGAGAAAGCTGCCAAGGAAAATATTGTGGTCGAGTTACATAAGTTATACGATCATTTCTTTATTTCTGGTGGTGAATCTGGTGAGCAAAAAGTGAAGGTGACCGCAGCTAGACTTCCATATTTTGATGGAGACTATTTTCCTGGTGGTGCTGAAGATTTTATCCATCAGCTACAACAAGAGGAGGGTGGAATACTCCTTGATGAAAAAATAACAAAAAAAACAATTGCAAAGAGGGCTGTAAAAGAATATGGTCGAGCTGATCTTTCTGGAAATGCATTGAAGGATGTTTTGCTTATGCATAAACTTCGTGAAGCTATTAGCCCAAAGAAGGAAGATTTCATCATGGTCCATTTGCAACACTCATGCAGTCATTGCTGTACTCTGATGACATCTGGAAACTTTTGGGCTTGCTGCCAGTGCCAGTGTTTCAAGCTATGTGACAAGTGTTATGAGGCAGAACAGAAACTCGAGAAGAAAGATAGGCATCCTGTCAATAAGAAACTCGAGAAGAGAGATAGGAATCCTGTCAAAAGCCAAAGGGACGTCCATATATTCTATCCTATAGAAGTTAGTGGTGTCCCTGAAGATACACAAGATAATGATGAGATTCCTGAATGTAAGTTTTTTGACACCCGTCAGACCTTTCTGGGACTTTGTGAAGGCAACCACTATCAGTACGATACCTTACGCCGTGCTAAACATTCTTCAATGATGCTCCTCTACCATCTTCACAATCCGAATGTTCCAGCATTTCTGCCTGTATGCCATCTTAATATTGAAACTGGTCAAGGTTTGCACTGTGAGATGTGTCCTGACTATAATGTGTGCAATGCTTGTTATCAAAAGGATGGAAGTAATCATTCTCACAAATTGACTCAAGATCCATCAATTGTGAATGTGGATGCACAGAACAAAAAAGCTACGCAACAAAAAATTAGTAATCTGAGAACGGGGCTTGATCTGCTAGTGCATGCCATTCAGTGTCAAAATTGCGCGGACCCTTTTTGTCGCAAGATGAAAAGCCTTATCCAGCACGTTGCACAATGCAAAACACGTGATACTAGTCGCTGTGTTCAGTGTAAATGGATCAAGGAACAAATGAGGAGGATTAAAGAGCAGGTTGATACTCGAGAACTTGCTGCCCAAACAGAGAGGCCGAGACAGCAGGCTACTGAGGTTTCTGGTTGAAGCATCGGAGATTATTGATCGACATAAGATTTCTGGTTGAAGTTTATTTAACGAGTTGACAAAAATTATAGTTTTGTTGTTCCTGGTCCTAGTGAAATCAATTTTTTCGTAGGAATATCTATGTAATTTCTTGGTTGTAAATAGTTTGGTTAAGCTGTACACATATCATTGATACAAGTGATGTAGCAAAAGGAGGAAGAAAAGAGTTTATATTGATATAAACTTGTTCTGTCAATATGCGGCTTCTTTCTTTCTGAAAGACACATTTCTGTAATATTAAATCAAATGTTACTCAATATTTAGATTCTAGCTTCATCTTTTATAATTTGTTTTCTACATATTGGAAATGCCTTCTGCATAAAGCTGTGTTGCTGCATTTCTAATGCTTAAACGATGTTAATATGGACGATAACTTTCTGGACGATAACCTGTTTAAACGATGTTAAGCAGGTTCTAGTTTCTTATCTTTTTCTAAAGATTTGTCATTAGTATATTTATGCAGCAAGATGCTAGCAGTCTGATGTCTGAGTCTCTATTTTAGTAGTTTAAGTTTCTCTTGGTTGCTGGTATAAACAGTACATGTACATTGTCATTCATCAGAACCACAAAAAGGACAACTTCAAGCAGTGGCAGAACAAGAACCCTTTAATCAGCATTCCACTTTACTATAGCTTGTTTATTAATTTCGAGGGTTTTTAGTTTCTAGATAGGATGTGCAGTGCACTGTTCATCGATAAACAACTATCGACTGTGTTCTAGCTTGGTTTATTACGGGGGAATTTATTCTTGAAGTTCTAAGTGCAAATTACAGCAGCTTGAGGATGCATTAAGGAGACTTATGAGAATGATTGAGGGATAGCAAATGACCGATCTGTGTGAAAATGCTACTCGCAAAATCAACGTCTGCACTCTGCAGCCATTGGCTTAAGTGGTGATTCATGAGTCTTATGACTCCTGAGTTAAAGTGATTCCTTTACCATCATATGTATCCAGAGTTTTACTATTTTCTTCCTCTTCCTGTTACACATACAATTGTAGAACGACCAGGCAAATAACATTTGTTTCACACAATCGCTTGGGTTTTAGAGTAATTTGACAAGAACCTATAAATTTTTTAGAGGATCCTTTGATAATTTCTGTTTCCTCTGTTCTGTTTTGTTATTTTTTCTACAATATTTGTGAAAAGAAAGATATATTATACTTGTTCGAATACGTGAAACTTCACATTAGAGGAGCTGGCTCCTACTTTTACGACAAGGCGACATGCATATACTTTCAAGGAGCTTGGCAAGGTAAATATTGATGATCCATGCTGCCTTGCAGGTCATATGCTCAAATGATCATTAGAGAATGATCACTGCTATTAGAAGACACTTGTGCCTCTGCTCTTGCCTCTTTAATCATCCTCAAGACATCCCTCCTTTTGGGCCTATTCTCCGGTGAAGTGCAGCAAAACAAGCAATTGCAATGTTCAAAAAAGCTGCAAGTTTCTTCTCCAATCCCTCGTTGCTGGAGGCAGGGTCATCACCAGACTCAGTTTCTTCTTCTCGGACTAAACGAACCCAAAGTGGAATGTCAGCGCCATGTTCTTGAACGTCGTCTCAAGAAGTTAGTTTCATGTTAAAATTATTAATTTTAAGCTAAGATCTTCTACTGCCAAAAAACTAAAGTTTGACTATATGAATTCAAATAATCTACAGTGAAAATACGAATAAGAAAAGAATACTACTGAGACAGAAAATGCAAAACTGACTCCGAACTAGTTGTAAAACAAGTACTAAAACCTCCTGGAGTAAAATTAAAAACAACAGAAAAGTAAAGCATGTTCAAAATGAATGCTGTGGTGTCGTCTGCAACCTTCACTTCACAATTGAGGTGCTATTAGACTCTCATGGTACGTATGAACATCAAGATCTTTACAATTCAACTAACAGAGTTCTAGAGTACTATGGTTAAACCTAATTGCAGCAGAATATCACCATTCACTGATATGCAGATCGTTTTGGATAGCGTCCTTTATTTTATTAAGTTGTACTTGGAATGACCATCTTACTGTATTGCTGAGGTTTTGTAGCACTTATCGTTTTAGCTGAACTATATAGCAACATCTTGCAATAACAAAGAAAATGTTCGAAATTTTGTAGAACATAACAATATTTTTCTCTCTAAGAAACACAAAGTGTTCGATCTATTCCAAACATCAGTAGTGTGCTCTACCATATGCAGTGAACCTTCAACACAGTGAAGGGATAATTTCTAAAAAAAATTGGACACAGATGTCCCCAGCAGCTAGTCCCTTCTGTAACATACCAAGATATTAATACAGCCCGCCAAACCAGCTGATGGACCATCTACTAGTTCTTGTTCTGTCAGATAATCCAGTTGTGTAAACAGATGTGAATCCAAAGTATATACCAACTACAAATGCCTCGTCAAATTCATTTAAAATTTGGGGTGTGGTCTGGTTAGCGCTGGTTATGTGGTCTGGACAGTCATTACGATTATCTCATATGAAGATAAGCTCTTGATATGAGATGAGCTAAAGAATGTCCTTCTTCTAAAACTACAAAATGAAATAATAAGAGCAATACTCCCCAGACAACACTCATGAGAACTGAGATCTGAAGTAGCGTAAACATCATAAATTTTTTATAAGATAACCTAATTAATATTGGACAATATTCTTCACTCCTTGTCAGTTTTGAGATAGAGAGAAACAAGAATCTTAGAGATGTGGAGAAACTAGACTCTCAACATAAGGATACACTTTGAGCTCTGTAAAATCTTGGTTCGCACAAAGATCCTTGAATGTGTGATCCTTTAGGTTGTACAATATCATAGTTTCATCCAAATTTAGCACAATATCACCATCTGTAGATATGCATATCGGTTTCAGATACGAATCACATTTTATTAGTGGATCCATATATAAGATGGTGAACAATTTCGTCCATGACATTTCCACACCGCATCCCTTCATAATCCATAAATCAGCGCGAGTATTTTCAAATTGACAAAGTACAGAAAGACTTTTGCCAAAAGTGCCCAAGGTCCATTGGAATACACCATCTCCAAAGTTTGGCCGCGGCACTTCCTGCCACATCTCTGTTTCTATATCAAGAGACACGATGATCTTCTTTTGCAACTGAGGACTAACACTCCAGTATATAGATCTATTTGCAAAATTTCCATCATCAAAGCGAAGTGTATAGTATGTAGACCAATCACATGCTAATCTAAAAGGAAAATCTCCGATCATCCTCCAAGAATCACATTTTATGCTATAAACGAAAACTTTATATTCGTAGTGAGTACGAGATGCATCAGATTGATTATAATTGGGATGAGCAGGAGAGATAGCAAATACTTTAAAATCATCATTCGATTCATCATAGCAAAACCCGTACATTGTTCTCGGAACGAAACAAGTCCAATCAAGTTTGGGAAGTTCTCTTAATTCTCTAGTGGACGGATTCCACAAAATTAATTGATTAGCTCTAAACCAATCCCTTACAACAACCAATCCATTACAATAACCTACTATTCTGTCAATACGGAGATCTCTATACAGGGAAGTGTTATAAGTAAAGGTCTCACGAGTCAGAGAATATAAGGAACAAGTCCAAAGATCAGCTAATATGAGACGGTGACGAGTAAAGTGAGGGTCATTAGTTGATATTGAGAGGTGAGTTTGGATAAAATCTATAAAATTATTTAAATTATCAAATAAAATATATTCTATAAAATCAACAGCATCAGAATATATTTGTTAAGAAAAATAATATTAGAATAAAAATTGTTAAATAAATATCTACAAAATTATTTAAATTATCAAATAAAATATATTTTATAAAATTTGCATTTAGGTAGTTAATATTATAAAGTATTTACATATTCCTTTTGTTTATATAGTTTGATTTTTTATTTTCTTGGACCGATACCATTGCTATATATATATATAAAAGGAAATTTATATTGATAAAAAATACTAATTATTTGTAATAATAAAAATTTAAATACTTAAATATAATTTTTTTAGTCATTTTATCTTTAATATAAAGATTTATTATGTATGTTAAAATAATATGTTTAAACCCAAAATTTTGGATTTTGAAATAAATTTGTTGGGGCTTAAAGTAATTTTTTAATTTAAGTTGAAATTTTTTTGTTTGTGTAATAACTTAGAAAATGACTTAAAGTTAAAAAAAAAGTTTAAAATCAGAAGTTGTTAGGAGATACTTTTTTTAATGACTTATTTTATTTTAATGTATTTATTTGATAAAAGTTAATATCATCATTCAAATGCATTATTTATCTAATTTAATTTAATTGTTACAATTTTAATAACTGATTAGTTTATCATATTACAAAATTACCCAAACAGATATATTAACTTAAAATTTTACTTTTTACTTATAATTTTAAGTAACTTTAAATCATAAGCAATAATTTTAAATTTAGCCAAAATGACTCATAATTATATAAAAAAAATTGATCGCTTCAAAAAATTATACAAAATAAAATTGAGAATGAAAATAAACATTAACATGTTTGGATTATATAAAAATTAGTTGAATTTTTTTTTGTTAATAGGATTTTTTCAATAATAAAGAAGCCATAGATATAACTGAATAACCAAACAAAGGTATAAAATACAACACCTAAATTAAGGTAAAAATCTAGTAATATCAATAAATATTATAAATATTTAATATCTAAAATATTTAAAATCTAGTAATATCTAGTAAATTAATATCAATGAAACAAATATTTGTATAATATCTAATGATATTCGTTCATTCGAGATAAGATAGATTTATATATGTGCAATTTCTAAAACTATATATTATAAAAACATTAATAAATATAATTACCACTACAAGAAAAACGTTTTTCAGCGACCGCCCAGCAGCGACCGTATGCCGTAGCTAATGGATATCAGCGACCGAATATGGTCGCAGATGTTGGTAGCACAAAAACTGGTAGCTAATACTTGCTTCAGCGACGGCATTCAGCGACCACGTGTTTAGCGACCGCTAACAGCGACAGAGCCGTCACTAATCCTAGTCAGCTTTTATCTACCAGAAGGCCACGTGTCAGCGACGAAGACAGCGACCACATGTCGTCGCTATTGTCTGCAACCGTCTTTTGCTACAAGTCCGTCGTTATTGTTTAGCGACCAACTTAGCTACTACCTTCTGTCGCTAATATCAGCTACCAAAACATTAGGGTAGATGTGACAATTATTATATAGGGTCCACCATCCTCCTTGTATAAATTTGTATAACCATCTCGGCCAACTTTTCCCACAAAGTTATGGTACTGGTGATGAAGCTGTTTAAGAAAAAAATTAGAACAAATTAAATAAGTAAAACAAATAAATTGGGGTAACCAAAGATGTAATATAAAATTACAAGAACAATAAAAAACAATTAACAGTTATTAAAATTAATATAATGCATAACTTACTAATTTGTGACAATTTTGAGATCTCTTTTTTTCCAACCGCCTTTGACAACTTTAATGCCACCCAAGTAGGTCAAGTAGTCCACAATATCTAAATCAACATAGAAAAAATAATATTAGAACATGATAGTTTGAATTATAACTTATATAATAGTATTACTTATATATTACTCTAATATATTACTGCATCAAAAACCTGGGAGTATATTGGTGTCATTAATACGTGCATCAATCATATCTGGACATATGAATTGAAATCCATGCAGTGATATGTTGACGATGCCTTCTTCCAATCTCTTAGGCAACGTTATGCGTATGAAGAGTAATTTAGACCCATGTGACAGTGGTCTATATTTCCCTGTACTTGAAACAACTTTCAGATTTTTGATGCTGTACACGAAGCCTTCCTCTAAAATATTTTTGAACCGAGAGACCAGAATCTCCGGGATCGTAGCATGGATCAAATTTTCCTGTCATACAACATATCTTAGAAAAGTTAATAACATCATACAATTTGACAAACTAATAAGTTATAAGTATATTGATTTATTAATTTTTTCATCGATCAAAATCATGTCAAGACTGATCAGTTCTTCAGTATTTGGATTGACAGATTCCCACATTCTACACACTCGTACTCTTATCATCCAGGTATAGTTGATGTCGTTCAAAGCATCCAACATGGTGTAGGCCATAGTTGTATTGATTGTAAATATGGTTGTAAAAATTTGAAGCTACATAAAAAAGTTTCGGTGTAGATTTTTTGTTATGAATGACCTTTAATTTATAGGTGTTTGTAAGGTGAATAACATGGAAATCCATTATGTTTAAAAGTCAAGAAGTATTATAAAAGAAAAGTTCTATCAAGTTTGAAAATAATAAAAGAAAGTTTTATCAAGTTTAAAAATAATAAAAGAAAGTTTTATCAAGTTTGAAAATAATAAAAGAAAGTTCTATCAAGATTGAAAATAATAAAAGAGAAAATTGCAATTATTAACATAAGATCCTAAAAATTCGAAAATAATAAGGAAATTGTAATTTTCTAAATCAAGAAAGTTCTATAGTTTGAAAATAATAAAAGAAAGTTATATCAAGATTGAAAATAATAAAAAAGAAAATTGCAATTATTAACATAAGAGCCTATAAATTCGAAAATAATAAGGAAGTTGTAATTTTCTAAATCAAAGAAAGTTCTATCAAGTCCTACAAATTCGAAAATAATAAGGAAGTTGTAATTTTCTAAATCAAAGAAAGTTCTATCAAGTTTGAAAATAATAAAAGAAAGTTCTATGAAGCCTATGTTGGTAGTATTTTTGTTGTTCGTTCGCAGGGAAGGACTAATTTGTAGAATCAAGTTCAAGTATTATATTTCTCACAATTTAGAAGTGTGTAAAGAATGTTTGGTTTGTTTTTAAACTAAATTAAACTAATTATTAATCGAGAATAAAATATATGAGAAAACAATCCAAGAACTGGGGTTCTTCACTTGGTATCAATACACATTCAATATTTTTGTGATATCTACATTCTTACTCTGCTGAAAACAATTCTTCTAAGGTTATATTGTTCCCTTCCAAGACACAATCTAATATTCACAACTACACCTTAATTGTCACTTCCGTGATACAATCAAAGTACAATCATAAATTATTACGCTCCAAGAATTATAAGTCTCACAACCCTCCTATTAACTTTCCAATCAAATATTCGAGTTATGTCCGTTAAATCATGTACTAAAAATGTAACTCCTCTTCCAATTCGTTACAATTCCTAAAATCCAATCAAAGGTTCATGACTCCCCTAATTGTATTAATCCCTTAATAACAGATCAGCAAGCAAGAACATCACAAATAATCAAACACACATGATAACCAAGGAATACTACCCAATCCTCAGATTTAAGATTTAGTTACGCATAATTGAATTAACAAAACAAGAATCAAAAGAAATAGAATAAAACATAATTAAAAGAGTATAGAAAATAAACCTTTAATCTCAAATCTTGGAAGAAAGTAATTGATCTCCAAGAAATCCCTAAAAGATGAATGTTAACTGTATCTCTAGAAAAATATGTTTTTCGATCCCCCAAAAATAAATAACCTAGTTGTCTTTTTATAGTCCTAGAAGAAGTAATTAGTTGACCCAAATAAATTAGGCCCAACACATTCTGACCCGGTTTGGAAATAATATTTCCACCAAAGGAATACAATTTCGATGCAAAACAGGAGGTAACTAGCGCTCTTGCGCTTCCATTTGGCGCTCTTGCGCTTCAGGATCCCTGGATTTTCCTCTGAACAACTAAAAATGGCGCTCTTGCTCAAGAAAATGGCGCTCTTGCGCTTCCTAAGGCGCTCTTGCGCAAGAAATTGGCGCTCTTGCGCCTTACAGCTCCTGGAAAAATGCCCAGCAATGTAGAAAATTTCCGTGGCTTCGCGTGAGCTGTTGAATCGTCAGAATCGGACTTGTAGAACTCCAGATATGGCCAAAACCGTGAGAGCTTCGCAACTTGAGTTCAAGTCATCAATTTAAGCCGATATGAAGCATTCCAAGTGGATTAAAAATCCACTTATCACCCAAATCATTGAACAATGCTCGATTTCTTTCAACTTGGCAAATATTTATTTCCTGCAATAAACTCCAATAAAACTTATTAAATCGACACGATTATTCGCAAAAGCACCATAATTGTGGGAATAAAATCCTCTAAAATATATATAAAATATATTCTATCAAATATCCCCACACTTAGCACTTTGCGCGTCCTCGTGCAAACTAAAATAATAACTACACTAACTAATTAGTACCACTTCCGTAGGTGATCACGGTTGCATTTAACACATGCAACAAGTCCTTTAAACCCCTAGGTAGCCCTAGTGGACGAGTAAGGTCTCGTGAGGGCTTATAGGGAATATACCCACAAAATCCATCTAGCTCATGCAAAAGGTCACATATCAACACAACACCACACACACAAAGTCCTCTAGTGTCATATCAACTCAAGAATCAAAGTGAATATGCAATGCCTTGGTGTCTAAGGTGCAAGTATCCACATAGCACACTCAAATCACATGTATAACATCATAGAATTCCATGTCAAATGCAAAAATCATTGGTAAACATGCTAAGCACACAAGAGCACATCTTTGAGACAAAATCTGGGATCTCCTATGCAAAAGCAACAACTCACCGTTCACTCACAAAAGATATTCTCTTCAAACAAGGTGGTAAGTGTATCACTCAACTCCAACAATATCATAAGCATGCTTTACACGTGGTATCAATCTAACCCTCAACGCAACATACACAATCAATGACAATCAAAAGGTCTTTATTCGGGTTGTAACGTGGGCTAGGGACAAGGTATGTCAAGTAAAGCCAAAGAGGGTTAAGTCAAAAGCTAGTACTCAACAATAAAATTAACAACTCCCATACTTTCATCCCCACACTTGAACTTTTATTTATAACAACTTGACTAATCGAATCAAAGTAGGATCATAAAATGTAAGAATGCTCTCAAATTTATTATTATTATTATTATTTTTTTTTTCCTTTTTTTTTTCGAGAGAGCTAATAACAAGCACGAACAATGATCCCTTGATATTTAACAAATTTCGACTAACAAGCACACAACCCAACTCAATATTCCCCCCAAAGTTATGATCATCAATAACCCCCCTTCATGCACACCTTATTACTCCCTTAAGAACAATACTAGCCTTTGACAATTGGGTTCAAATTTTAATGTAAGGCCAATACAATAAAAAGGATAATGGCAAGTACGTGGTGTGTCACCGAAAAAAATAAGATTAGGCCCAACGGGTTAACTAATGGATCATGTATAAATGGTTTGGTAATATGGGAAATATAAGGTTAAACTATTGCCTTTATCATGTTGTCATCAATTAATGTCATGCATCTCAAGAAAGACCTCAAACACGTGCTAGAAATGCAAATAACAAGTGGACACTCAAGCAAACGAAAAATAATGCAAAAGATATGCATATAGGCTCAAAACTCGCTTGGTGTGTAAAAGCACAATCAATCCCAAATAGAAGTCTCTCTAACATACCTACTTGTACTTAAAGCATCTAAACCAAATTATCTTGCACATATTCATGTCATTCTAATCCCTTACCACATTCAATAAGTCTACCAGCTTCAACTCGCTAGTGTAAGTGTGTGCACAAGAACATCACATATCACTTCTCAATCAAAAGTATCCATAAACACAAGATTTCTAACAGCATGCATGGGTGCATTAAAACACGTAAACTTCACAAGGCTAGAATTAAACTTACAACACATGAGACACATCCCCACACTTAAATGGGTCAATGTCCTCATTGACACACACTATAGAAAAACAATAAAGAAATACTCACAATACATGGGTTGCCTCCCACGAAGCGCTCGTTTAACGTCATTAGCTTGACGCCGATTCTCAACCGATGATAGGGTCTTGGAGGTGAAGAATGCTCATTCCTCGCTCCACTGTTTCTCCCAGCAGGTATGGCTTCAGTCTTTGCCCGTTCACCTTGAAGACATCTGACCCTTCTCTGATAATCTCACAAACCCCATTAGGATAGACCTTCACAATCTCAAAAGGTCCGGACCATCGTGATCTGAGCTTTCCGGGAAACAAACGGAGTCTTGAATTGAACAATAGAACATGTTGCCCAACCTCAAATTCCTTCTTCTGAATGTGCTTGTCATGCCACAATTTGGTCTTCTCCTTGTAGATACTAGCATTCTCATAAGATTGGAGCCTAATCTCTTCAAGCTCTCCAAGTTGAAGCAAACGCTTCTCTCCCGCAGCTTTTAGATCAAAATTCAAATTCCTCGTAGCCCAAAATGCCTTATGCTGAAGTTCCACCGGCAAATGACATGGCTTCCCAAAGACCAACCTATATGGAGACATCCCAATAGGTGTTTTAAAAGCTGTCCTATATGCCCAAAGAGCATCATCAAGCTTTGTTGACCAATCCTTTCTAGAACTTGCCACTGTCTTCTCCAAAATTGACTTCAGCTCACGATTCGAAATCTCAACTTGCCCACTTGTTTGCGGATGATAAGGAGTTGCCACCTTTTGTGTCACACCATACTTTTTCAAGAGATCAGCCACCTGTTTATTGCAAAAGTGCGAACCTCCATCATTGATAATAGCCCTTGGCACTCCAAATCTAGTGAACACATGCTTCTTTAAGAACTTCTTCACAATTCTAGCATCGTTAGTAGGAGACGCAATAGCTTCAACCCATTTAGAAACATAATCAACTCCCACCAAAATATACTGGTTCCCATAAGAAGACGGAAATGGACCCATGAAATCCATCCCCCACACATCAAAAATCTCTACCTCAAGAATAGACTGTAATGGCATCTCGTTTCTCCTCGAAATATTCCCAACTCGTTGACATCTATCACATTTAGCCACATAATCTCTAGCATCTTGATGCATGGTTGGCCAATAAAAACCTGACTGCAAAATCTTAGCCACTGTCTTCATGCTACTGTTATGACCTCCACACTCTAGAGAATGACAATGCCTGAAAATATGAGGAACTTCATCATGAGGTACACATCTACGAAACATTCCATCAGCGCATTCCTTGTAAAGCAGTGGCTCCTCCCAATAGTAGTGCTTCACATCATAAAAGAACTTCTTCTTCTGATTATAAGAGAGAGTATCAGGTACAACTCCTCCCACAATGTAGTTCACAAAATCTGCATACCATGGTGTAGACATAGACACAACTAGAAGCTGCTCCTCCGGAAATTTATCATTAATAGGCATTGCACCACCTACCTCTCCATCTCCTTGGTCCAACCTAGATAAATGATCAGCTACCAAGTTCTCGCACCCTTTCTTATCTCGAATCTCAAGATCAAATTCCTGGAGTAAAAGAATCCAACGAACTAGACGAGGCTTTGCATCCTTCTTTGTCATCAAGAAACGAATCGCAGCATGATCCGAATAGACAATCACCTTAGACCCAACAAGATAGGATCTAAATTTATCAAGTGCAAATACCACTGCAAGTAGCTCTTTCTCAGTAGTGGAATAGTTAATTTGTGCATCATCAAGAGTCTTGCTTGCATAAGCTATCACATGCATCCTCTTCTCCTTCTTCTGCCCAAGAACAACACCCACAGCATAGTCACTAGCATCACACATGAGCTCAAATGGCAAGCTCCAATCGGGCGATGTAACTATGGGTGCAGAAGTAAGTTCCTTCTTCAACCTGTTAAAAGCATCAAGACAACTTTCATCAAAGTCAAAAACACGATCCTTTTCGAGAAGATTGCAGAGTGGCCGAGCTAACTTGGAGAAATCCTTGATGAACCGTCGATAAAAACCAGCATGCCCAAGAAAGCTTCGAATACCTTTCACATATGAAGGTGGAGGCAATTTTTCAATAACTTCAATTTTTGCTCTATCGACCTCAATGCCTCTACTAGAGATTTTATGCCCAAGCACAATGCCTTCCTTCACCATAAAGTTACACTTCTCCCAATTAAGAACAAGATTCGTTTCAGTACATCTCTGCAACACCTTTGATAAACTGGCTAGACATGAATCAAAGGAAGAACCATAGACAGTGAAGTCATCCATGAAGACCTCCATGCCTCTCCCTATGAAATCTGAGAAAATGTGATTCATGAGCCGTTGAAATGTCGAAGGACCATTACACAAACCAAAAGGAAGCCTCCGATAAGCAAAAGTGCCATAAGGACAAGTAAAGGTGGTCTTCTCTTGATCTTCGGGTGCAATAGGAATCTGAAAATAGCCCGAGAATCCATCCAGAAAGTTGTAGTACTCATTACCTGCCAACCTTTCGAGCATCTGATCAATGAATGGGAGGGGAAAGTGATCCTTGCGAGTAGCGTTATTCAACTTCCTGTAATCAATGCAAACTCTCCAACCTGTTACTGTTCTTGTAGGAATCAACTCATTCTTCTCATTTTGAACAACAGTCATCCCACCTTTCTTAGGCACAACATGAATAGGACTTACCCATTTACTGTGTGGAACTGAATAAATGATACCAGCATCAAGCAACTTAGTGATTTCTTTCTTCACCACCTCTTGCAAATTTGGATTCAGTCTTCTTTGGCCCTCTATCACAGGCTTATGATCATCTTCTAAGGCAATTCTATGCATGCAAAGAGCAGGGCTAATTCCCTTGATATCTTCAATTGACCAACCAATAGCTGATTTATATTGCCGAAGAACATGTAACAACTTTTCTAGCTCATCATCACTAAGTAAAGCAGAAACTACCACAGGATATGTATCATTCGGACCAAGAAAAGCATACCTCAAATTATCAGGTAGAGGTTTAAGTTCAACCTGTGGTGCCTCTGACAGAGTAAAAACCATCTCAACTTCTTTATCTCGTACAACGAGTGCTTCTTCTTCCACTACATCTTCTAACACCTGTTCAGCTCCCATGAAGTGTTCATTTTCAAGATGCACAATATCATCCACTATGTCAACTGTAAAACAAGTGGCTCCAAAAGGAGGCATCTTCATTGCTTTATTAAGATCAAATTCCACTTTGTCCTCGCCAACATTCAAAGTTAATTTCCCAGCTTTAACATCGATAGTAGTGCCAACAGTAGCCAAGAATGGCCTTCCCAAGATTATGGGTATCTCGACATCTTCATCCATCTCTAACACCACGAAATCGCAAGGTATGACAAACTTATCAACTTTGACAACCACATCTTCAATGACACCCAACGGATATTTGACAGAACGATCCGCCAACTGAAGTGAAATCCGTGTCTTTTTTAGCTCTCCAAGACCAAGCCGTTTACAAATTGAATAGGGCATCAAACTTACACTAGCCCCTAAATCACACAAATCTTTCATGTTCTCCATCTTCCCAATAGTGCAAGGCAAAGAGAAACTTCCCGGATCTTTCAATTTCTGAGGAATAGCTTTTTGAATGACTGCACTGCATTCAGCATTAAGAGTAATAGTTTCTGCATCTTCAAGTTTCCTCTTCTTTGTCAACATCTCCTTAAGAAATTTAGCATAAAGTGGCATTTGATTCAACGCCTCAGCCAAAGGAATATTAACATGCAACTGCCGGAACATAGTCAAGAACTTTTCATACTACTTCTCTAGCTGCCTGTTGTGAAGTCTCTGTGGAAATGGAATAGGAGGAACATATGGTGGTGGAGGAACATATGGCTTCTCTGCTTCTTCTTCCTTCTTCTTCTCATCTTCTTTTTCTGACTTTTCTGCAGCAATCTCTACTTTATCATCTTCTTTCTCAGCATCATTCTCTTGAGGTTCAAGGACTTCAACATCTGGCAACTCTTTTCCGCTCCTCAAAGTAATTGCTTTGCACTGCTCTTTACTAGTCTGATCAGGTTGACTAGGAAGAGACCCTTGCTCACGAACACCCATCTTGGAGGCAATCTGTCCAATCTGTGTTTCTAGCATCTTTTGAGAAGATGCCATCTGATCTATCCTTGATTCCATATTAGCCAATGCACCAGAAGTTCCTTGCATGATTTTGTTTAGTGCAACCTCCCAATCGGCTGGTTCTTTCTTTGGCGGAGGTTGATACTGCTGCTGAGCTTTATATGGTGGTCGTGACTGAAAACCAGGAGGTTGATTCTGCCTTGGAAATTGATAAGAAGGATTTGCCGCATGATTGTTGCTGTAAGAGAGATTGTTATTTGGCCTTTGATTCGGATTGTAATAAGAATTATTCTGAACAGGCCATGGCTGTCTTCCCTGAATAAAGGATGCTTCTTCTGGAAATTGTTGCCCATAAGAGTTCTGACAAGTACCATAATCATGATACCCTTCCATAGGTGAAGAAATAGCATTCACATTTACCCTTTGTCCTCGTACCTCCTGAGTTAGAGTATCCAACTTTTGAGCCAGCATGTTTATAATCTCAGATTCTTGTGCTGATTTTGCTGAGCTCTTCCCACTAGGTGCCCAAGAATAGTTATTAGATGCCAATTCCTCAAGAAGTGCTTTAGCTTGTGTAGTAGGTGCTTTCTTGAAATTTCCACCAGCAGCCACATCCAAGCTCAAACGAATATCTGCATTCATGGCCCCATAAAAAGTGCTAATAATCTGCCAATCTTCTAAGCCATGATGTGGACACTTCCTCAATAGTGCCTTGAATCTCTCCCATGCCTGATATAGACCTTCACCCGGTTGTGCTTTAAAACTCATAATCATGGTCCTCAATTGCTGCGTCTTGTCAGAAGGATAGTATTTGGACAAGAATGCAGTAGAAAGACCCTCCCATGTAGCAACCGTAGCGTTTGGAAGTTGCTGAAACCATTCCAAAGCTCTTCCCTTAATAGAATAGGGAAACATATGAAGGCGAGCCTGATCGCTCGTAACACCATTAATTCTGAATGATCCACACATCTGCACGAAACGCTCAAGATGTCTGTGTGGGTCCTCTAGCTCAATATCACCTTCAAAAGCTTGATTGCTGATCATCTGAATTAAACTCGGATTAATGTTGAACTGGGCCGCACCAATCTGTGGAGTTTTATACATGCAATTAGCGGGATTTGGTGTCTCATGGTCCCAAATCGAAGTCTCATCCACATTAACAACTGCACGTGGTTCTGGCTCTCCCATCTTAGCTTTCTCTTTTCTTAGCTTTCTCAAAGTTCGCTCGATTTCAGGGTCAAATTCCAATTTTCTAACGCAAGATGAACGTCGCATACACCTGAAAATCACTAACAAAACAACTTGTGGAAACAATTAAAATCTAAACAATAAGAAACAATTAACTTAAACTCAATTATACTACCTTCCCCGGCAGCGGCGCCAATTTGTTGGTAGTATTTTTGTTGTTCGTTCGCAGGGAAGGACTAATTTGTAGAATCAAGTTCAAGTATTATATTTCTCACAATTTAGAAGTGTGTAAAAAATGTTTGGTTTGTTTTTAAACTAAATTAAACTAATTATTAATCGAGAATAAAATATATGAGAAAACAATCCAAGAACTGGGGTTCTTCACTTGGTATCAATACACATTCAATATTTTTGTGATATCTACATTCTTACTCTGCTGAAAACAATTCTTCTAAGGTTATATTGTTCCCTTCCAAGACACAATCTAATATTCACAACTACACCTTAATTGTCACTTCCGTGATACAATCAAAGTACAATCATAAATTATTACGCTCCAAGAATTATAAGTCTCACAACCCTCCTATTAACTTTCCAATCAAATATTCGAGTTATGTCCGTTAAATCATGTACTAAAAATGCAACTCCTCTTCCAATTCGTTACAATTCCTAAAATCCAATCAAAGGTTCATGACTCCCCTAATTGTATTAATCCCTCAATAACAGATCAGCAAGCAAGAACATCACAAATAATCAAACACACATGATAACCAAGGAATACTACCCAATCCTCAGATTTAAGATTTAGTTACGCATAATTGAATTAACAAAACAAGAATCAAAAGAAATAGAATAAAACATAATTAAAAGAGTATAGAAAATAAACCTTTAATCTCAAATCTTGGAAGAAAGTAATTGATCTCCAAGAAATCCCTAAAAGATGAATGTTAACTGTATCTCTAGAAAAATATGTTTTTCGATCCCCCAAAAATAAATAACCTAGTTGTCTTTTTATAGTCCTAGAAGAAGTAATTAGTTGACCCAAATAAATTAGGCCCAACACATTCTGACCCGGTTTGGAAATAATATTTCCACCAAAGGAATACAATTTCGATGCAAAACAGGAGGTAACTAGCGCTCTTGCGCTTCCATTTGGCGCTCTTGCGCTTCAGGATCCCTGGATTTTCCTCTGAACAACTAAAAATGGCGCTCTTGCTCAAGAAAATGGCGCTCTTGCGCTTCCTAAGGCGCTCTTGCGCAAGAAATTGGCGCTCTTGCGCCTTACAGCTCCTAGAAAAATGCCCAGCAATGTAGAAAATTTCTGTGGCTTCGCGTGAGCTGTTGAATCGTCAGAATCGGACTTGTAGAACTCCAGATATGGCCAAAACCGTGAGAGCTTCGCAACTTGAGTTCAAGTCATCAATTTAAGCCGATATGAAGCATTCCAAGTGGATTAAAAATCCACTTATCACCCAAATCATTGAACAATGCTCGATTTCTTTCAACTTGGCAAATATTTATTTCCTGCAATAAACTCCAATAAAACTTATTAAATCGACACGATTATTCGCAAAAGCACCATAATTGTGGGAATAAAATCCTCTAAAATATATATAAAATATATTCTATCAAATATCCCCACACTTAGCACTTTGCGCGTCCTCGTGCAAACTAAAATAATAACTACACTAACTAATTAGTACCACTTCCGTAGGTGATCACGGTTGCATTTAACACATGCAACAAGTCCTTTAAACCCCTAGGTAGCCCTAGTGGACGAGTAAGGTCTCGTGAGGGCTTATAGGGAATATACCCACAAAATCCATCTAGCTCATGCAAAAGGTCACATATCAACACAACACCACACACACAAAGTCCTCTAGTGTCATATCAACTCAAGAATCAAAGTGAATATGCAATGCCTTGGTGTCTAAGGTGCAAGTATCCACATAGCACACTCAAATCACATGTATAACATCATAGAATTCCATGTCAAATGCAAAAATCATTGGTAAACATGCTAAGCACACAAGAGCACATCTTTGAGACAAAATCTGGGATCTCCTATGCAAAAGCAACAACTCACCGTTCACTCACAAAAGATATTCTCTTCAAACAAGGTGGTAAGTGTATCACTCAACTCCAACAATATCATAAGCATGCTTTACACGTGGTATCAATCTAACCCTCAACGCAACATACACAATCAATGACAATCAAAAGGTCTTTATTCGGGTTGTAACGTGGGCTAGGGACAAGGTATGTCAAGTAAAGCCAAAGAGGGTTAAGTCAAAAGCTAGTACTCAACAATAAAATTAACAACTCCCATACTTTCATCCCCACACTTGAACTTTTATTTATAACAACTTGACTAATCGAATCAAAGTAGGATCATAAAATGTAAGAATGCTCTCAAATTTATTATTATTATTATTATTTTTTTTTTCCTTTTTTTTTCGAGAGAGCTAATAACAAGCACGAACAATGATCCCTTGATATTTAACAAATTTCGACTAACAAGCACACAACCCAACTCAATATTCCCCCCAAAGTTATGATCATCAATAACCCCCCTTCATGCACACCTTATTACTCCCTTAAGAACAATACTAGCCTTTGACAATTGGGTTCAAATTTTAATGTAAGGCCAATACAATAAAAAGGATAATGGCAAGTACGTGGTGTGTCACCGAAAAAAATAAGATTAGGCCCAACGGGTTAACTAATGGATCATGTATAAATGGTTTGGTAATATGGGAAATATAAGGTTAAACTATTGCCTTTATCATGTTGTCATCAATTAATGTCATGCATCTCAAGAAAGACCTCAAACACGTGCTAGCAATGCAAATAACAAGTGGACACTCAAGCAAACGAAAAATAATGCAAAAGATATGCATATAGGCTCAAAACTCGCTTGGTGTGTAAAAGCACAATCAATCCCAAATAGAAGTCTCTCTAACATACCTACTTGTACTTAAAGCATCTAAACCAAATTATCTTGCACATATTCATGTCATTCTAATCCCTTACCACATTCAATAAGTCTACCAGCTTCAACTCGCTAGTGTAAGTGTGTGCACAAGAACATCACATATCACTTCTCAATCAAAAGTATCCATAAACACAAGATTTCTAACAGCATGCATGGGTGCATTAAAATACGTAAACTTTACAAGGCTAGAATTAAACTTACAACACATGAGACACATCCCCACAGGAGGTAACTAGCGCTCTTGCGCTTCCATTTGGCGCTCTTGCGCTTCAGGATCCCTGGATTTTCCTCTGAACAACTAAAAATGGCGCTCTTGCTCAAGAAAATGACGCTCTTGCGCTTCCTAAGGCGCTCTTGCGCAAGAAATTGGCGCTCTTGCGCCTTACAGCTCCTGGAAAAATGCCCAGCAATGTAGAAAATTTCCGTGGCTTCGCGTGAGCTGTTGAATCGTCAGAATCGGACTTGTAGAACTCCAGATATGGCCAAAACCGTGAGAGCTTCGCAACTTGAGTTCAAGTCATCAATTTAAGCCGATATGAAGCATTCCAAGTGGATTAAAAATCCACTTATCACCCAAATCATTGAACAATGCTCGATTTCTTTCAACTTGGCAAATATTTATTTCCTGCAATAAACTCCAATAAAACTTATTAAATCGACACGATTATTCGCAAAAGCACCATAATTGTGGGAATAAAATCCTCTAAAATATATATAAAATATATTCTATCAGCCTACAAATTCGAAAATAATAAGGAAGTTGTAATTTTCTAAATCAAAGAAAGTTTTATCAAGTTCTACAAATTCGAAAATAATAAGGAAGTTATAATTTTCTAAATCAAAGAAATTTTCTAAATCAAAGAAAGTTCTATCAAGTCCTACAAATTCGAAAATAATAAGGAAGTTGTAATTTTCCAAATCAAAGAAAGTTCTATCAAGTTTGAAAATAATAAAAGAAAGTTCTATCAAGCCTACAAATTCGAAAATAATAAGGAAGTTGTAATTTTCTAAATCAAAGAAAGTTCTATCAAGTCCTACAAATTCAAAAATAATAAGGGATTTGTAATTTTATAAATCAAACAAAGTTCTATCAAGTTTGAAAATAATAATAAAAAGTTCTATCATGTTTGAAAATAATAAAAGTATAATTTTCAATTTCCTTCCTACAAAATCGAAAATAATAAAGGAAGTTGTAATTATTAAAATTAAAAATTGTGAAAAATTGAGAAAATTAGAAAAAATAGAACGGAGCGATTCTAGAGGCGCTACCTCACCGCCTGCGTCTTCTCCTTTATATAAGTATATTGATTTCGTAGAGAACCATCAATTTTATTAATAATTTTAAAATTATATTTTGTAAAATATAAAATTAGATTTTGATGTATAATATTATATAATCATATATAAACTTTATAAAAATTTTAACACTTAAAATTCAAAAAAAAAAATTTTAAAATTTGATTCTACTATAAAATTATTTTGGTTAAATTTGTAGAATCACTTTGAACTATTACATTAATTTTTAATTAGTTCTTTAAAAAATATATATAATGTTTTATAATTTACAAGCCGAAATTTATAATTACATCTAATGAAAAATGTGTAATAGTCCCGATAGAATATTTATGTTTAAGAATTTTTGTTTTTGAAAGAAAAAAATATTAATATTATTTAAATGAATTATTTTATTTTAGCAAAATGCTTTTATTTGTAGAAGAATAAATTGTTTTTTATGGACACATGACAGAAGGTGAGAATGGTTAAGTGTGTTACATCTACCTTTTTTTTTTTGAAACCCAAACTGAAATTTTTTATAAGCAATTCAATTCTTTTGCAAGTACATCGATAAGAAAAGAGGGTGTAGAGAACCACTCTTCATGACCTGACCAGACATAGAACTAGCTACCCTAGCTATAGCATGAGCTGCTAAATTCGCTGATCTCCTAATAAAATAGACACCAATGGACCTCAAGTCCTTTAGAATTTCCAAACAATATGCAATAATAGCCCCGAAGTAAGAGTTATAAGAGGCTTTACTACGGATGACATTGACCACAATCAAACTGTCGAGCTTTACATAAACCTCTTGATACACCATATTCTTTAGCCAGGACAAAGCTTCTCGAAAAGCTAAAGCTTCTTCAACTCGAGCATTTAGAGCCCCCATCATACGACCTCCACAGCCTGCAACGAAATTACCATGATCATCTCTTAGAACAAAGCCATAAGCACTCTTGTTCTCCTTCTCGAAGAAAGCTGCATCAACACTACAAGTCTTCCATCCTGTTGGGGGAGGTTGCCATATCAGCATTCCTTCTCTTTGAAAACAGACACTGATCCTATTTTGACTAACCTGAGCTTGTTGCCACTAAAAGGTAGAGGAACTTGCTTCATTTAGCACCTGAACACAAGTTTTATACTTGTTATCCCACACCACTGAGTTTCGATGATTCCAAAGACTCCACAAAACCGAACAACAAACTTCCAAAGCCTTCAAATCAAGATTGTCAAAAAGCATCACAATCTTTTGAAAGATAGAACGATCAGAGTCAAGAACAACATGAAGATCACTAATCTCCCAACACCTGCTAGCAAAAGGACAAGATATAAGAATATGATCTAAAGTCTCTACCGACAGCTTACAAACTTTGCAGATGGGATGAACATCAACGTATTTCCTTCTTAAATTATCAAGGGTAGGGATGCAGTCATGAAGAACTCTCCAAAGAAAATTCTTCATCTTTGGCGGAATAGGAAGACTTCATAATCTAAGCCATTTAAACAAACCTCCTGAAGGCAACTGAGCGAAAGAACGACTAAGAACTCTATACCCACTCTTGACTGTATACTGACCTTTGTTATCCTCTATCCATATCCACTTGTCTTCCTGCTGAGAAATAGTAACCGGGATACAAATGATTTTGTCAACATCCTCCTGAATAAAAACGTCCCTCATCAAATCAAAATCCCAGCCACTTCTATCCACTGTTAGCAGACTACTAACTTTTGCATTTTCCGGCCCTTGCACCAGGGGGTTCGAACTCTACTCCCATTGTTATCTGGGATCCCATCTACCTGATTAGCATTTGATTAAAGAGCCTAAAATGGATCACATTTGAATAAATATAATAAGTAAGTTTGTACTTAGGGTTTGGTTACGTTATATAAACTATTAGTTACTCATCTTTTTTTACCAAAATTCGTAGATTTTTTCCATACACAAGTCAGCTATCTTGTAAAATTCGTAGAAAATTTATCACAAGTCGGAATTTGTTGACTCTAAACTTTTCGAAAAACACTTTCAATTTCTACAACTTTATTTCATAGTGTTTTTCCAGATTATGCTTTAAAGTGTTCTTAAAATCACAAAACATGTTCAGATCACGTTTTTCAATTTTTGTTCAAATCAAGCGGACGTTTTATTTGTTAAAAAAATAAGTAGACATGTTAAAATAGCTAAATAATTTTAATTAATTAAAAACATTAAAACAGATTTTAAAATAAATAAGTAAAGATTTGCCCGTTATATTTTTGAAAAATGAGGGGGTTTAGTAAAAATAAAATAAAATGTAACATATATTTTGTTTAAAAAGGTAAATGCCCGTGATATTTTTGGAAAATGAGGTTTTAAAATTTAATAATTAAAAGTATTTAAACACGTTTTAAAATAAATAAGTAAATGGTTTCCTGTGATATTTTTGGGAAAAAAAAGAATTTTAGTGAGAAAAATAGAAAAAGTAAATTGAAAAAGACAATTTCCCGTGATATATTTAAAAAAGGAGGGACTTTGTTAAAAAAAATCTATAATGCGTTTTAGCTGAAAAGGTAATTGATTATAAATAGGTATTTGATTATTTATATTTTAATATTCTTAGTGATTGCATTTGTTAAGAAAATTAAGTAGACATGTTAAAATATGTAAACTTTTAAAAAATAATTATAATATTATAGGTTTAAAAATAAATAACTAAAGGTTTGTCCGTGATATTTTTGGAATATGAGGAGTTTTAGTAAGGAAAAATAGAAAAACTAACATATTTTAGTTAAAAAAAAAGGTAATTGACCGTGATATGTTTGAATAAATAAGGGAATTTGTTAGAAAAAATATTATATTTTAGGGGAAAAAGGTAATTTGTTATAAATAGGTAATATTATTATTCAATAATATATTTTTATAAATAAGTATGGTTAATTAAGTAAAAACACAAAATACAGTTAAGGACAATTAAGTAAAATCACAACGTACCACACCGACCAACCAAACTTTTAATGTTTCGTCTATTATATAATAGTATTGATAAGTATAGATATCTGACTGAATGTCGGATGTATATGCTAATAACGATAATCATAAAATTATCTTAATACTTGTAAATATATAACTTTAATTGCAAGCGGCAAAAATAAAAATAACAATGTCGATGATTTTTTTCTCAAAAAAAAACAATGTCGATGATTTGTTGATAGTGATAAAATTCTGAATTCAACCAATAGATAGCATAAAAATAAAATTTAAAAAAAACGGAGAAGAAATCAAGGTTTACATTGTACACCTTAATTTCATAAGCAATCCAACACAAAACATAAAGAAAAAGAAGAGGCCAAAGAAGAAGAATAGACAAAAGCACACGAATTAAAAGAAAAAAAGAAAAAGAAAAGAATAAAATATTGTTCAAGGTAAGAATATGAATTCCACCGGGGAAAAGTAAAAGTAAAATGTAAAGGTAAGAATATTATAGCAATTTTTCTTTATATGTTACAATTTTAAGACTAAATTGCATATTGCATCCCCTTATTTTTAGCTTATTGCATTTTGGGTTAAATTCTTTGATATAAATCAGTTTCCATCCTCATATTTTAAAACTCGCTATAATTTCCATCCATTTGATGTTTTCAGTTAAATTTGATTGTTACCGTTAGTCAATTTGAGAGAATTTTTGTCATTATAATCAATAATAATTTAAAAAAATGAACTATTTGAGTCATTATCATTATTTTAAGATTTTTATATATACCAAATTTTGTTTGTAATTTCTAGATTTTTCAAACTATAATTTATAATATTAAGTTTTTTCAAGAAAATTAAAATATATATTACTAAAACTTTTGTAAATTATTATTTGAAACATAATTTATAATTTAATTTTTAAAATATTTTTATAAAATATATATTACAAATTTAAGATTTTTTAAATATGTTTCATTTCATTTTTCATTTTTTTCTAATTTTTAAATTTTATTCTTTTCGTTTTTAAATTCTTTTTAATTTAATATAGTAATAAATGGCTAAAATACCCTCATTTTGATCAACGATAACGATCAAATTTAACGAAAAATCAGTAAAGGGGTGAAAACTGCGAGAAAACTCAAAATTGCAGGATGCAAAATGCATAAATTAAAACAAATGAACCTTAAGTGCAATAAGCCAAAACCAAAGGGATACAATATGCAATTAAGTCTAATTTTAATTGAGCACACTTGGTATTTCTAAAAAACGTCTCCTGCTCATCTTACTGGATCCTCACACGCTCACGAGTGTAATAATAATAATATATTTATTATTTTAGTTACAAAATAATGTAAAGTTCAAATTTATATTAAACCCAAATATAATTGATAATTTAATATAACTTTTATTTTCAAACCCATTTTATTAATGGCTCGACCCAAAATGCAAGGAAGCCCATTTTATAAATCTCATCCAATTATAACCCAAAATGCAAGAAAGGGCAGTTTGATAATTAAAAAAATATAACTTCCGCAATGATAGATTGCGGCCACCGTAATGATAGGTTGCGTGATTGCGTAATTAAAATGCAATTGTGATTGTTCAAGGAAAGAATATGATTTCCAAGGTCTGAAATGTAGAGAACAACAGAATAAATGTTTTTCAAGTTCGGAATGTGGAGCTATTATTGAAAAGATGACAATTTCTGGAAA
Source organism: Heracleum sosnowskyi (assembly GCA_030848705.1). Classification (NCBI taxonomy): domain Eukaryota; kingdom Viridiplantae; phylum Streptophyta; class Magnoliopsida; order Apiales; family Apiaceae; genus Heracleum; species Heracleum sosnowskyi. Next base: position 132,130,926 of record CM061240.1, read on the forward strand.
AACAAGAGTTTTATTATACACTCAAATCTTATAAGCTATCCAACAGACAGCTTAAGCAAAAGAAAAGTTGAAAGAAGAAGAATAGAGAAAAGAACATGAATCAAAAGAAAAAGAAAACTAAAGAGAAAAGAATTAAGCATTGTTCAAGGAAAGAATATGATTTCCAAGGTCTGAAATGTAAAAGTAGCTAGACAAAAATATACCAAAGGAACTTGTATCACCAACCAAAGTTGTATAAATTGACTCCATTTTGCTCATGGCCTCTGCAAATACAAACTTGCAATTTAGACCCTCTCTTTTTCTTTCCTCAGTTGAAATGGAAGAAGTAAAACACTTTACCCATAAGCATCCCCTAATCCTCTTCAAGTACAATAAATCTCCCGCAGATGTACTATGCTATGTTTGCGGTGACCCAATCATAACAAACACATATGTATATCGTTGCAGCAGCACCACTCCTAGATCAAACGCTAGCCAAGATACTTCTTGTACTAATTATTTTCTCCACAAAACATGTTCAACTTTACCTCCAAATATCCAACACGATCCTCTATGTGAACACGTGCTAGCTCTTGGACACGATAGATACCTCAGAAGTTGTTATTTTTGCAGGAAACAGATTTGGAGACAGTTTTTCTATAAATGCAGTACTTGTTATATTGGTATTTGCTTGAAATGTTCTTCGCTACAGCGTGATCTTAATCATGCATCACATAATCACACGTTAACCTTATTTCCTCTGAAATTATCTCATTTTTGCAGAGCTTGTGGCACAGACGAAGGTAGCAAGGACTTTTCGTACTTGTGTAAAACTTGCTTGTTTATTATACACAATAGATGTGCATCTGCACCACCTAAACTCATTTTTAAATCTCACGATATTGATCATCCGCTTGTTCTTGATTATTCACTTCCTGAGGAGTACCAAAAATATGGAGTGTCATGTAATTTGTGCCGTGAGGAGGTTGATCCATCCCTGTGGCTTTATTATTGTAGATATTTTGCACATATGAAATGCGTTTTATCAGCAATAGAGTACGTTCCCCTATCTTAAGTTGAGTTTTTTTTTTTTTTACAGTTTTAGTTGTTTGCTTAGTTCTTATTTTACTTTAAAATTCGTCTCAGATCAGGCGAAGATCGGAACATAAATGAGGATGTGGGAGATGTTGACGACCCTGATTTGGTACATTTCCCGGTATCTGAGGATAATCCATCCTTACTGTACCAGTTAATCCAAAAGTTTGCAGAGAATTTCAGTACTTCAACAGATGAGAGATCGGGAGGAAAATCAGATAAAATTAGCCACTGCAGCAATGGTCATTCCCTCGTCCTCTTTGATCAGTTGAATAATAAAAAAGTTGTTGAAACCGAAAGTAGTGAGTCTATGATATGTGACGGATGTGTGCAGCCTATTCTATCACCACCTGATTCTTTCTACGGATGTATAGATTGCAACTTCTTTCTTCACACTATTTGTGCTGCGGAGTTACCAAGGGAGATCCAGCATGCATCACATCCTCAACACAAGCTCATTAGATGTGATCGAATGAGTAAGCCAAATGCTTTCTTCACCTGTGGATTCTGTTACCACTTATCCAGCGGAATGTTCTACCGTTGTGATTCATGTAAATTGTACATTGATCTTGTGTGCGCTGCAATGCCTAGTGAAATTAAGCATGCCGCTCATAAGCACAAACTTATACACGATAATTTGAAAGGATACCGTTGTGCTGGGTGCGGATGGAATTTTGGCAACAGCTTTAGATGTGACATCTGTAATTATAAAATTGATGTAAGATGTGCAAGAAAACCGGGCAGAATTAAGCACAGATGGGATGAACATCAACTTTGTATGATGTATCCTCCAGTAAAAGGTCATCCACACGATTTCAATTGCGAACGATGCTCTGAGGATATAGATCCAAACAGTTGGTTTTATCATTGTCGCGAATGTGATACTTCCTTCCATGATGGGTGCCTTGATCAAGTTCGATTTACAAATATTAAGTGTGGGTCCATTGTTAAAGATGATGATCTGCATCAACACAGCCTTAAAATCTCCCTACCTGTATCAAAGTTCAAGTGCGGAAGTTGTGGTATTTACAATGACGATTATAGATGGACATATTTTACAATTCTTACATGTGTAACATGTAAATTTTCAGTCTGCTACAGCTGTCAAAAGAAACGATTATAGATGGCCATTGTTTGTGTTGTAAGAGTTCCAAGTTGATTCTTGTGAAAACGAGTTATGGAGTCGGTTAATACTGCGACAACTGATTTACGTATTTCCAGTACTTTTGTACCCCTTCTGTCAGTGCAACTTGACTGAGGTTTTTCTTGTATAATTCATAATAATTTTATATAATTGTTATAATAGTTTTAAATTTTTATTGTTCCAACTCAGTTTGATAACTGAACATTTGACAGATTATCCTAAAATTTTAAAATCAATAAATTTTAATTAGTTTTGGTTATGTTGTTAACTTTGACGTATACAGCCTATTATGCAACTAAAAATGATTCAAATTAATAAATTTTTATAAGTTGCATTTGTGATTGATTTTTGTTGCACTTGGAGTTGCAGATATGGTTGCATACAGTATTTTTGCAAATATTTTCAAAAAGTTAGTATTTTTGCAAATATGTTGGTATTTTTGCAAAAAAAACATAGTAATTTTTCAAAAAAGTTTCTAGGATTGGGTATTTATGAAAAAAGCCCTAAATTTTATTAACATGTAAATGTAACATTACTCAATTTTATTTGCAAAATAATTACTCAATTTTTATTGACCACAATTAGTATTTTTAATTTAAAAAAGGTTCTCGTGCACACCTCTTACTAGATCTCATCGGCTCGCTCACGAGTGTGTGTATATCTGCCACCAACACCCATGCAAACAGACGACATACGAACTTATAGCTTACCCTTTTTCTCTTTCTCTTATTATTAGCTGAAATGGCAGCACTCAACTCCACCACTAGTCATAAGCATCCCTAGTCCTCTCCAAGTACACTAACTTGCCATCAGATGCACTCTGCAATGTGTATCGTTGCAGCACAGTGCAAGATTCTTCTTGTACTCATATTTTTCTTCCACCAAAAATGTTCAACCTTACCTCCATATATCCAACACAATTTCCACATACAACCACATGTTGCATCTGCCACTAAAATCATTGCAGTTTTGTGGAGCTTGTGGCAGTAAAGGTAGCGAGGACTATTCGTACTTGTGTAAAACTTGTTTGTTTTGGTTACATAAGAGTTGTGCATCTACACCTCCTCAACTCATTTGTAAACCTCACCATAATGATCATCCACTTGTGTCAATTTACCACAACCAACCCATTACAAGAGCCTGTCAATTTGTGTATATAAACTCCATTAAAGCTCAAAGATGAAGCTTTGTTATTAAGCAAGAAGAAAACTATTTGTTACATTTAGAGAGATGGATAGAATACATGATGTAGTATGAACAATACAAAAGTTACAAATGATCACTTGCCAACTGATTTTGCACTGTCATTGTCTACTTCATTGTCATTATCTATAACAGAGCCCATTATCTATAACAGAGCCCACTATACGTACTATCAATATCAAGTTCATTATACTACAAAGTATCGGTAAAGGGCTCATGAAGGAGAAAGAACAAGTCCAAAGATCGAACCATAGCTTATCATTCGGAAACTCATAAGTCCAATCAGCTGATATGAGACGGTGACGAGTAAAGTAAGGATCATTAGTTGATACAGAGAGGTGAGTTTTGATAAAATCACGACTAGATATCACAGACAGCAAAGACTCACAAACTGATTTTCAATATTGAAAGAGTCTTCGCTGGAAGCCTTAAAAATATATTGTACATGATCATCTCATTAGCCTTAAAAATATATTGTGACTACATAAATTGGAATTTCTTTGAAGATGGAAGAAGAGAAATCTCCCAAACAGAAAAATCAGACTTATCCTTTTCTAAAAATGAGAACTGAAATCTGGAATGCATTAACATAAAACATCAAATAAATTAAAGAATAACTGTGATCTGGGAAAATATTCTTCACTCGCCGTCACCGTAGAGATGGGGAGAAACAAGACTCTCGACATAAGGATACACATAAAGCTTTGTAAATTCATTAGGTATTTTCAAATCCATGATCGTGTGATCCTCGGAGTTGTATAACACTATAGTCAAATCTAAATGAAGCATAATATCACCGTTAACAGTAATGCAGATCGGATTTAGATACGAACTCCATTTTATTAGTTCATTCGTATATGGGATGGTGAACAATTTTGTCCAAGACACTTCCACTCCACATCCCTTCATTACCCAGAAATCAGTACAGGTGTGTTCAAATTGACAAAGTGCTGAAAGATTTTCGCCAAAAGTGCCCAAGGTCCATTTATATGGACCATTTCCAAACTTTGGACGCGACACTTCCCTGAACGTCTCTGTTGTTATATCAAGAGAAACAATTATGTCCTTTTTCATCTGCACGGGAATAAAAGTCCAATGTAAAGATCCATTTGCAAACTTCCCATCATGAAAACCAGGCGTATATTCATCAGCAATTAGTAGTAACTTATAAGGAAAATCCCCGATCATTCTCCAACAATCACATTTTAAGCTATAAACGAAGACTTTATATTCACAGTGAGTACGAGTACGAGAGGAATCAGATATATTATAATCGGGATGAGCAGGAGAGATAGCAAATACTTTATAATCGTCATTCAGTTTATCGTAGCAAAACCCGTACTTCGTTCTCGGCATGAAACAAATCCAATCAAATTCGGGAAGTTGTTTAATTTTTCCGGTAGATGGATTCCACAAGGATAAAAAATTACTTTCGACACAATCCTTTCCGACAAGCAACCCATTACAACTGCCCACTATAGTTCTAAAATAAAGACCCTTATAAAACGAATACTCAGTAATGGGATCATGAAGCAGACAATATGTGGAACAAGAACTAAAGTGGAGACATGGGATGTCACAAGGGAGCTCATAAGTCCAGTCACTCTAGCATGAGACAGTGGTGTATCAAGTGAGGGTCATTAGTCGACACAGAAAGCTGCGTTTCCACAAATTCGGGACTCGAAACAAGAGACAACAATGATTTACAAACTGATTTTAATATCAAAAGAGTAACCACCGGAAGTCGTAACAATATGTTGTAAATAATTTCTTTTGGCTGGCTCAAGAGTCTGTCGTCAGGGCTTGGAGTTTCGAGAGTTTCCATCGAATTCACCTCTGGAGTTGTCATCAAAAGAGTTTTCTGAGAAGAAAAAAGATTGAAGTTTAGTGGCCGAATAACAAATGTATTTTTCTATTTATAATAACTTAATACTCTACCTGAAACTGGGAGGAGAGGAGACCATAAATTTTGGGATTTCTTCAAGATCAAGAGAAGGTAATTAGGTCCATCAGAAATTACTGAAATATCGGGAACAAGTGTTGGGATAAAAATGAAACTACTTGTTCTCTACGACAAATATGGATCTGTTTATTCAGCTCATGAATTACTTTTTTAGAAAAACAAATATTATATGTAGTTAAATAGGATTTTAAAACCTGATATATGGAATCTCTTATTATAACTAGTTGATAAAGCCGGAAAAACTCTATCTATAAAATTACAACAATCCGTCATTTCTCCCTAATAAGCCGTCCTCCCGTTAAACACATTTTCATTGTTAAGATCGAAATCACAAATTTTATACATTGAATACTTATCTCATATATTAATTTTCTTATTAATATACTCCTTTATAATAAATCGTTCTCTCGTAAAAAAAACACTTATATAAATTTGCACTCCTATTTTACTTCCAATAATTTTTTTAATTATACATGCCTTACAATTCACAAACACTTATTCTATTTCTAATAGTACTTTTTTTTTAATATGTATTTCTTATAAATTCGAATTCTTCTACTCTATTAATTCGAAAACGTATTATACTTTCGATAGAACTTTTAATTATATGTCTAATGTATAAAGTCTTTATAATTTTGAAATTTTCTCCTCTATACATTCGAACACCTATTCTACGTCTAGTAGAACTTTTAATTGCAAGTATCTCTCTTATATATTCGAACTCTTCTCTTCTATAAATTTGAACACATATTCTACTTTAAATAAAACTTTTAATTCTATGTATTACCTATAAATTCAAATTATTCTACTTTATAAATTCGAACACCTATTCTACTTCAAATCAAACTTTTATTTATATGTTTTCCCTATTAATTCGAACTCTTCTCCTCAATGTTAGCTATTTTTTTTAATCTAAACTTTATAGTTTACTAACTTAAAACCCCTGCGATGCATATATTGTTTTAATAATTTTTATTTTATATTTTTGGAAAATGTGGGATTTTAATAAGAAAAATTAGAAAAGATAACATGTTTTAGTTGAAAGAGATAATTGGTTATAAATAAGTACTGTTATTATTTAATAATATTTTTTAAGTAAGGGTAATTAGGTAAAATCACTTAGGACCGACCTAACCAACCAAACTTTTAAGTACTGTTATTATTTAATAATATTTTTTAAGTAAGGATAATTAGGTAAAATCATTTAGGACCGACCAAACCAACCAAACTTTTAATGTTTCGTCTATTATATTATACTAGTTTAAAACCCGTGCGATGCACGGATTGTTAATGGTTATTTTATTATTATATTTTTAATATTTTATTAATTGTATTTGTTAAAAAAATAAGTAGACATGTTAAAATAGCTAAATAATTTTAATTAATTAAAAACATTAAAACAGATTTTAAAATAAATAAGTAAAGATTTGCCCGTTATATTTTTGAAAAATGAGGGGTTTTAGTAAAAAAAAAAAAAATGTAACATATATTTTGTTTAAAAAGGTAAATGCCCGTGATATTTTTGGAAAATGAGGTTTTAAAATTTAATAATTAAAAGTATTTAAACACGTTTTAAAATAAATAAGTAAATGGTTTCCTGTGATATTTTTGGGGAAAAAAAAGAATTTTAGTGAGAAAAATAGAAAAAGTAAATTGAAAAAGACAATTTCCCGTGATATATTTAGAAAAGGAGGGACTTTGTTAAAAAAAAAAATCTATAATGTGTTTTAGCTGAAAAGGTAATTGATTATAAATAGGTATTTGATTATTTATATTTTAATATTCTTAGTGATTGCATTTGTTAAGAAAATTAAGTAGACATGTTAAAATATGTAAACTTTTAAAAAATAATTATAATATTATAGGTTTAAAAATAAATAACTAAAGGTTTGTCCGTGATATTTTTGGAATATGAGGAGTTTTAGTAAGGAAAAATAGAAAAACTAACATATTTTAGTTAAAAAAAGGTAATTGACCGTGATATGTTTGAATAAATAAGGGAATTTGTTAGAAAAAATATTATATTTTAGGGGAAAAAGGTAATTTGTTATAAATAGGTAATATTATTATTCAATAATATATTTTTATAAATAAGTATGGTTAATTAAGTAAAAACACAAAATACAGTTAAGGACAATTAAGTAAAATCACAACGTACCATACCGACCAACCAAACTTTTAATGTTTCGTCTATTATATAATAGTATTGATTGATTGATAAGTATAGATATCTGACTGAATGTCGGATGTATATGCTAATAACGATAATCATAAAATTATCTTAATACTTGTAAATATATAACTTTAATTGCAAGCGGCAAAAATAAAAATAACAATGTCGATGATTTTTTCTCAAAAAAAAAAAACAATGTCGATGATTTGTTGATAGTGATAAAATTCTGAATTCAACCAACAGATAGCATAAAAATAAAATTTAAAAAAAACGGAGAAGAAATCAAGGTTTACATTGTACACCTTAATTTCATAAGCAATCCAACACAAAACATAAAGAAAAAGAAGAGGCCAAAGAAGAAGAATAGACAAAAGCACACGAATTAAAAGAAAAAAAGAAAAAGAAAAGAATAAAATATTGTTCAAGGTAAGAATATGAATTCCACAGGGGAAAAGTAAAAGTAAAATGTAAAGGTAAGAATATTATAGCAATTTTTCTTTATATGTTATAATTTTAAGACTAAATTGCATATTGCATCCCCTTGTTTTTAACTTATTACACTTTGGGTTAAATTCTTTGACATAAATCAGTTTCCATCCTCATATTTTAAAACTCGCTATAATTTCCATCCATTTGATGTTTTTCAGTTAAATTTGATTGTTACCGTTAGTCAATTTGAGAGTATTTTTGTCATTATAATCAATAATAATTTTAAAAAATGAACTATTTGAGTTATTATCATTATTTTAAGATTTTTATATATACCAAATTTTGTTTGTAATTTCTAGATTTTTCAAACTATAATTTATAATATTAAGATTTTTCAAAAAAATTAAAATATATATTACTAAAACTTTTGTAAATTATTATTTGAAACATAATTTATAATTTAATTTTTAAAATATTTTTATAAAATATATATTACAAATTTAAGATTTTTTAAATATGTTTCATTTCATTTTTCAATTTTTTCTAATTTTTAAATTTTATTCTTTTCTTTTTTAAATTCTTTTTAATTTAATATAGTAATAAATGACTAAAATACCCTCATTTTGATCAACGGTAACGATCAAATTTAACGAAAAATCAATAAATGGGTGAAAACTGCGAGAAAACTCAAAATTGCAGGATGCAAAGTGCATAAAATAAAACAAATGAACCTTAAGTGCAATAAGCCAAAACCAAAGGGATACATTATGCAATTAAGTCTAATTTTAATTGAGCACACTTGGTATTTCTAAAAAACGTCTCCTGCTCATCTTACTGGATCCTCACACGCTCACGAGTGTAATAATAATAATATATTTATTATTTTAGTTACAAAATAATGTAAAGTTCAAATTTATATTAAGCCCAAATATAATTGATAATTTAATATAAATTTTATTTTCAAACCCATTTTATTAATGGCTCGACCCAAAATGCAAGGAAGCTCATTTTATAAAGCTCATCCAATTATAACCCAAAATGCAAGAAATGGCAGTTTGATAATTAAAAAAAATATAACTTCCGCAATGATAGATTGCGGCGACCGTAATGATAGGTTGCGGGGTGGGGGCATTTTCATAATTTTTACATCCGCGCTTGGTTGTGGAGGGTCGGATTTGGTGGATGTGATCATTTTGCCAACCACTAGTGTTTCTGATTGTGGTTGTGGACCAAAACCCTAAATATAAAAGATGACTTGTGCATTATATCTAGTTCTGTAGGGTGCTTCCTGAGTAGCTAAAACCTCATAGACAATCCAACAAAAAGCATAAAGAAAAAGAAAAGGACAAAGAAGAAGAAGAATAGACAAGAGAACCCGAATAACAGAAAAAGAAAATAAAAGAGAACAACAGAATAAATGTTTTTCAAGTTAGGAATGTGGAGCTATTATTGAAAAGATGACAATTTCTGGAAAAACAAGAGTTTTATTATACACTCAAATCTTATAAGCTATCCAACAGACAGCTTAAGCAAAAGAAAAGTTGAAAGAAGAAGAATAGAGAAAAGAACATGAATCAAAAGAAAAAGAAAACTAAAGAGAAAAGAATTAAGCATTGTTCAAGGAAAGAATATGATTTCCAAGGTCTGAAATGTAAAAGTAGCTCGCAAAGTTGTATAAATTGACTCCATTTTGGTCATGGCCTCTGCAAATACCAAGTGCTTCAACGAAACCTCGCAATCTACAATATACAAACTTGCAATTTAGACCCTCTCTTTTTCTTTCCTCAGTTGAAATGGAAGAAGTAAAACACTTTACCCATAAGCATCCCCTGATCCTCTTCAAGTACAATAACTCTCCCGCAGATGTACTATGCTATGGTTGCGGTGACCCAATCATAACAAACACATATGTATATCGTTGCAGCAGCACCACTCCTAGATCAAACGCTAGCCAAGATACTTCTTGTACTAATTATTTTCTCCACAAAACATGTTCAACTTTACCTCCAAATATCCAACACGATCCTCTATGTGAACACGTGCTAGCTCTTGGACACGATAGATACCTCAGAAGTTGTTATTTTTGCAGGAAACAGATTTGGAGACAGTTTTTCTATAAATGCAGTACTTGTTATATTGGTATTTGCTTGAAATGTTCTTCGCTACAGCGTGATCTTAATCATGCATCACATAATCACACGTTAACCTTATTTCCTCTGAAATTATCTCATTTTTGCAGAGCTTGTGGCACAGACGAAGGTAGCAAGGACTTTTCGTACTTGTGTAAAACTTGCTTGTTTTTTATACACAATAGATGTGCATCTGCACCACCTAAACTCATTTTTAAATCTCACGATATTGATCATCCGCTTGTTCTTGATTATTCACTGCCTGAGGAGTACCAAAAATATGGAGTGTCATGTAATTTGTGCCGTGAGCAGGTTGATCCATCCCTGTGGCTTTATTATTGTGCTTACTGTAGATATTTTGCACATATGAAATGTGTTTTATCAGCAACAGAGTACGTTCCCCTATCTTAAGTTGAGTTTTTTTTTTTTTTACAGTTTTAGTTGTTTGCTTAGTTCTTATTTTACTTTAAAATTCGACTCAGATCAGGCGAAGATCGGAACATAAATGGTGATGTGGGAGATGTTGACGACCCTGATTTGGTACATTTCCCAGTATCTGAAGATAATCCATCCTTACTGTACCAGTTAATCCAAAAGTTTGCAGAGAATTTCAGTACTTCAACAGATGAGAGATCGGGAGGAAAAGCAGATAAAATTAGGCACTGCGGCAATGGTCATTCGCTCGTCCTCTTTGATGAGTTGAATAATAAAAAAGTTGTTGAAACCGAAAGTAGTGAGTCTATGATATGTGACGGATGTGTGCAGCCTATTCTATCACCACCTGATTCTTTCTACGGATGTATAGATTGCAACTTCTTTCTTCACACTATTTGTGCTGCGGAGTTACCAAGGGAGTTTCAACATGCATCACATCCTCAACACAAGCTCATTCGATGTGATCGAATGAGTAAGCCAAATGCTTTCTTCATCTGTAGATTCTGTAACACCTTATCCAGCGGAATGTTCTACCGTTGTGATTCATGTAAATTTTACATTGATCTTGTGTGCGCTGCAATGCCTAGTGAAATTAAGCATGCCGCTCATAAGCACAAACTTATATACGATAATGTGAAAAGAGACCGTTGTTGTGCTGGGTGCGGATGGAACTATTTTGGCAACATCTTTAGATGTGACATCTGTAATTATCAAATTGATGTAAGATGTGCAAGAAAACCGGGCAGAAATAAGCACAGATGGGATGAACATCAACTTTGTATGATGTATCCTCCAGTAAAAGGTCATCCACACGATTTCAATTGCGAACGATGCTCTCAGGATATAAATCCAAACCGTTGGTTTTATCATTGTCGCGAATGTGATACTTCCTTCACAATAATTTTATATAATTGTTATAATAGTTTTAAATTTTTATTGTTCCAACTCAGTTTGATAACTCAACATTTCACAGATTATCCTAAAATTTTAAAATCAATAAATTTTAATTAGTTTTGGTTATGTTGTTAAATTTTAATTTTTTATTGGTCATTCTGTTTGCTGTATAAAATTAGCAATGCAAGTTAATAGTACCAAGTTTGGGGCAATTGTTAAAATCTCCCCACCTGGACTGAATTTCAAGTGTGGAAGTTCTTACACTGGCAATTCTTACACTGCCATATCTTAATGGTCTCAAGAAGAAAATACAGAGAGAAAGCGATTAATAAAGCTTTAAGGAATTGTTTGTATTCTAAGTTAATTAAGAGTTCCAAGTTAATTCATGTGAAAACGAGTTATAGTCGTTTAATAAAGTTTTCTACTCTAAAAAGCAATCCAACAGAAAGCATAAAGAATAACAAAAGAACAGACAAGAAGAATAAACAAAAGAACACGAATTATCAAAATTACTACTTTTTCTAATTTTTTTTGTGATTTTATCATTTTCTGAAAATATTTGTAAAAATACGTTATGCAACTAGATTTGCAAAAATACGATCTACAACCAACTCAACCAGATGCAACCTTTTAAATCCGACGAACTCAAAATCCGGCGACCACCATGAATTCCGGCAAACTTAAAACTACTCAAAACTCAAAGATTTTTACATCAACAATCTTTAACGATCTACAATGCTACGCAACCCATAACATCAAACTCTAATCCAAATCTCAAGAACGAATTAAAGTTTATAAAACTTGAAATTAAAAGTGAAAATTGATCCACTTACTCTAATGTTTCCATTAACCTTTCAGTTAATCGATCACGTAGATGCATTTGCTTACATATACAACCTATTATGCAACTAAAGATGATTCAAATTAATAAATTTTTATAAGTTGCATTTGTGATTGATTTTGGTTGCACTTGCAGATATGGTTGCATCTAGTTGCAGACCGTATTTTTGCAAATATGTTAGTATTTTTGCAAAAAAAACATAGTAATTTTTCAAAAAGGTTTCTAGGATTGGGTATTTATGAAAAAAACCCTAAATTTTATTAACATGTAAATGTAACATTACTCAATTTTATTTTATTTTATTTGCAAAATAATTACTCAATTTTTATTGACCACACAATTAGTATTTTAAATTTTAAAAAGGTTCTCGTGCACACCTCTTACTAGATCTCATCGGCTCGCTCACGAGTGTGTGTATATCAGCCACTCCAACACCCATGCAAACAGACGACATACGAACTTATAGCTTACCCTTTTTTCTCTTTCTCTTATTATTAGCTGAAATGGCAGCACTCAACCCCACCACTAGTCAGGGGCGGACCCAGGATTTTCAAATCACCTGGGCTGGAGTTATAAAAAAAATTCGCAAGTTCCATGGTGCATGGGAAACACAAGTTCAAAGCAGTATCCTAGCTCTAGTGCTACTTAATTTTTTTTGTATAAATATCTGTATATGTACAATTTCCTACTTTGGTTTAGTTAACAAAACTTCTGTGATGTTTGACCATTAATTATCCATTAAGTAAACAAATATAAAAGCTATGATGTAGAAAGTGTGTAGAATTCTGAGTTAGGCATCAATCCTTGCGTACAAACTACACTCATAACCATGATTGTCGAAATTGAAATCGAAACTAATCGATTGATCTAACGGTTCAGGATTAATTGAAAATTAATCGGAGATTTTTTGATAAATGAAATTTTTTTAGATAATTGGTAATATATTTTATAAGGATTTATGGTGATTTTTTTTTTTTCTAAATTTGAGATTTTTAGAACAATGCAGCATAAGTCATAAAGATTTTTTTTTCAGACACAACAAAAAATAAGCAAACTAGCTTAAAAATATATAATCAAAATTATAAACCAATTTTAGAATAGCAAGCCAATTTTTTTAATCAATATTCAAAATTTCAAATTAATTTAAATTATAAGTAAAACATTTTGAATCATCAATGATAAAATATAGTTGATTATAACCAAATTCAAGTTAAATATTAATAAGAAAATAATAAAATATTCTCCACTTTAAAGTATGAAAACACAAAAAAAAATATATAAAAAAATTGTACTTCTCCATTGCCCAAAAAAGTCAAAAAATTTCCAAAATAATACCATACTCCATGTTTACCGACATACCAAGGTGGAGACCTAGCAGACCTAATTATATATTTGTTTAATGCTTTTGTACATCTAAAAAGTGAAGATTGAATAGTTTGTATTATCTGGACTATACATTACATTTAGAAATTGGCTACTGGACTGAGTTGGGGTGTTAATATTTTCACCAGATGCACTAACTTGCCATCAGATGCACTCTGCTATGGGTGCGGTGAACCAATTTTAACAAACACAAATGTGTATCGTTGCAGCACAGGGCAAGATTCTTCTTGTACTCATATTTTTCTTCACCAAAAATGTTCAACCTTGCCTCCATATATCCAACACAATTTCCACATACAACACATGTTGCATCTGCCACTAAAATCATTGCAGTTTTGTGGAGCTTGTGGCAGTAAAGGTAGCAAGGACTATTCGTACTTGTGTAAAACTTGTTTGTTTTGGTTACATAAGAGTTGTGCATCTACACCTCCATTAAAGCTCAAAGATGAAGCTTTTTTATTAAGCAAGAAGAAAACTATTTGTTACATTTAGAGAGATGGATAGAATACAAGATGTAGTCATTAGCCTATACAAATACAAAAGAAAAGTTACAAATGATTGAATACACAGTAGCCTATACACTCAATAATCCTAACAGAATTCTGTAACAATCTAATTCACTTGCATACTTGATTTGTCCAGCTGTATGTTGACATCAGCTGCACTGTCATTGTCCACTTCATTGTCATTATCATTCGGAAGCTCATAAGTCCAGAGATCGAACCATAGCTTATCACTCGGAAGCTCATAAGTCCAATCAGCTGATATGAGACGGTGACGAGTAAAGTAAGGGTCATTAGTTGATACAGAGAGGTGAGTTTTGATAAAATCACGACTAGATATCACAGACAACAAAGACTTACAAACTGATTTTCAATATTGACAGAGTCTTCACCAGAAGCCTTAAAAATATATTGTACATGATCATCTCATTAGTCTTGACGAAACGAGGACTAGAAACAAGGGACAACCCTGACTTACAAACTGATTTTGACTGCAAAATATCCTTCACCGAAAACTTTGAGAATAGTGTGTTTATGATATCTTGTGGAAGGCTTGAGAGCTTGCCATTATGGTTATGGTTTCTGATCAAGAGAAAAGAAAATAATATAACCCTGTTGCAATTTGCAAACCCTATGACCCGTACTTCGTGCTCGGCATGAAACAAATCCAATCAAATTCGGGAAGTTGTTTTACTTTTCCGGTAGATGGATTCCACAAGGATAAAAAATTACTTTCGATAAAATCCTTTCCCACAAGCAACCCATTACAACTGCCCACTATAGTTCTAAAATAAAGACCCTTATAAAACGAATACTCAGTAATGGGATCATGAAGCAGACAATATGTGGAACAAGAACTAAAGTGGAGACATGGGATGTCACAAGGGAGCTCATAAGTCCAGTCACCTAGCATGAGACAGTGGTGTATCAAGTGAGGGTCATTAGTCGATACAGAAAGCTGCGTTTCCACAAATTCGGGACTCGAAACAAGAGACAACAATGATTTACAGACTGATTTTAATATCAAAAGAGTAACCACCGGAAGTCGTAACAATATGTTGTAAATAAGTTCTTTTGGCTGGCTTAAGAGTCTGTCGTCAGGGCTTGGAGTTTCGAGGGTTGCCATCGAATTCACCTCTGGTTTAAGAGTCTGAGAAGAAAAAGAGTTTAGTGGCTGAATAACAAATGTATTTTTCTATTTATAATAACTTAATACTCTACCTGAAACTGGGAGGAGAGGAGACCATAAATTTTCGGATTTCTTCAAGATCAAGAGAAGGTATCCATCAGAAATTACTGAAATATCGGGAACAAGTGTTGGGATAAAAATGAAACTACTTGTTCTCTACGACAAATATGGATCTGTTTATTCATTTGATAGCTCATGAACAAGTATTTATTACAACTCTAACTATAAAATTACAACAATCGGTCATTTCTCCCTAATAAGCCGTCCTCCCATTAAACACATTTTCATTGTTAAGATCGAAATCGCAAATTTTATACATTGAATACTTGTCTCATATATTAATTTTTTTATTAACACACTCCTTTATAATAAACCGCTCCCTCGTTAAAAAAACACTTATATAAATTTGCACTCCTATTTTACTTCCAATAATTTTTTTAATTATACATGCCTTACAATTCACAAACACATATTCTATTTCTAATAGAACTTTTTTTTAACATGTATTTCTTATAAATTCGAATTCTTCTATTCTATAAATTCGAAAACTTATTATACTTCCGATAGAACTTTTAATTATATGTCTAATGTATAAAGTCTTTATAAATTCGAAATCTTCTCCTTTATACATTCGAACACCTATTCTACGTCAAGTAGAACTTTTAATTGCAAGTATCTCTCTATATTCGAACTCTTCTATTTTATAAATTCGAACACATATTCTACTTTAAATAGAACTTTTAATTCTATGTATTACCTATAAATTCAAATTATTCTCCTTTATAAATTCGAACACCTATTCTACTTCAAAGCAAACTTTTATTTATATGTTTTCCCTATTAATTTGAACTATTATCCTCAATAAATTCGAACACCTATTCTACTTCTAATAGGTTGAAGGATATTTTTCATTTATTAGTATTTAAAATTCAAAAATTCTAGAAAATTAGAAAAGTAGATTGAGACAATTGTAGATGCGCCACCTCACCTCCCGCGTATCCTCATATATATATATACTAGTTGATAAAGCCGCGCTTCGCGGCGTTATAATTTTTTTAGAAAAACTCTATTTATAAAATTACAACAATCAGTCATTTCTCCCTAATAAGCCGTCCTCCCGTTAAACATATTTTCCTTGTTAAGATCGAAATCACAAATTTTATACATTGAATACTTGTCTCGTATATTAATTTTCTTATTAAAATACTCTTTTCTAATAAAACCTCTATCGTTGAAAAAACACTTATATAAATTCACACTCCTATTTTACTTCCAATAAATTTTTTAATTATACATGCCTTACAATTCACAAACACCTATTCTACTTCTAATAGATTTTTTTTAATATGCATTTCTTATAAATTTGAATTCTTCTAATTTATAAATTCGAAAACTTATTATACTTTCGATAGAACTTTTAATTATATGTCTAACGTATAAAGTCTCTATAAATTTGAACTCTTCTCTTGTATACATTCAAACACCTATCCTACGTCCAGTAGAACTTTTAATTGCAAGTATCTCTTATATATCCGAGCTCTTATCCTCTATAAATTCGAACATATATTCTACTTTAAATAGAACTTTTAATTCTATGTTTTACCTATAAATTCAAATTATTCTCATTTAAAAATTCGAACACCTATTCTACTTCAAATCAAACTTTTATTTATATGTTTTCCTATTAATTCGAATTCTTCTCCTCAATAAATTCGAACACATATTCTACTTCTAATAGATTGAAGGATATTTTTCATTTATTAGTATTTAAAATTCAAAAATTTTAGAAAATTAGAAAAATAGATTGAGACAATCTTAGAAGCGACACTTATATAAATTCACACTCCTATTTTACTTCCAATAAATTTTTTAATTATACATGTCTTACAATTCACAAACACCTATTCTACTTCTAATAGATATTTTTTTAATATATATTTCTTATAAATTTGAATTCTTCTAATCTATAAATTCGAAAACTTATTATCTTTTCGATAGAACTTTTAATTATATGTCTAACGTATAAAGTCTCTATAAATTCGAACTCTTCTCCTCTGTACATTCAAACACCTATCCTACGTCCAGTACAACTTTTAATTGCAAGTATCTCTTATATATTCGAACTCTTATCCTCTATAAATTCGAACACATATTCTACTTTAAATAGAACTTTTAATTCTTTGTCTTACCTATAAATTCAAATCATTCTCCTTTATAAATTCGAACACATATTTTACTTCAAATCAAACTTTTATTTATATGTTTTTCCTATTAATTCGAATTTTTCTCCTCAATAAATTCGAACACATATTCTACTTCTAATAGATTGAAGGATATTTTTCATTTATTAGTATTTAAAATTAAAAAATTCTAGAAAATTAGAAAAATAGATTGAGACAATCTCGCCACCTCACCTCCCGCGTTCCTTTATATATTGATGATTGATGATTTTATATTGCACGCCTTGTGGTGGTCGTATTGAACGAAATACAGAGTACTACACTGCAGAAGCTGTTGATTCACGAAAACATATTTGCAGTTGTTGCTATACTCGAACTCGTGGAGACAGTATTGTTGTGGATGGAACTCCTTGTCCCAAGGCAAGACTTGAGATACAAAAAAATGATAAATTTACAGAAGAAGGATGGGTTCAGTGTGATAAGTGTCATGCTTGGCAACATCAAATATGTGCATTGTTTAATAGCCGAAGGAATGAAGGTGGTCAAGCTAAGTTCACCTGTCCAGACTGCTATATTGCTGAAGTTGAAAGAGGAGTATGTAAGCCCTTGCAACAGAGTGCAGTACGTGGAGCAAAAGATTTGCCAAGAACAAGTCTCAGCGATCACTTAGAGCAACGATTGTTTAAAAAATTGAAGCAGGAGAGGGTAAATAGAGCTAGGATTCAGGGAAAAACCTATGATGAGGTTCCAGGAGCAGAATGTCTTGTTGTGAGAGTTGTTTCATCAGTTGACAAAAAGCTGGAAGTGAAGAAACGGTTTTTTGATACTTTTAAGGAAGTGAATTACCCGAATGAGTTTCTGTACAAGTCCAAGGTAGTATTATTGTTTCAGAAGATTGAAGGCGTGGAGGTGTGCCTATTTGCCATGATTGTCCAGGAATTTGGAGCAAATTGTCAACAGCCAAATCAACGACGTGTATATTTGTCATATATGGATTCTGTAAAGTACTTCCGGCCAGAAATCAAAGCAGTTACTGGGGAGGATCTTCGTACATTTGTTTACCATGAGATATTGATCGGATACCTTGAACATTGCAAAAAACGTGGTTTCACGAGTTGCTACATATGGGCCTGTCCTCCAATCAAGGGTGATGAATATATATTCTACTGTCATCCAGAAATGCAAAAGACACCAGAATCTGATAAGCTCCGGGAGTGGTATAAAACAATGTTGGAGAAAGCTGCCAAGGAAAATATTGTGGTCGAGTTACATAAGTTATACGATCATTTCTTTATTTCTGGTGGTGAATCTGGTGAGCATAAAGTGAAGGTGACCGCAGCTAGACTTCCATATTTTGATGGAGACTATTTTCCTGGTGGTGCTGAAGATTTTATCCATCAGCTACAACAAGAGGAGGAGGGTGGAATACTCCTTGATGAAAAAATAACAAAAAAAACAATTGCAAAGAGGGCTGTAAAAGAATATGGTCGAGCTGATCTTTCTGGAAATGCATTGAAGGATGTTTTGCTTATGCATAAACTTCGTGAAGCTATTAGCCCAAAGAAGGAAGATTTCATCATGGTCCATTTGCAACACTCATGCAGTCATTGCTGTACTCTGATGACATTTGGAAACTTTTGGGCTTGCTGCCAGTGCCAGTGTTTCAAGCTATGTGACAAGTGTTACGAGGCAGAACAGAAACTCGAGAAGAAAGATAGGCATCCTGTCAATAAGAAACCCGAGAAGAGAGATAGGAATCCTGTCAAAAGCCAAAGGGACGTCCATATATTCTATCCTATAGAAGTTAGTGGTGTCCCTGAAGATACACAAGATAATGATGAGATTCCTGAATGTAAGTTTTTTGACACCCGTCAGACCTTTCTGGGACTTTGTGAAGGCAACCACTATCAGTACGATACCTTACGCCGTGCTAAACATTCTTCAATGATGCTCCTCTACCATCTTCACAATCCGAATGTTCCAGCATTTCTGCCTGTATGCCATTTATGCCATCTTAATATTGAAACTGGTCAAGGTTTGCACTGTGAGATGTGTCCTGACTATAATGTGTGCAATGCTTGTTATCAAAAGGATGGAAGTAATCATTCTCACAAATTGACTCAAGATCCATCAATTGTGAATGTGGATGCACAGAACAAAAAAGCTACGCAACAAAAAATTACTAATCTGAGAACGGGGCTTGATCTGCTAGTGCATGCCATTCAGTGTCAAAATTGCGCGGACCCTTTTTGTCGCAAGATGAAAAGCCTTATCCAGCACGTTGCACAATGCAAAACACGTGATACTAGTCGCTGTGTTCAGTGTAAATGGATCAAGGAACAAATGAGGAGGATTAAAGAGAAGGTTGATACTCGAGAACTTGCTGCCCAAACAGAGAGGCCGAGACAGCAGGCTACTGAGGTTTCTGGCATTTGTTGATATGAAGCATCGGAGATTATTGATCGACATAAGATTTCTGGTTGAAGTTTATTTAACGAGTTGACAAAAATTATAGTTTTGTTGTTCCTGGTCCTAGTGAAATCAATTTTTTCGTAGGAATATCTATGTAATTTCTTGGTTGTAAATAGTTTGGTTAAGCTGTACACATATCATTGATACAAGTGATGTAGCAAAAGGAGGAAGAAAAGAGTTTATACTGACATAAACTTGTTCTGTCAATATGCGGCTTCTTTCTTTCTGAAAGACACATTTCTGTAATATTAAATCAAATGTTACTCAATATTTAGATTCTAGCTTCATCTTTTATAATTTGTTTTCTACATATGGAAATGCCTTCTGCATAAAGCCGTGTTGCTGCATTTCTAATGCTTAAGCGATGTTAATATGGACGATAACTTTCTGGACGATAACCTGTTTAAACGATGTTAAACAGGTTCTAGTTTCTTATCTTTTTCTAAAGATTTGTCATTAGTATATTTATGCAGCAAGATGCTAGCAGTCTGATGTCTGAGTCTCTATTTTAGTAGTTTAAGTTTCTCTTGGTTGCTGGTATAAACAGTACATGTACATTGTCATTCATCAGAACCACAAAAAGGACAACTTCAAGCAGTGGCAGAACAAGAACCCTTTAATCCGCATTCCACTTTACTATAGCTTGTTTATTAATTTCGAGGGTTTTAAGTTTCTAGATAGGATGTGCAGTGCACTGTTCATCGATAAACAACTATCGACTGTGTTCTAGATTGGTTTATTACGGGGGAATTTATTCTTGAAGTTCTAAGTGGAAATTACAGCAGCTTGAGGATGCATTAAGGAGACTTATGAGAATGATAGATGGATAGCAAATGACCGATCTGTGTGAAAATGCTACTCGCAAAATCAACGTCTGCAGCCATTGGCTTAAGTGGTGATTCATGAGTCTTATGACTCCAGATTAACAGTGATTCCTTTACCATCATATGTATCCAGAGTTTTACTACTATTTTCTTCCTCTTCCTGTTACACATACAATTGTAGAACGACCAGGAAAATACCATTTGTTTCACACAATCGCTTGGGTTTTAGAGTAATTTGACAAGAACCTATAAATTTTTTAGAGGATCCTTTGATAATTTCTGTTTCCTCTGTTCTGTTTTGTTATTTTTTCTACAATATTTGTGAAAAGAAAGATATATTATACTTGTTCGAATACGTGAAACTTCACATTAGAGGAGCTGGCTCCTACTTTTACGACAAGGCGACATGCATATACTTTCAAGGAGCTTGGCAAGGTAAATATTGATGATCCATGCTGCCTTGCAGGTCATATGCTCAAATGATCATTAGAGAATGATCACTGCTATTAGAAGACACTTGTGCCTCTGCTCTTGCCTCTTTAATCATCCTCAAGACATCCCTCCTTTTGGGCCTATTCTCCGGTGAAGTGCAGCAAAACAAGCAATTGCAATGTTCAAAAAAGCTGCAAGTTTCTTCTCCAATCCCTCGTTGCTGGAGGCAGGGTCATCACCAGACTCAGTTTCTTCTTCTCGGACTAAACGAACCCAAAGTGGAATGTCAGCGCCATGTTCTTGAACGTCGTCTCAAGAAGTTAGTTTCATGTTAAAATTATTAATTTTAAGCTAAGATCTTCTACTGCCAAAAAACTAAAGTTTGACTATATGAATTCAAATAATCTACAGTGAAAATACGAATAAGAAAAGAATACTACTGAGACAGAAAATGCAAAACTGACTCCGAACTAGTTGTAAAACAAGTACTAAAACCTCCTGGAGTAAAATTAAAAACAACAGAAAAGTAAAGCATGTTCAAAATGAATGCTGTGGTGTCGTCTGCAACCTTCACTTCACAATTGAGGTGCTATTAGACTCTCATGGTACGTATGAACATCAAGATCTTTACAATTCAAGTAACAGAGTTCTAGAGTACTATGGTTAAACCTAATTGCAGCAGAATATCACCATTCACTGATATGCAGATCGTTTTGGATAGCGTCCTTTATTTTATTAAGTTGTACTTGGAATGACCATCTTACTGTATTGCTGAGGTTTTGTAGCACTTATCGTTTTAGCTGAACTATATAGCAACATCTTGCAATAACAAAGAAAATGTTCGAAATTTTGTAGAACATAACAATATTTTTCTCTCTAAGAAACACAAAGTGTTCGATCTATTCCAAACATCAGTAGTGTGCTCTACCATATGCAGTGAACCTTCAACACAGTGAAGGGATAATTTCTAAAAAAAATTGGACACAGATGTCCCCAGCAGTTAGTCCCTTCTGTAACATACCAAGATATTAATACAGCCCGCCAAACCAGCTGATGGACCATCTACTAGTTCTTGTTCTGTCAGATAATCCAGTTGTGTAAACAGATGTGAATCCAAAGTATATACCAACTACAAATGCCTCGTCAAATTCATTTAAAATTTGGGGTGTGGTCTGGTTAGCGCTGGTTATGTGGTCTGGACAGTCATTACGATTATCTCATATGAAGATAAGCTCTTGATATGAGATGAGCTAAAGAATGTCCTTCTAAAACTACAAAATGAAATAATAAGAGCAATACTCCCCAGACAACACTCATGAGAACTGAGATCTGAAGTAGCGTAAACATCATAAAAAATTTATAAGATAACCTAATTAATATTGGACAATATTCTTCACTCCTTGTCAGTTTTGAGATAGAGAGAAACAAGAATCTTAGAGATGTGGAGAAACTAGACTCTCAACATAAGGATACACTTTGAGCGCTGTAAAATCTTGGTTCGCACACAGATCCTTGAATGTGTGATCCTTTAGGTTGTACAATATCATAGTTTCATCCAAATTTAGCACAATATCACCAGCTGTAGATATGCATATCGGTTTCAGATACGAATCACATTTTATTAGTGGATCCATATATAAGATGGTGATCAATTTCGTCCATGACATTTCCACACCGCATCCCTTCATAATCCATAAATCAGCGCGAGTATTTTCAAATTGACAAAGTACAGAAAGACTTTTGCCAAAAGTGCCCAAGGTCCATTGGAATACACCATCTCCAAAGTTTGGCCGCGGCACTTCCTGCCACATCTCTGTTTCTATATCAAGAGACACGATGATCTTCTTTTGCAACTGAGGACTAACACTCCAGTATATAGATCTATTTGCAAAATTTCCATCATCAAAGCGAAGTGTATAGTATGTAGACCAATCACATGCTAATCTAAAAGGAAAATCTCCGATCATCCTCCAAGAATCACATTTTATGCTATAAACGAAAACTTTATATTTGTAGTGAGTACGAGATTCATCAGATTGATTATAATTGGGAAGAGCAGGAGAGATATCAAATACTTTAAAATCATCATTCGATTCATCATAGCAAAACCCGTACATTGTAATCGGAACGAAACAAATCCAATCAAGTTTGGGAAGTTCTCTTAATTCTCTAGTGGACGGATTCCACAAAATTAATTGATTAGCTCTAAACCAATCCCTTACAACAACCAATCCATTACAATAACCTACTATTCTGTCAATACGGAGATCTCTATACAGGGAAGTGTTATAAGTAAAGGTCTCACGAGTCAGAGAATATAAGGAACAAGTCCAAAGATCAGCTAATATGAGACGGTGACGAGTAAAGTGAGGGTCATTAGTTGATATTGAGAGGTGAGTTTGGATAAAATCACGACTAGATATAATAGACAACCAAGATTTACAAACTGATTTCGATATCAAAAGATTCTTTACTGGAAGCCATAAGAATATATTGTACATGATATCTTCTGGAGGGCTTGAGAGCATGCGGTTAGGGTTAGGGTTTGGAGTTTCATGAGTGGCCATCAAATTCTTCGATCCTCTGATCAATTCCTAACAAAAGAGAAGAAATATATGGCAGATGGGTTATCACCTATAATAAAAACCCTAATGCAATTTGCAAGCCCTATTTATATCAAGTTGTTAAGAAAAAGTTCAAT
Source organism: Heracleum sosnowskyi (assembly GCA_030848705.1). Lineage (NCBI taxonomy): Eukaryota > Viridiplantae > Streptophyta > Magnoliopsida > Apiales > Apiaceae > Heracleum > Heracleum sosnowskyi. Next base: position 132,154,895 of record CM061240.1, read on the forward strand.
TCAATAACCATATTTCAATAGGTTATACAATTTTTATACAATAAAAAATATAAACATAACTAGTATAATTGAAAATAAAGAGATAATTATTATATTAGTTTAATTAAAGATATAATAGTGTTTTTCTACATTTAAAAGTAAAATTATTTTTAACTGTAAAAGTATTGTTGCAAGAATATAAAAAAATAAAATTTCATAAATTGAATTAAAAAAATAAATAAAAATTTATGAATGTTAAAGTGCTCATGCATCACTGGCTAATAATGTAAGAAACTTTTACAAATTTTTAATCTTTAAAGATACCTCTATCTAAATTAACATACCAATTATAATCAATTGAGATTCTTTTCGCAAAAAAATAAAATAATCAATTGAGATGCATAACATGCTTAAACTATCTTATAATCGCGTTTCATTGTTCGAACACTTTTATATAAAACTAGGTTACTAAGCCGCGATTCGCAGCGGAATTAGAATATATTTGTTAAGAAAAAAATATTAGAATAAAAATTGTGAAATTAATATCTACAAAATTATTTAAATTATCAAATAAAATATATTCTATAAAATCAGCAGCATTAGAATATATTTGTTAAGAAAAATAATATTAGAATAAAAATTGTTAAATAAATATCTACAAAATTATTTAAATTATCAAATAAAATATATTTTATAAAATTTGCATTTGGGTAGTTAATATTATAAAGTATTTACATATTCCTTTTGTTTATATAGTTTGATTTTTTATTTTCTTGGACCGATACCATTGCCATATATAAATAAAAGGAAATTTATATTGATAAAAAAAATACTAATTATTTGTAATAATAAAATTTAAATACTTAAATATAATTTTTTTAGTCATTTTATCTTTAATATGAAGATTTATTATGTATGTTAAAAGAATATGTTTAAACCCAAAATTTTGGATTTTGAAATAAATTTGTTGGAGCTTAAAGTAATTTTTTAATTTAAGTTGGAATTTTTTTGTTTGTGTAATAACTTAGAAAATGACTTCAAATTAAAAAAATAGTTTAAAATCAGAAGTTGTTAGGAGGTAATTTTTTGAATGACTTATTTTATTTTAATGTATTTATTTGATAAAAGTTAATATCATTATTCAAATGCATTATTTATCTAATTTAATTTAATTGTTACAATTTTAATAACTCATTAGTTTATCATAATACAAAATTACCCAAACAGATATATTAACTTAAAATTTTACTTTTTACTTATAATTTTAAGTAACTTTAAATCATATTCAATAATTTTAAATTTAGCCAAAAGGGCTCATAATTATATTGAAAAAAACTGATCGCTTCAAAAAATTATACAAAATAAAATTGAGAATGAAAACAAACATTAACATGTTTGGATTATATAAAAATTAGTTGAATTTTTTTTTGTTAATAGGATTTTTTCAATAATAAAGAAGCCATAGATATCACTGAATAACCAAACAAAGGTATAAAATACAACACCTAAATTAAGGTAAAAATCTAGTAATATCAATAAATATTATAAATATTTAATATCTAAAATATTTAAAATCTAGTAATATCTAGTAAATTAATATCAATGAAACAAATATTTGTTTAATATCTAATGATATTCGTTCATTCGAGATAAGATAGATTTATATATGTGCAATTTCTAAAACTATATATTATAAAAACATTAATAAAGATAATTACTTTTAAATTTTTTAATCTGGGTAGATGTGACAATTATTATATAGGGTCCACCATCCTCCTTGTATAAATTTGTATAACCATCTCGGTCAACTTTTTCCACAAAGTTATGGTATTGGTGATGAAGCTGTTTAAGAAAAAAATTAGAAAAAATTAAATAAGTAAAACAAATAAATTGGGGTAACCAAAGATGTAATATAAAATTACAAGAACAATAAAAAACAATTAACAGTTATATTAAAATTAATACAATGCATAACTTAGTAATTTGTGACAATTTTGAGATCTCTTTTTTTCCAACCGCCTTTGACAACTTCAATGCCACCCAAGTAGGTCAATCAGTCCATAATATCTAAATCAACATAGAAAAAATAATATTAGAACATGATAGTTTGAATTATAACTTATATAATAGTTTTACTTATATATTACTCTAATCAAAAACCTGAGAGTATGTTGGTGTCATTAATACGTGCATCAATCATATCCGGACATATGAACTGAAATCCATGCAGTGATATGTTGACGATGCCTTCTTCCAATCTCTTAGGCAACGTTATGCGTATGAAGAGCAATTTAGACCCATGTGATAGTGGTCTATATTTCCCTGTACTTGAAACAACTTTCAGATTTTTGATGCTGAACACGAAGCCTTCCTCTAAAAGATTTTTGAACAAGAGACCAGAATCTTCGGGATCGTAGCATGGATCAAATTTTCCTGTCATACAACATATCTTAGAAAAGTTAATAACATCATACAATTTGACAAACTAATAAGTTATAAGTATATTGATTTATTAACCTTTTCATCAATCAAAATCATGTCAAGACTGATCAGTTCTTCAGTATTTGGATTGACAGATTCCCACATTCTACACACTCGTACTCTTATCATCCAGGTATAGTTGATGTCGTTCAAAGCATCCAATGTAACGCCCCCAAATCCACCTATCAGTGAATTCGGGTCGCCACGATCCATAACATCAATATCACTCAAAATATAGTAAATACCATAGTAATACATACAACACGTAGTGATTCCAGCCCACAAGTCCAGGCATCATTCTATCTCCAAATTATTACATCGCTATTTATTGAATACACACCAAGCCTCTGAATACATAAAGTTTAGTGAGTAAATATTGCTTTCTGGTGTAGCTGTCCTGACGTTATCTCTGAAACATCGCTGTTACTCCAAGTCGGTGACGTGCTGCATTTTCTCCTTCCCTTTATCTCTGTACCGGGACGATTTGCCTCTTTCCTCTTTAACTGAAAAATATAGTTTAACAACAAGAGTGAGCAACTATGTGCTCAGCAAATTCCACTAACTGGCTCTCTCTTATCAACACTACTATTGAGGTAAAAGAAGAACCATGTCAACAAAAACTCAAAAGGTAATAATTTATACTGACGGACTCGATGTCCAATGACTGACCAAATCATTTGTCTCAAAACAATCACATTCGGAATTTGAGAGTAGAAGATACTGGTCTTGTCTCTTTTTACGATACCCCACGGCGCGATCAACTACCGTGTCTCAAGTACCGTACACCCGTGATACCCCATAGCACGATCACTACTATGTCTCAAGTATCACAATTTCGTTTTGCTAGCAGTTAATGGGTTATAAAATCAACCCGGCAGCTTTTGTGCCAAAATAGATATATTCCTCTCTTGATACCACGAGTTTATTTCTCGTGTTGATCAGAAAGAAAAAAAAATCCGTGGGCCACTCCCACGTTGACCAGTTGAAGTAAAGATTTTCCTCCAGAAACGTTATGAGAATGAAGTATGAATAATTAGATAGGGAATTTTGACTTATCTCTGGCCGACCGCCATTCTACTATTTGTGTGATGACGAACTGAACAATAGGTCATCCCAATATTCCAAAAGAAAATTCTTATGTTGACACGAACAATATGTCAACCTTAGACGAACAGGTTAACAAATCTCGAACAAAAGAGATTCGTTGAATGAAATAAATTAATTAGAATCGTTCCGAATAATGGGAACGACTCGAACCAACCAAACGATATATCAACACGCTAGAATAATTAGTTAAGAGTGGTTTCTGATGAAATCTTGAACCAGCTTACTACTATCCTGTTTCAAAATAATTTGATCCGAAAAAAATGAATCAAATTTAGAAGCCAAGAACAAAATTATCGGATCTGGACAATAAATCCGACTGAATCGAATAAAGTGTTAGCTACCTCGATAAAGGAGCGTAGCTATAGCTGAATGGTCGTTAGGGTCATCTTGAACAAATAAGATGCCCAGGAAATTCGATGAAATACGCTTTAAGGACAGTGAATATTTTTAGTGTGTCTCAATATCAAAAATATAATATTCCTCCAGATCAACTGATAGAATTCTCAAATAAATATTTCAGATGAATAACAATTCAAACTTTCAGAAAATAAATACTCCTCAAAATAATGCAATAGGAGTGAGGGTCAGAAAGAACTTGCCTCGATCGCGCTGTGTACGAAAAATCAAATAGTAAATTATACTCTACCCGTGTCTCTTCCTTCAATTACGGGCCAAGGGAAATTCTCTAAAAGAATTAATCACAGTGCGTAAGCAACTCGTAATAAATAATCCAGGTCAGAATAAAATCAAATAACAATAATTAAAACAGATAGGACGTCTATTTTTCTCGAATAAGTACTACGCATTTTTCCCTTAAATATGAAGCCTGCTGGGAACCCTATACGTCTTTTCTCCAATTTCAAACTAATTTAAATAAATAAAACCTCGGGCCAGATTTACGTCATAAGTAATCTCTATTAAATCACAAGGTTCCCTCGAATATTCCTAAAATAATTATCGGGGAAAGTACCTCAATAATTCTTAATTAAATAATCCTATTTTATTCAATTTAAAAACAATTACTCGAATGGCAGAAACGTTATTCTATTTTAACATCTCTAAAATAATCTATTTTTATGCTTATTTATTCAAAAATAACTCTTCTCTTTTATCCCAAATAAATCAAAATTAAATCCAAATTAATCTCTCTTACGGATTAATTAATCTATAATTCTCGTTCCTAAAATCAGAATTGTCTCTAAAAATCTCTATAAATTATCTCCTTTTTATTCAGATTTTTATTACTATTATTATTACACTTATTAAATCTAAATCAAAATTTTCTTTTATTCATATTCTTCATATTTATTCAGTTTTATTAATTAGTAAAACAATTCTAACCAATCAAATTCTCACACACAACACTCAGCTACACACACGTGGCACCCCAGCACTGCGCCACGTGGCACACATGCACTGGCCCACGTGGCGTACTGCGCGTGGGGCCAACGCGCCACCGCCTTCCCCGAAAATCTCTCTCTCTCTCTCTCTCTCTCTCTCTCAATCTCTCCACCACATCTCTCTCTCGTAAATCTCTCTCTCTCTCTCTCCTCTCTCTCTCTCTCTCTCTCCCCCTCCCGATCTATCTCTTCTCTCTCTTTCTCTTTCGATTTCCGGCCAACCGCCACCACCACCGCCATCGGTGGTGGCTGCCCCTCTTCACTCTCTCTGTCTCACCATCTCCATTCCTCCCTCTCTGTCCCGATACTCTCTCTGTGTCACACTCTCTCCCTCACTTCTCTTTCATTCTCCGTTCGCTACCACCACCGCCGGCCACCATCACCGCCGCGGTGGTGTCTACCTTGCTAATTCCTCACGCAACAACCAAACACAACTCCCCCCCCCCCAATTTCGTAAACCTAGCCAAAAATCACACAGAACAAACACAATTACCAAATCAAAAGAAACCCCCAAAAACAAATTTGAAGAACTATCAAAACCACACAAAAATGATTAAAAACCAAAACAGATTAATTCAAATAAAACGGAATCAAAGTTTGATTTTAACAAAATAAGTAAAATAAAATAAAAATATCATACCCTTTTCTTTCTCTGCTGTCTGTCGAGAACTGATGGGGTGGGGGTGGAAAAATTAGATTAGGTTAACTTAACTTTACCAACTAATTAATCCACAATCAGTAATTGGGCCTTAATTTGGGCTTCACAAAAAAAAAAGAATTTGGACTAAATAAAAAGAACAAATATGAACCCAACAATTACTAAACCCAATTTCAAAAATTCAAATAGCCTATATATATATATATATATATTAATATTAATACTAATTATAATTATTCTACCTCAATTTAAATACGCTCGCGATATTTTAGAAATAAAACGTAACGAATTTTTTTTTATATATATTTTTTTTATATTTACGGCTATTACAGTCTTCCCTCCTTATAGGATTCCGTCCTCGGAATCAAAATCTAATCACTAAACAGGTGAGGATATTTATTTCGCATTTCACTTTCTAATTCCCAAGTGGCTTCTTCTACTTGATGATTTCTCCAAATTACTTTTACCAAATTCACTTTCTTACTTCGCAACTCTTGCACTTTATAATCTAGAATCTGTACTGGTTGTTCTTTGTATGTCAAATCAGACATAATCTCCAATGGTTCGTAAGCAAGAACATGTCTGAAATCAGGGTGATACGTTCTTAACAATGAAATATGAAATACATCATGGATATGCTGAAGATCTGGCGGTAGAGCTAATTGATATGCCACTGCTCCTATTTTCTTGAGAATCTCAAAAGGTCCTATATATCTAGGGCTTAGCTTGCCCTTCTTCCCGAATCTCATTACTCCTTTCCAAGGTGAAACTTTTAACATTACTTTATCTCCAACCTCAAATGTTTTGTCTTTTCTTCTTTGATTTGCGTACTTTATTTGTCGGTCTTGAGTTGCCACTAACCTTTTTCGAATAATCTCTATAACTTGTTTGGTCTGCTGGAGCATCGCTGGTCCTAGTATCTTTCTCTCTCCTACCTCATCCCAGTATAAAGGTGATCTACACTTTCTTCCATACAAGGCTTCATATGGTTCCATACCTATGCTGGAGTGGTAGCTATTATTGTATGCAAACTCAACCAAGGGTAAATGATCATCCCAACTTCCTTTGAAATCCAATACACAAGTTCTCAACATGTCTTCAACCGTCTGAATTGTCCTTTCGCTTTGTCCATCAGTTTGTGGATGGTATGCAGTACTCAGATTTAATTTCGTGCCAAGACATTCCTGAAAACTTTTCCAAAATCTAGAAGTGAATCGGGCATCCCTATCAGACACAATTGAAACAGGTACTCTATGACGAACCACAATTTCTTTCAGGTATATACCTACCAACTTCTCAACTGAATACTTTTCACTAATTGGCAAGAAATGCGCAGATTTAGTAAGTCGATCCACAATAACCCAAATTGCATCGTGACTGGTTCTAGTACGGGGTAAACCTACGATAAAATCCATGGTTATATGCTCCCATTTCCATTCAGGTATCTCTAAGGGTTGTAGAAGTCCACTCGGTCGCTGGTGTTCTGCTTTCACTTTCTGACAAGTCAAACATTTACTTGCCCATTCTGCAATTTCTCTTTTCATGTTGGGCCACCAATAATTCTTCTTGATGTCTTGATACATTTTCGTACTTCCTGGATGAATAGAATATCTCGAATTATGTGTTTCACTCAGAATCTCATTTTTAAGTTCTACAACATTTGGTATCCAAATTCTCGAGGCAAATCTTTTAATTCCCTTATCATCTTTCGGACTTTGAAGCTCTTCCCCGGTTAACTGAGACCTTTCTTCTTCCATTATTTTCTCTTGACAACGACGAATCTTTTCAATCAATTCTGGTTGCAGCAGGATTTCATATACTCGATCATTGGCTTGAACTGGAATCTTAATCTCCAAATCAAATCTCTCAAACTCTTTGATCAATTCCTCTGATGTTATTAACATCTTGAGCCTTTCTTTCCTACTTAGGGCATCAGCTACTACATTGGCTTTTCCCGGGTGATAGTTAATCGAACAATCATAGTCTTTGATCAATTCCAGCCATCTTCTTTGTCTCATATTTAGCTCTTTCTGGGTAAAGATATACTTTAAGCTCTTATGATCCGTGTAGATTTCACACTTCTCACCGTACAAGTAATGTCTCCAAATCTTTAATGCAAAAACAATTGCGGCTAACTCAAGGTCATGCATAGGGTATCTCAGCTCGTAATCCTTTAGTTGTCGAGAAGCATAAGCAATCACTTTCCCATGTTGCATAAATACACATCCTAATCCCTTGTGTGAAGCGTCACTATAGATTACAAAATTCCCAGTATCATCGGGTAATGTCAAAACTGGAGCAGTTGTCAACCGTCGCTTAAGTTCTTGAAAACTTTCCTCGCACTTGGACGTCCACTCAAACTTTTCATTCTTCCTGGTGAGTTTAGTCAATGGTGTAGCTATCTTTGAGAAATCTTTTACAAATCTTCGGTAGTATCCTGCTAGTCCAAGAAAACTTCTTACCTCAGTTGGAGTCTTCGGTCTTTCCCAATTTGCTACTGCTTACACTTTCGCAGGGTCCACAAAAATCCCTTCACTACTCACAATGTGACCTAAAAATTGCACCTTATTTAACCAAAACTCACATTTAGAAAACTTGGCATATAGCTTTTCCTTGCGTAGAGTTTCCAAAACTAGACGGAGATGCTCTGCGTGTTCTCCTTGGTTCTTTGAGTATATCAGGATGTCATCAATAAATACAATCACGAACTTATCCAAATATTTCTTGAGTACACGATTCATTAAATCCATAAAAGCAGCTGGAGCATTCGTCAATCCAAAAGGCATCACTAGAAATTCGTAATGCCCATAGCGTGTTCTAAAAGCAGTCTTTGGCACATCTTCAGGTTTAATCTTTAACTGATGATAACCCGATCTAAGGTCAATCTTGGAAAAATAAGCAGCTCCTTTCAGTTGATCAAATAAGTCGTCAATCCTTGGTAGAGGGTACTTATTCTTGATTGTCATCTTATTCAACTCTCGGTAATCAATACATAACCTCATAGATCCATCCTTCTTCTTCACAAATAACACTGGGGATCCCCATGGGGATACACTTGGTGGAATAACGCCTTTGTCTAATAAATCTTGCAGTTGTGTTGCCAATTCCTTCATCTCAACTGGCGCCATTCGGTACGGTGCTTTAGAAATTGGTGTTGTTCCTGGGGCAAGGTCGATGGTGAATTCTATTTCTCGGTCAGGAGGTAACCCAGGTAACTCCTCAGGAAATACATCCTCAAATTGATTTACTACAGGAATCTCTTTAAGAGTAGGAGTTTGTTTATCGTTATCTATCACATGGGCTAAGTAAGCTTGACATCCCTTCCGTAGTAATCTCTTTACTTGAACCACGATTAGAAAATTCCGGGTAGGTTTTCTTCCGCGAAACTGTATTCTCTTGCCATTCGATCCTTTTACGCTAACCCATTTACGACGATAATTAATGTGAGCATCATAGCGAGCTAACCAATCCATTCCAAGAATTACGTCAAATTCCCCTAACTTAAAAGGAAGAAGATCTACGTTGAATTGTTGTTCTTGAATTTCGACCGCACAATCTGGGCATACTTTATCTATGGAAACTGTTTCCTGATTTGCTACTTCTATAACCAACGTTTCCCCTAGTGGTACTGACTGAATATCCAGTTTATTTATAAAATCCTCTGATATAAAAGATCTTGTAGCTCCTGAGTTAATCAATACACATGTATTCACAGAATTTACTAAAAGCGTACCTGCAATTACATCACTGTCAGCGATTGCATCTCTCACCGTCATATTGAAAGTACGTGCAGTCGGTTTGTTGTCAGGAGGTGCCATGAGTCTAGGTACAGTGGTTTCCTTTGAAGGTGACTTGCAATCTCGTGCAATGTGTCCTTTCTTTCCGCATTTGAAACAAGTGGTTGCCTTCTCTTTGCAATTAGATGAGTAGTGTCCTTTCTGTCCACAATTGTAGCAAACAATATTTGCAAGATTATAGGGTCCTGGGTGTTTTCTTCCACAAGTTTTGCATTCTGGTAATGGTGGCCTTCCTTGAATCAAAATTTCTATCTGTGGTGGTCTGAACCTTTGGTTAGATCCTCTAGTGTCATGGTTCTCAATTCTCTTGGGATTAGTGCTTTTGTCTTCCCGTCTCACAAATGGTTTCTTTCCACTCTGATTATCAGGTTTCCTTTCAAAACTGGCTCCACGGTTCTGAAATTTCCTTTTCTTTACGTCCTTGTCTTTTGAATATAACTCTGCTCCACTTTCTACTATGGCTGCTTTCTGAACTAAGGTAGCATAGTTGGTGATCTCTAGGACTACAACTCGATTCTGAATCCATGGTTTTAGTCCTTGCTGAAAACGCTTAGCTCTTTTCTCATCGGTATCAACATGATAAGGCACAAACCTAGAAAGTTCAGTAAACTTGGTTTCATATTCAGCCACGGTCATATTGCCTTGCTTCAGTTCCAAAAACTTAAGCTCCATTTGATTTTCCAAGTACTTAGGGAAATATTTTTCCAGAAACAGTTGGGTGAATCGAGTCCAAGGTATGACCGCGTTCCCTTCCATAACTCTTTTCGCTTCCCACCAGAAATTTGCCTCACCTTTTAACATGTAGGCTGCAAAAATGGTCTTCTTCTCTTCTTCTACTCCTACAATCTCAAAGGTCTTTTCCATTTCTCGTAACCAGATTCTTGCTTCAACAGGGTCAGTGGTACCCTTAAACTCAGGTGGGTTCAGTGACGTGAAAGACTTAAAGGTAACTGCATTCTTTACTGGTTGTACAAGAGGTTGATTGTCTCTGACTAGGGGTATTTCTTGTCTAGGTGGAGGATTTTGGGTATACTGTCTCAGGAATTCCACAAGTAAACCCATAGGATCATTATGGTTCTGGTTTGGTGGTATTACTGGAGCAGGTTCTGGTTCTGGTTGTTGGTGGGGAATGGGGCCATCGTTGCGCTGGCCCTCCTCAAGAGGTACTTGCTGATTCTTGGGAGGTCTGCCTCTTCTGGGTGGCATCTTTTTCTATTAAGATTGAAAAACACAGGGTTTGATTATATAGAACAAAATATGTATATAATTGCGAATCAGAACATCCTTACTGATCAATAAGACAAATCCTCATAATCAAAAGCCATAATACATAAGTGTTGTCAAAACATAACTCTTATGTTGAGGTAGTAAAAATAGCCACCAGATAAATCCTTAAGTAAACAGTTAAGGTTCATAAATAAAATTACTAACAGGTTGCAAATTCTAAAACTCATCTCAATTATCGTGCCTTTAATAGTTCTCATTTGCCTTATAACAGTTTCGATTTCCTCTTTAACATAATATATAGTGTTGATGGTATTCTCAACTTAAAATTCTCATAAGTTTTCTTCATCTCTCCAAACCATGTTCACATTTCCTCGACATAAATAGTCCCTTCTTAATAGGTTCGGGATATGTCGTTCTGGACTAATTCGTGGAATCATCTTGGAACTTCTATAAGAAAAGGCTCAAAATCAATTTAAATGTCTTAAATATTGAATCTCAAAACTTCCATAGTTGAACCATCCTTTAACTACTATATCGAAATTTAAGAGATAGGGAAATGTGAATTATGTACTCTATCTTTTCTCAAATGGAAGACGGTTGTTATTGTATCATCACGCAAGATATCGCAAGCTTATCCAACATAACTTATTTCCTCACTTCCAAAGGGTTGTTCTGATAATTGCTCCATAAGAACCTTGAACAAGATAACTCAGAGATGGAAAATGTTAAACAATGACATATGTATAATCAATTCTTGGTAACGCTAATCTTTTATAAGAGGTTAACAGCTGAGAGATCAAAATGATCATTGAACATTTGTTCCGTTGCATGTGTCATTAGGACAACCGTCATAGTACACAAGGTGGCCAGCCTTTAGTACTCTAACGACAAGCAACAATACAAACAGGTGGCGTCCCACCAGACTTCTTATCACACAGATAGATAGTCATCCCCTATTTATAGGGTTGTTCATCTCAGTATCACAAAAGGGTAAATTAGAAAAAGAGTTATGAAAAGAACTTATATTTTTGAAGTAGATATTGACCTCTGAACAATATAGATACCCTTCAAGCAAGAATGGAAACGTCTGATCGAACTCAAATGATAAAAATTACCGACAATCGTAGCTAATAAGGCACAGCCGTTGATTCAAGAATGAAAACGTCACTTGTAAACACTAACAGCTCATCAGAGAAGAAAAAAATCTTTAGAGGATATGTACGAAGACTTATTGTCGGAGGGCACTATCTCAACTCCTATAAGCTTCACCTTTCGAACTATTAATTTTGGTCACGAAATCATTCAATAACTTAGTTTCGAATTTCGGAACACATAGTTGTATCTCTTAGAGTCCATCTATGGTGCATGTATCTTGAGCTGGTCCGACTCCGCAAAACGGGTATCACGACATTTTACAAAAGAATGGAACAAGTTCAATAGGGGTATCATCTGAAGATCTCCATCCTTATCTCTTCCAAATCCCAAAGTAGTAATCGACAATGATATTTTTAAAGTCCGGATCACATCAATTTGGGATGTATTAACAGAAGTCAACGAATCATCTTAAAACTGGCATTTTGCCATAAAGGTAACTTAGTCATGAATTACTAGAGGGAAATCCACTATATCCACGTCAAAAAGAAGGTAAATCTACTAAACCTATCACCTAATAGGTGGGAGGTGAAAGTATCCCAATGGAAAATCCTCAATGTCATGGTTTATGATCATATACTCTTTCGATGGTTTAGTGTATAACTTTGAACTAGGATCTCCATGATCTCTCTGATAGGAGTAGGAGATCTGTCTCGAATAGCATGGAAATCTGAGGACTCTGATGAAGACATTCACAAAAGTAAAGAAAATTCTATCATAAATAAAAGAGATTCGTTGAATGAAATAAATTAATTAGAATCGTTCCGAATAATGGGAACGACTCGAACCAACCAAACGATATATCAACACGCTAGAATAATTAGTTAAGAGTGGTTTCTGATGTAATCTTGAACCAGCTTACTACTATCCTGTTTCAAAATAATTTGATCCGAAAAAAATGAATCAAATTTAGAAGCCAAGAACAAAATTATCGGATCTGGACAATAAATCCGACTGAATCGAATAAAGTGTTAGCTACCTCGATAAAGGAGCGTAGCTATAGCTGAATGGTCGTTAGGGTCATCTTGAACAAATAAGATGCCCAGGAAATTCGATGAAATACGCTTTAAGGACAGTGAATATTTTTAGTGTGTCTCAATATCAAAAATATAATATTCCTCCAGATCAACTGATAGAATTCTCAAATAAATATTTCAGAACAACAGTGAATAGTGATTTCTGCGTAAATGTAGTGATTTTTTCTCCAGATCTATACGTAAATTACAGATTTTGTACCGTAAAATCACTAAATTTATACGTATATAAAAATAAATAGCTAGATTTATGCTGAAATCACTAAAATTATTTAGTGTGTAGTTTGTAGTCTAAGAGTGGTTTGTATTGGAGTAAAACCCTATATATATATATGCATGCTAAAAATGTATATATAAATATTTTGTGTCACATTTCTTTAGGCCTACACCCATTGTAATAAATAAATAAATAAATATAATACTAAATAAATAAATAAAAATTAAATATTAATCACCACTCCAAACTTCTATAATTCATATTCTCACAAAAAGAACAAATAATAATAATAATAATAATAATATGCAGTATCTATTGCTAAATAAATATCACAATCATTGTTTCCAAACCTTTATTTGATCATCACCGAAGCTTTAATGCCGTAATTCTTGATTGATAAGCTGGATTTACATGCAACCACATTATCCATCGTGTGCGATCAAAAGTCAAAACTGAGACACGTGAACGTGTCTCGCGACTGGCATGTAACACATTGGATGAATAATTGTTTGTATCTAGAATCTGTGGAGATTTTAAAATTCGAGTAGTAATGCCTTTCTTTTAAATTCGAACACACAATAGGACCTTCTATTTATTAAATAAAAAAATTTAATTTTTAAGAAGTAAAATAAGATTTTTTATATATAATTGTTAGTCGACTAAACCACGCTTCGCGACGTTCATAAAATATTTTTTCTAAAACTCCAAATATAGATTATTTTAAAAAATTAAGAAATAAATGTTTACAATAATATATAAATTAGTAAATACAATATCGTACAAATTAGATATACGTAGACAATAAAATAAATTATAAACATATTATTCTTTTCATTTATACCTATTGGTGTCTCACATTTTTTTTGAGCCAACACCGGTAATAAATAATTTTTTTTTATTAATTCCTCTCTTTTTTCTGTCCTGCAACAAATATAAAAAATATGATATTTGACAGAAAAAAGAATCCTTCCGATCATTCATCAAAGACTAAAGTTTTAGTTTAATCAGAGATAGGAAGTAATACAGGAGATAAAGAAACACTATTGTGCTAATAATTTACGTGATTGATTTTAAACAATAACAATGAAAAAATTGAATGGGAAGGATCATACAAATAATAAAAAAAATATAGTTACCTGTACATAGTAAAGACTAAAGATGTTGGTTTAAACAAATCGATCAATCACATGAAGGAGTGATCACGCTTCAATACAACACAAAAGAAAATTTAGAATTATAAAAAATCAAATCTAAACACCATCATGCAAAATCAAGATTGTCCAAAACAAAAAAAAAAGGAATTAATGCACAAACACGAATAACATAGTCAAAGAGAATCCCTGAAATCCTTTCTGCAAGCAAACGATAAACATAAGTTGTAATAAAAAAAACACGAAAGTTTGATCGAAAATTTCAAGAAAATATAAAAGCTTGAATGAAAATTTTAAACAGACAAAACATAAAACCCTAATAAGTTATCGAATGGATGTGGATTATCATAGTGTATATATAAATGATTTTACATAAAAAAGGTAACAAAACTTCCCTCATATGAATTTTTTATAATGTGGAATGACACATAGTATACCTTTTTAAAATTTGCAAATTTAGCTTGTATAGAAAATTTCTGAGGATTTTCCTTTATTTATATAAAAATTGATATAAAGAAGATAAAAATTGATGAGATAAAAAGATAAAGATGTTGAATATTAAAATAGTATATTTACTTTCCTTCATTATTAAAGATTTTAAAGGAAAGAATATAAAAATTGTATATTTAGTTTTCTCCATCAGTAAAAATTTAAAAGGCAATTGCTATTTTTTTATCCTATAAATTCGAATTTAAATAAGGAAATTTAATTTTATTGAATTAAAATTCAGAAGCTCTAGAAAAATAGATAAATAGCTTTCAGACGATCTGAGAGCTCCGAGGGGTTTTCCTTTATATATATAAAAGATATTGATTTCGTAGAGAACCATCAATTTTATTAATAATTTTAAAATTATATTTTGTAAAATATAAACTTAGATTTTGATGTATAATATTATATAATCATATATAAACTTTATAAAAATTTTAACCCTTAAAATTCAAAACAAAAAAATTTAAAATTTGATTCTACTATAAAATTATTTTGGTTAAATTTATAAAATCACTTTGAACTATTACATTAATTTTTAATTAGTTCTTTAAAATATATATATAATGTTTTATAATTTACAAGCTGAAATTTATAATTACATCTAATGAAAAATGTGTAATAGTCCCGATAGAATATTTATGTTTAAGATTTTTTGTTTTTGAAAGAAAAAAATATTAATATTATTTAAATGAATTATTTTATTTTAGCAAAATGCTTTTATTTGTAGAAGAATAAATTGTTTTCTATGGACACGTGACAGAAGGTGAGAATGGTTAAGTGTGTTACATCTACCTTTTTTTTTGAAACCCAAACTGAAATTTTTTATAAGCAATTCAATTCTTTTGCAAGTACATCGATAAGAAAAGAGGGTGTAGAGAACCACTCTTCATGACCAGACATAGAACTAGCTACCCTAGCTATAACATGAGCTGTTAAATTCGCTGATCTCCTAATAAAATAGACACCAATGGACCTCAAGTCCTTTAGAATTTCCAAACAATCTGCAATAATAGCCCCGAAGTAAGAGTTATCAGAGGCTTTACTACGGATGGCATTGACCACAATCAAACTGTCGAGCTCTACATAAACCTCTTGATACGCCATATTCTTTAGCCAGGACAAAGCTTCTCGAAAAGCTAAAGCTTCTTCAACTCGAGCATTTAGAGCCCCCATCATACGACCTCCACAGCCTGCAACGAAATTAACATGATCATCTCTTAGAACAAAGTCATAAGCACTTTTGTTCTCCATCTCGAATAAAGCTGGATCAACACTACAAGTCTTCCATCCTGTTGGGGGAGGTTGCCATATCAGCATTCCTTCTCTTTGAAAACAGACACTGATCCTATTTTGACTAACCTGAGCTTGTTGCCACTGAAAGGTAGAGGAACTTGCTTCATTTAGCACCTGAACACAAGTTTTATACTTGTTATCCCACATCACTGAGTTTCGATGATTCCAAAGACTACACAAAACCGAACAACAAACTTCCAAAGCCTTCAAATCAAGATTGTCAAAAAGCATCACAATCTTCTGAAAGATAGAACGACCAGAGTCAAGAACAACATGAAGATCACTAATCTCCCAACACCTGCTAGCAAAAGGACAAGATATAAGAATATGATCTAAAGTCTCTACCGACAGCTTACAAACTTTGCAGATGGGATGAACATCAACGTATTTCCTCCTTAAATTATCAAGGGTAGGGATGTAGTCATGAAGAACTCTCCAAAGAAAATTCTTCATCTTTGGCGGAATAGGAAGACTCCATACTCTAAGCCATTTAAACAAACCTCCTGAAGGCAACTGAGCGAAAGAACGACTAAGAACTCTATATCCACTCTTGACTGTATACTGACCTTTGTTATCCTCTATCCATATCCACTTGTCTTACCCACTCTTGACTGTATACTGACCTTTGTTATCCTCTATCCATATCCACTTGTCTTCCTGCTGAGAAATAGAAACCGGGATACAAATGATTTTGTCAACATCCTCCTGAATAAAAACGTCCCTCATCAAATCAAAATCCCAGCCACTTTAATCCACTGTTAGCAGATCACTAACTTTTACATTTTCCAGCCCTTGCACCAGGGAGGTTCGAACTCTACTCCCATTGATATCTGGGATCACATCTACCTGATTAGCATTTGATTAAAGAGCCTAAAATGGATCACATTTGAATAAATATAATAAGTAAGTTTGTACTTAGGGTTTGGTTACGTTATATAAACTATTAGTTACTCATCTTTTTTTACCAAAATTCGTAGATTTATTCCATATACAAGTCAGCTATCTTGTAAAATTCGTAGAAAATTTATCACAAGTCGGAATTGGTTGACTCTAAACTTTTCGAAAAACACTTTCAATCTCTACAACTTTATTTCATAGTGTTTTTCCAGATTATGCTTTAAAGTGTTCTTAAAATCACAAAACATGTTCACATCACGTTTTTCAATTTTTGTTCAAATCACGCAGGCGTTTTATCCAATTCCCGATCCGTTATAAGTCTGTTTCTGATGAGTCATAACTTGTCGGAAAGATCTATTCGTTCTCTACAACTTCTGTGGTTTACGTTTTCCAAGAAAACATTGTATAGAAGGTCAAAAAGGCTAAAAACAGTTCTCCTCAGATTTGAAGTCGTAAAAGATATTCAAGATTTTAGATGTGTCGCTTTTTAGATTGAATATGTGTTTCTTATTTGATTATCTGTTTGTGAATTGAGGTTTGATGTACGAGCTAATTGATGTGGATTCGAGTTCGAGGATCTTAGCTTCGAAATAGATTAACATTTGAATCATCGATAGCTGCGTTTTTGTAATAGTTATCTTTGTAATAGATTATTGAATTAGTAGATTGTATTTTATTTTTAGTTTTGATTTAGAATTTAATGGTTCAAAAAAGTCGGGTTGTTACGTGCTAGCTATTTTTTTTAATCTAAACTTTATAGTTTACTAGCTTAAAACCCCTGCGATGCACAGATTGTTTTAATAATTTTTATTTTATATATTTGGAAAATGAGAGATTTTAATAAGAAAAATTAGAAAAGATAACATGTTTTAGTTGAAAGAGATAATTGGTTATAAATAAGTACTGTTATTATTTAATAATATTTTTTAAGTAAGGGTAATTAGGTAAAATCACTTAGGACCGACCTAACCAACCAAACTTTTAAGTACTGTTATTACTAGCTTATAGCCCGTGCGATGCACGGTTACTTAAATTTTATTTATAATTATTCTGTTTATCATTATATTTTTATTACGATGCAACACACGGTTGTTTTTTTAATATTTATAATTATATTTATTTATGAATATTTTAATATTTAAAAGTTATTAGTTTACATGATTAAATTATTGTTAAATAATATTTAGCAAAAAAAAAATTATAGTTAAAAATTTGATATTTATTACATTTTACACGCTCAATTTAATATTTGTTTATATTGAGTTATAAAAGTTAGATTTGACCAATTTTACGGTTCACATGAAATTCATAAAATAATCTTTAATTTAGTTGTGGTTTAATAGTTTTTTTTCAATTAAAAACTATTCTAAAACTAAAAAATGAATAAAGTGACGAAATTTAATGTTGAGAATTCTATTCGATTTAGGAAATCTACTTAACTTATATGTAGTTTAGATTATTAGAATAACCTTTATTAACCAAATACAGGTTTTAATGTTAAATCTAACGGTTTTCACCTATTTATTTAAGATTAAACGATTTTTATTATTTTGGTTATAAATGGGTTTCCTTATTTAATTACAACTATTTTTATGTTTTAACTTTTTGGAAAATCCAATCCTAATATAGTATCTTTTAACTTATATCATTTTTAGATAATAATTTCTTTTTATATGATATAATCTTGATCATCTATTTTTAAAAGTATTGGATCTAACGGTTGAGAATGTTTTGGCGGTATTTAGGACCAAACTACCAGGATAACATCATTAATTTTTCTTAATTTTTATAATTTTTATAATTTTTATTTTTTTTTAATATTTATTGCTAAAATATAATATACTCTTTTTTGTAACATGTTAATGATGCGGGAACTTTGAACTTTTGAGAAAATAAATTATCAATTAAAATATATTTTTTTTGTAATAGTTCTTCTTTTAAAGTAGTACACTGTAACGATCAAAATTCTGTATAAAATTCATTTTTTTTATAGTATATCCCGTAAATATCTATGTTATTATATTAAAGACTAAATAATGAAAACTTTCTTATAAGTGTGGTCGCTTTGTTTGATCACTCAATCCATAATCGTTGGATCTTTCAAATTAAATTGTTGAGAAACGTTACATATAACAGTAAAATTATCATGTAGAATTATCTAAGATTTGAATCTACCAACAACATATTAAAATTTTCAGGGTTTTTTTTTGAAAAAAAAGAATTTTTTTCATTTTTTTTCTTTCAGACATAGGTTATTTGATAATATTTTTTGTAAAGTACGATTTTTCAGAAAAGTACTATACTAATTGATTAACAAACTTTTAAAGTTTCGAATTTAATAATTTACAATGTATATAGGTTAAAAAAGTTAGGTCTGTTCTGTAGCTGAGTCTACAATTTCAAAATACGGTTTTTTTAATATGAATATAGTTCTGCTAACAATGAAATTAGGTCTCTATGAGTGCTTATAAAACAAAATCACCATTTGCGTATAGTTTATTATTTAATAATAAATTATATTTGATTAGTTATGATCTATAACTTAATAAAATAAGATAAAAAATATGTACAATTTTATAAAATTTTATCCTCGTATTATTATATTCTTTGTTGATTTGAATTTTTCTTAGATTGATTTTAATTTTTGAACATAGATTTCTAAATTTAAAATAGTTAGAAAAAAGTAATTAAATTGGCGTTAAAATAATTATGACATAATAATCATTATTAGAATTTAAATACTCACTTTACTGATTTGGGCTTTATCTTGTGTTTTAAAAATCAGATTTTGACGATTTTACACCCCACGTGAAGATAATTAAATTATTTTTAATTAAAAGATGGTTTAACAATTTTTATCTAACTGGAATTGTCCATGGAAGAGAAAAGAAAGTCACGAATTTTTTACATGGAGAATTCTATTCAATATAGAAAACTTATTTATATTTGGTATATTTGGTTTAAATTATCAAAATACACTTTTTAGAATTTAAATATAATCCTATTATAAATAAAATACACTTTTTTAATATTTGATCAAACGATTTTCATTTATCTAGTTAAGATCTAATAGTCCTTATTAATTTGGTTGTCACGATCAAAATTTTGGATAAATCCCTATTATGCTTATTATATAAAAGAGTTTAATATAATAAGGATATCAAGTACATACTGATATAAGTATCTTACTAACTGCTTTTACTTTTAATGTTTCGGTTTTATTTATAGTGTATATAAAATTTTAAAATACATTATTACTTTAAAATTATTAAACAGAATAAAAATTATGTTATGATTATATAAAATTTTATTCTCATATTATTATAGTCTTTATCGATTTGAATTTGTTCTTAATTTATTTTTATACTTTATTGAAAGAAAGATAAAATTTCTATATTTAAAAGAATTAGTGGAAAAATAAATAAATTGGTGCTACAATTATAAAAAAATATTTATTAAAATTTAGATACTTACTTTACTATTTGGGTTCTATCCTGAATTTTAGAAATTGAATTTTGACGATTTTACAACCCATGTGAAACTAACGAAATTATCTTTAATTTAATGATGATTTAATAATTATTATCTAACTTGACCAGTTGACGTACCCATAAACCGAAAAGGAAAGATGGTTAAGTATTATATTCAAAATTATTGTTTATGAATATGAAACCCTCAATATTTTAATAATATTTTGATATTATCCTTTTATGTTTGTTATATGTAAAATAATATAATTATAATTTGGATTAATCAAATTGTTATGTTCCTTCAGAAAAAAATGTTTAAATTTATTCATGTACATGAGTTCTTCTAAGTCTCTTATAACGCAGGGTCCACATGTATCATTGTTATATGATATACATGAGCATTATATTGATAATTTTTAATATTGTAATCGATATGAATTGTTATCTGATATTTGGTTTAACAATTATTATCTAACTCGAACTATACATAAATTAAAGAGAAAGGATATTTTAGAATTTTTACATAAAAAAATTTTAAATTATCAAAATACATTTTTTAGTATTTAAATATAATTCTATTATTAACCAGATACACTTTTTAATATTAGATCTAACAATTCTCATCGATCTATTTAAGATCTAACTATAATAATTAATTTGGTCGTATAGTGGTCGTACACGGACCAAATCGATTTTAATTTTTTCTTAAATTGATTTTAATATTTTATTGAAATAAACAAAGAATTTATAAATTTAAAAGAATTAGGAAAAAAATTAAATTTGTGCTACAATAATAAAAAAAAATTATTAAAATTTAGATAATCACTTTACTGTTTGGGCTCTATCTTGAGTTTTAGACAACATATTTTAACAATTTTACAGCCAACGTGAAGCTAACAAAATTATCTTTAATTTAATGATGGTTTAATAATTATTATCTAACTGAAACTATCCATAAACTAAAGAGAAAAGATAATTACGATTTTTTATATAAAGATTTTTATTCAATATAGAAAACCTATTTATAATTGGTTTAAATTAAAAAAAAATTATTAAAATTTAGATAATCACTTTACTGTTTGGGCTCTATCTTGAGTTTTAGACAACAGATTTTAACAATTTTACAGCCCACACGAAGCTAACAAAATTATCTTTAATTTAATGATGGTTTAATAATTATTATCTAACTGGAACTATCCATAAACTAAAGAGAAAAGATAATTACAATTTTTTACATAAAGATTTCTATTCAATATAGAAAACCTATTTATAATTGGTTTAAATTATCAAAATACACATTTTAGTATTTAAATACTATCCTATTATTAATCAAATACAATTTTTAATATTATATTTAACGGTCCTCATCTATTTGAATATTTATAGTTTTATAATCCAACGGATCATATACTTTTGGTAGTACAGTGACCGACCAAAGTTTTGGATAAGATCTCCCTTACGCTTATTATATATAAGGAGTTAATTTAATAATATTTTTTAAGTAAGGGTAATTAGGTAAAATCACTTAGGACCGACCAAACCAACCAAACTTTTAATGTTTCGTCTATTATATTTTGTATAGATATCTGACTGAATGTCAGATGTACATGCTAATAACGATAATCATAAAATTATCTTAATACTTGTAAATATATTACTTTAATTGCAAGCGGCAAAAATAAAAATAACAATGTCGATGATTTTTTCTCAAAAAAAAAAACAATTTCGATGATTTGTTGATAGTGATAAAATTCTGAATTCAACCAACAGATAGCATAAAAATAAAAAAATAAAAAAACGGAGAAGAAATCAAGGTTTACATTGTACACCTTAACTAGCTTTATAGCCCGTGCGAGGCACGGGCATGCTCTAGTTATTTTCGGTTATGTTGGTCTCATCGTTTGGTGGAATGCATGTAGAAGAAAAGACATAAGCATGTAACGGTATATTAGTAGGAAATATGTCGAAGGTTTGATGATACATGTTTTACAAAATCCCAGTCTATAAGGTTGTTATTATGACCTGAGTAGGCGCAAATATTTTGACTAATTAACATGTTTTGTTAGCACGCACGATCCTTCTGTACTGCAAGATTTCGTCGGTTATAATTTTGCCAATCGTATTTGAATGAGAAGATGGTTTAGTGTCACTTTGAAAGAATATCGGGCATCTTTTACCATTTTCATTGCCTGGGGAACGTTGGCACTCCATTTACCTGTTTGTAGTTCATGGGGTAGTCGTGACCTTGTGTACTACAAGATTTCGCCGATTATAATTTTTCCAATTGTATTGGAATGAGAAGATGGTTTTAGTGTCACTTTGAAAGAGAATTGGGCGGCTTTTATCATTTTCATTGCAGGGGGAACGTTAGCACTCCATTTACCTGTTTGTAGTTCATGGGGTAGTCGTTAAGTGGGTGTTGTAAAATTTGATCGGTGTGCATAATAGAGTAAAAATGTAGAAGTACAAGTTGTATTAGTATGTGTGGATACACTATTTAAACGAATGCATACCACTTTGACCGTTTTAAGAAGGGTCTCCTTGCAGACACGTTGAATACAATAATTGTACAGGTGTGGATATAATTTATTTTAGAAAACTATTACTTATACCTTTCAAGATAATGCTAAACTGATTCGTGATAAGTTACTCGTTTCACCTTACAATTGCCACTTGACACAAATAATTTAACATTTAGTACTTTTAATATTTTATCATAGATATTCAAAAAAATTAAACCAATTTAGTTTAGATTTGATTTAGTCGTACGATGACAACTTCAACTTTCTTGTAAAAATCTCCAACACAAACTTTTTTATTTATATACAAATATAAAACTTTTTTGCATTTTTCGGGTTCAATACTTTATATACTATAGTGGATTTTTCGAAAATGACCAACGTATAAAATTTATCTATTGAAGACGAGATTTATAATATATTGGATCATAATAAAACTACAGTTTTAATCTTATTAGTAGCTAAAATTTCAAAAATGCATATATAATTATAAGTTGTTAATATCTTATAATTAAACAATAATAAATGTAAAATAATGATAAAATCCATGTTTACGCTTATTATATATAAGGATATAATTGAAAAGAAGTAAATATGTTGATAGTTTTAAATTTTAAAAAAAATATTAAAAAAAAATATAATAAGTGATATTGGATATAGATGTCAATATTTGTCACACTATCACCTAGTTCATGTCAGTTTAATTTTGTGATGATAAGTATTCTTCAGTTTGTTATGGTGATCCTGCCACCAGTTTGAACTTGTTGGTGACACTATGTGACATGGTTGAGAAGATTTGCAAGGAAGATCGGTTTGGTATTAGTCCGAAAAAGATTTTGTTCTTAGTTGAATGTATTTGATGATTTGTTTTATAAGCTAATTAATAATCAGATAGGAATTAGTTAAAGGTGTCAAATAAATGCTCCATTTCGAAAGTATCAATACTCTCCGGGCTCCATAATTCTCTATAAGCGGCCGGTGTAGTATACATGTCCTTAATGCATGAGGTGGCGGGATTGGGATGCACACAAATTCGTATTCGAAAAAAACTGTTCGAACTGGTTAAAAAAATCAGAAAAAATCTGATTAAAAAAAAAGTCCACCTCAATTGGATCCAGCCCGCAGGCTTAAACGAATCGCATATTTTTCACAAAACCCCGATCCGGTTCGAGCCGAATAAACCCAAATTTAATCTCGATTTGGACGTAGTCTTGATAAGGATAAAAGTCCAATCCAAAAAGCTAGAATTTTCAATTAAATATCGGATAAAAGCTTAATTTTTTTAATTAAATTCGAAAAAATAAAAAAAAAGGTAAAGTTAATGTTAAAGTTATCAATATCTAAAATAATTTGTAAAAATACGATTTGGCCCCTCCTGACCCGACCCTATCTACATGTATAAATATTTTAGAGAAAATTTGTCTCGATTTAAAAAAGTCCGGCCCTATCGGATATCGAAAAATCCGACCTGAATCCGGATTACGTATCTCTATTCAGGGTAACAACTATAGAGGTGCTTATATTATTACTTATATTATCTGATATGTATGAATATAATTGAGACAAAATGATTACTATTTTGTATTATTTTATATTATTGGATGCTCAGACTAAAAAGTGATATTATGTGACTAAAAATGCATTTGTATAATATATTGGATCATAATAAAACTACAGTTTTAATCTTATTAGTAGCTAAAATTTCAAAAATGAATATATAATTATAAGTTGTTAATATCTTATAATTAAACAATAATAAATGTAAAATAATGATAAAATCCATGTTTACGCTTATTATATATAAGGATATAATTGAAAAGAAGTAAATATGTTGATAGTTTTAAATTTTAAAAAAAATATTAAAAAAAAATATAATAAGTGATATTGGATATAGATGTCAATATTTGTCACACTATCACCTAGTTCACGTCAGTTTAATTTTGTGATGATAAGTATTCTTCAGTTTGTTGTGGTGATCCTGCCACCAGTTTGAACTTGTTGGTGACACTATGTGACATGGTTGAGAAGATTTGCAAGGAAGATCGGTTTGGTATTAGTCCGAAAAATATTTTGTTCTCAGTTGAATGTATTTGATGATTTGTTTTATAAGCTAATTAATAATCAGATAGGAATTAGTTAAAGGTGTCAAATAAATGCTCCATTTCGAAAGTACCAATACTCTCCGGGCTCCATAATTCTCTATAAGCGGCCGGTGTAGTATACATGTCCTTAATGCATGAGGTGGCGGGATTGGGATGCACACAAATTCGTATTCGAAAAAAACTGTTCGAACTGTTTAAAAAAATCAGAAAAAATCTGATTAAAAAAAAAGTCCACCTCAATTGGATCCAGCCCGCAGGCTTAAACGAATCGCATATTTTTCACAAAACCCCGATCCGGTTCGAGCCGAATAAACCCAAATTTAATCTCGATTTGGACGTAGTCTTGATAAGGATAAAAGTCCAATCCAAAAAGCTAGAATTTTCAATTAAATATCGGATAAAAGCTTAATTTTTTTAATTAAATCCGAAAAAATAAAAAAAAGGTAAAGTTAATGTTAAAGTTATCAATATCTAAAATAATTTGTAAAAATACGATTTGGCCCCTCCTGACCCGACCCTATCTACATGTATAAATATTTTAGAGAAAATTTGTCTCGATTTAAAAAAGTCTGGCCCTATCGGATATCGAAAAATCTGACCTGAATCCGGATTACGTATCTCTATTCAGGGTAACAACTATAGATGTGCTTATATTATTACTTATATTATCTGATATGTATGAATATAATTGAGACAAAATGATTACTATTTTGTATTATGTTATATTATTGGATGCTCGGACTAAAAAGTGATATTATGTGACTAAAAATGCATTTGTACTTTGTCTTAAAATTGTGAATATAAAGGAAGAAACATAATTAAATTTAATTAAAGAGATACGAGTCTATTGGATATACTTTATACCAATAAACGCTTTTATTAATAATCAGACAAATGAAATTATCATGAAAGAATCTTGAATAAAAACTAAAGTGTAAAATAATATTTGTGAAAGACATTACCATACTAATGGGTTCTATACCACAACAAAAAAAACCCAAGTAGCTCAATGGTTAAATTGGTGACTTGAAATTCTTAGTAATTAGTATTGAAGTGTCTTAGGTTCGATTCCCATCAAGATCAAAATTTTCTTACATTTTTATAATATTTGACTTTGGAGGGGCAGTTATGTAATTTCAAGTGTTGAATAAAATGGTTCACAAAGTGCTTGTTGCAGTATAAGATATATAATAGATTTCATAAGCAATCCGACACAAAACATAAAGAAAAAGAAGAGGCCAAAGAAGAAGAATAGACAAAAGCACACGAATTAAAAGAAAAAAAGAAAAAGAAAAGAATAAAATATTGTTCAAGGTAAGAATATGAATTCCAGCGGGGAAAAGTAAAAGTAAAAAAGTAAAGTTCAAATCATCTGCTTGTTTTGGATACACAATAAATGTGCATCTGCACCACCTAAACTCATTTTTAAAGCTCACGATATTGATCATCCGCTTGTTCTTGATTATTCACTTCCTGAGTTTAAACTCAGTTTAAAAAAATTCTAGCATATCGAAAAATATGTAATTTTTAAAGAAAACAATTAACAATCGCAGGTACAAAAGAGTACATGTATGAAGTGTAAAACTTAGACTTCGGTTAATTTGGGCTTTAACAAGTTAAAACTTTTGGTATATCTAATTATAGCCGATAGAGAAAATAAAAGCCTATTATTGAAAAGATGACGATTTCTGGAAAAACAAGAGTTTTATTATACACTCAAATCTTATAAGCTATCCAACAGACAGCTTAAGCAAAAGAAAAGTTGAAAGAAGAAGAATAGAGAAAAGAACATGAATAAAAAGAAAAAGAAAACTAAAGAGAAAAGAATTAAGCATTGTTCAAGGAAAGAATATGATTTCCAAGGTCTGAAATGTAAAAGTAGCTCGCAAAGTTGTATAAATTGACTCCATTTTGGTCATGGCCTCTGCAAATACCAAGTGCTTCAACGAAACCTCGCAATCTACAATATACAAACTTGCAATTTAGACCCTCTCTTTTTCTTTCCTCAGTTGAAATGGAAGAAGTAAAACACTTTACCCATAAGCATCCCCTGATCCTCTTCAAGTACAATAAATCTCCCGCAGATGTACTATGCTATGGTTGCCGTGACCCAATCATAACAAACACATATGTATATCGTTGCAGCAGCACCACTCCTAGATCAAACGCTAGCCAAGATACTTCTTGTACTAATTATTTTCTCCACGAAACATGTTCAACTTTACTTCCATATATCCAACACGATCGTCTATGTCAACACGTGCTAGCTCTGGGACACGACGATAGATACGGCAGAAGTTGTGAATTTTGCAGGAAACAGATTCGGAGACAGTTTTTCTATAATTGCAGTACTTGCTATATAATAATTTGCTTGAAATGTTCTTCGCTACAGCGTGATCTTAATCATGCATCACATAATCACACGTTAACCTTATTTCCTCTGAAATTATCACATTTTTGCCCAGCTTGTGGCACAGACGAAGGTAGCAAGGACTTTTCGTACTTGTGTAAAACTTGCTTGTTTTTTATACACAATAGATGTGCATCTGCACCACCTAAACTCATTTTTAAATCTCACGATATTGATCATCCGCTTGTTCTTGATTATTCACTTCCCGAGGAGTACCAAATATATGGAGTGTCATGTAATTTGTGCCGTGAGGAGGTTGATCCATCCCTGTGGCTTTATTATTGTGCTTACTGTAGATATTTTGCACATATGAAATGCGTTTTATCAGCAATAGAGTACGTTCCCCTATCTTAAGTTGAGTTTTTTTTTTACAGTTTTAGTTGTTTGCTTAGTTCTTATTTTACTTTAAAATTCGACTCAGATCAGGCGAAGATCGGAACATAAATGAGGATGTGGGAGATGTTGACGACCCTGATTTGGTACATTTCCCGGTATCTGAGGATAATCCATCCTTACTGTACCAGTTAATCCAAAAGTTTGCAGAGAATTTCAGTACTTCAACAGATGAGAGATCGGGAGGAAAAGCAGATAAAATTAGCCACTGCTGCAATGGTCATTCGCTCGTCCTCTTTGATGAGTTGAATAATAAAAAAGTTGTTGAAACCGAAAGTAGTGAGTCTATGATATGTGACGGATGTGTGCAGCCTATTCTATCACCACCTGATTCTTTCTACGGATGTATAGATTGCAACTTCTTTCTTCACACTATTTGTGCTGCGGAGTTACCAAGGGAGATCCAGCATGCATCACATCCTCAACACAAGCTCATTAGATGTGATCGAATGAGTAAGCCAAATGCTTTCTTCACCTGTGGATTCTGTTACCACTTATCCAGCGGAATGTTCTACCGTTGTGATTCATGTAAATTGTACATTGATCTTGTGTGCGCTGCAATGCCTAGTGAAATTAAGCATGCCGCTCATAAGCACAAACTTATACACGATAATTTGAAAGGATACCGTTGTGCTGGGTGCGGATGGAATTTTGGCAACAGCTTTAGATGTGACATCTGTAATTATAAAATTGATGTAAGATGTGCAAGAAAACCGGGCAGAAATAAGCACAGATGGGATGAACATCAACTTTGTATGATGTATCCTCCAGTAAAAGGTCATCCACACGATTTCAATTGCGAACGATGCTCTTCGGATATAGATCCAAACAGTTGGTTTTATCATTGTCGCGAATGTGATACTTCCTTCCATGATGAGTGCCTTGATCAAGTTCGATTTAGAAATATTAAGTGTGGGGCCATTGTTAAAGATGATGATCTGCATCAACACAGCCTTAAAATCTCCCCACCTGTATCAAAGTTCAAGTGTGGAAGTTGTGGTATTTACAATGACGATTATAGACGGACATTTTATGATTCTACACGGCCAATTCTTACATGTGTATCATGTAAATTTTCAGTCTGCTACCGCTGTCAAAAGAAACGATTATAGATGCCATTGTTTGTGTTGTAAGAGTTCCAAGTTGATTCTTGTGAAAACGAGTTATGGAGTCGGTTAATACTGCGACAACTGATTTACGTATTTCCAGTACTTTTGTGCCCCTTCTGTCAGTGCAACTTGATTGAGGTTTTTCTTGTATAATTCATAATAATTTTATATAATTGTTATAATAGTTTTAAATTTTTATTGTTCCAACTCAGTTTGATAACTCAACATTTCACAGATTATCCTAAAATTTTAAAATCAATAAATTTTAATTAGTTTTGGTTATGTTGTTAAATTTTAATTTTTTATTGGTCATTCTGTTTGCTGTATAAAATTAGCAATGCAAGTTAATAGTACCAAGTTTGGGGCAATTGTTAAAATCTCCCCCCACCTGGACTGAATTTCAAGTGTGGAAGTTGTGGTATTTACAACAAATATAGACGGCCATAACTTACACTGGCAATTCTTACACTGCCATATCTTAATGGTCTCAAGAAGAAAATACAGAGAGAAAGCGATTAATAAAGCTTTAAGGAATTGTTTGTATTCTAAGTTAATTAAGAGTTCCAAGTTAATTCATGTGAAAACGAGTTATAGTCGTTTAATAAAGTTTTCTACTCTAAAAAGCAATCCAACAGAAAGCATAAAGAATAACAAAAGAACAGACAAGAAGAATAAACAAAAGAACACGAATTATCAAAATTACTACTTTTTCTAAATTTTTTTGCGATTTTATCATTTTCTGAAAATATTTGTAAAAATACGGTATGCAACTAGATTTGCAAAAATACGATCTACAACCAACTCAACCAGATGCAACCTTTTAAATCCGACGAACTCAAAATCCGGCGACCACCATGAATTCCGACAAACTTAAAACTACTCAAAACTCAAAGATTTTTACATCAACAATCTTTAACGATCTACAATGCTACGCAACCCATAACATCAAACTCTAATCCAAATCTCAAGAACGAATTAAAGTTTATAAAACTTGAAATTAAAAGTGAAAATTGATCCACTTACTCTAATGTTTCCATTAACCTTTCAGTTAATCGATCACGTAGAGGCATTTGCTTACATATACAACCTATTATGCAACTAAAGAGGATTCAAATTAATAAATTTTTATAAGTTGCATTTATGATTGATTTTGGTTGCACTTGCAGATATGGTTGCATCTAGTTGCTGACCGTATTTTTGCAAATATGTTAGTATTTTTGCAAAAAAAACATAGTAATTTTTCAAAAAGGTTTCTAGGATTGGGTATTTATGAAAAAAACCCTAAATTTTATTAACATGTAAATGTAACATTACTCAATTTTATTTTATTTTATTTGCAAAATAATTACTCAATTTTTATTGACCACACAATTAGTATTTTAAATTTTAAAAAGGTTCTCGTGCACACCTCTTACTAGATCTCATCGGCTCGCTCACGAGTGTGTGTATATCAGCCACCAACACCCATGCAAACAGACGACATACGAACTTATAGCTTACCCTTTTTTCTCTTTCTCTTATTATTAGCTGAAATGGCAGCACTCAACCCCACCACTAGCCATAAGTATCCCCTAGTCCTCTCCAAGTACACTAACTTTCCATCAGATGCACTCTGCTATGGGTGCCGTGAACCAATTTTAACAAACACAAATGTGTATCGTTGCAGCACAGGGTGATAACTCCAAATCCCGATCTAGTCCTTCCCGACCGATCCCATGTCTGGAAGCGGTGTCGCTGCGGTTGGGACTCTGCAAAACAACACCGGAGGGGGGTTTGGACCCTGGCGGCGCCTCCGGCGTGAGAATAAGTAACGGCTTTGGAAAGGGAGACAGGACTGTAGAGAAATCTTAATATGGAGGGTGTATGTATAGTGTGTATATGTAGGCTAGGTGTGTAAAAGAGAATGTAACCCCTACACCTTTCCTCCTTGGTCTATATATAGGCCCAGGATTAGGGTTTAGGGGTTGTACCTGCAATCATGAGCGTTGAATCCTAGGTAGGTAAGACACCTGGGTGATGTTGATGGATTGCACGTGTCCAGGTGAAGGATTGTGGCATCGTGTGCCAGGCTCCAGCTGGCGTGTGGTTTGAATAGGAAATAATTATCCCAATCATTAGGAATCTTTACGTGTCGTCACCAGGTGTGGCCATCAGTGATGACCTAGGCACGTCACGTAATGAAGCATAGTTCGTCTCCCACAGGATATTGCCTTGGCCGCCAGGAGAATTACTTGAAGCTTGAGTCAATGAGTCCGGACTGGTACGTAGGTCAGGACTCCACGCCGAGTCTGGACCAAGAGGTGAACCATGACTGGGGTGGTAGCCCGGGCTATACATAACCTATCATTTGCCCCCCACTCCCTTATTCAGATTTTCTGGATGGGGGAGTAGAAATTCTTGAGACCTTGTTTAAAAAATTCCTGGCCTGATTGTTGCCCCCCACCCGGATTGTTATGAAGGATAGTAATCCGGTGTTGAGAGTAGGTCAGGGTTGTTTCTCAAGTCCAAAGCTGTGACGCTTTGAGTAACTTAGAAAAAATTTCTGGCTTGACTGTTGCCCCCCACCCGGATTGTTATGAAGGATAGTAATCCGGTGTTGAGAGTAGGTCAGGGTTGTTTCTCAAGTCCAAAGCTGTGACGCTTTGAGTAACTTAGAAAAAATTCCTGGCCTGATTGTTGCCCCCCAACCCGGATTGTTATGAAGGATGGCAATCCGGTGTTAAGAGTAGGTCAGGGTTGTTTCTCAAGTCCAAAGCTGTGACGCTTTGAGTAACTTAGAAAAAATTCCTGGCCTGATTGTTGCCCCCCAACCCGGATCGTTTTCAAGGATGGCAATCCG
Organism: Heracleum sosnowskyi; assembly: GCA_030848705.1. Taxonomy (NCBI): domain Eukaryota; kingdom Viridiplantae; phylum Streptophyta; class Magnoliopsida; order Apiales; family Apiaceae; genus Heracleum; species Heracleum sosnowskyi. Next base: position 132,186,622 of record CM061240.1, read on the forward strand.
GGGTTGAAAGTGAGCCTTGATTCTATCTCAAGTCCGAAGCTGCGGGGCTTTGGGTAACTTGGAAAAAATTCCTGGCTTTATTGTTGCCCCCCAACCCGGATTGTTTTCAAGGATGGCAATCCGGGGTTGAAAGTGAGCCTTGATTCTTTCTCAAGTCCAAAGCTGCGGGGCTTTGGGTGACTTAGAAAAAATTTCTGGCTTGACTGTTGCCCCCCAACCCGGATTGTTATCCAGGATGGCAATCCGGGGTTGAGAGTGAGCCTTGATTCTCTCTCAAGTCCAAAGCTGCGGGGCTTTGGGTGACTTAGAAAAAATTTCTGGCTTGACTGTTGCCCCCCAACCCGGATTGTTTTCAAGGATGGCAATCCGGTGTTGAATTATGAACCTGATTGTGAGGGGAGGCAATGAAATGAACGAATCCGGACCGTATGACATTTTGGCCGTTCTGGAATATGAAAGGATTTCAATTTTTCCCCCCTTTTGCTTTGAAAAGGTGTTGCCCATTTCTACCTCGGGAACAGACGTAGCCTGCTGTCGCAATTATTACTCCTGTCTTTTCTCCGTTTTTGTATTTTTCTTTTTGTACTTTATTTTCTTGGCAGCCAATGGGATTCTGCCAGCTGTCCTTTTATGTGCCCTTTTCACTGCCTTCTATAAAAGCCTCCTAACAGTTCATTTCTTCCTTTTACTTCTTCTTCGAAAACCCTCTTCACTCTTTGCCTTTTCCCGACGCCTCTGCAAACCGATTTTCCGGCGACATATCGATCGTTTGAAGCCATCCCTTGCTCTCTGCATCTTGTAAGTTTCTCGATTTCCTTCGCTCGTTTCTCCTCTTAACCTTTATTCTCTTTCTCCGATTTGCAATTTGACATTTTGTCCGACTGTTTATATTTCGGTTTTGGGGGTTTTGGGAAACTTTTGGTTCTGTTGGATAAAGATGTTTGTTTTGGGCTATAATGTCTCTGTTTTCGCTTATTGATCTGTAAATACCCTTGCATGTGTTTGGTTTGTGATTTTCATTTCTGGGTTTGGTGGCTGTTCTTGATGTTCTTGGATTAGGCATGGTTGTATGTATTTGTATGTATATTTTGATCTTGTTTTTGTAGGATGTTTTGTGTTTAAGTGTTTCTGACTGTTTGTGTTCCCGTGTATGCGCAAGTAATTCGGATTGGCTTACGATCCGGGCCATCTTGTTTTATGATTTAGGATATTGATGGAAAATTTTTGGTTATAACATGGCTAATATATGTATTCCGGATTTGGTAGAAATTAGGGTTTGAATGATAGCTGGCAGGGTAACATATATGTTTATGATTTGGAGCATATAATCCGGATTAAGATAGTAGAACTTACTTCAAATTGATCTTTCTAGGTTTATGGTTCGGACTAAGGCTCGTGCCCGTCGCGTACTTATTTCCCTCTCTGACCCTTCTTCCTGTAGTGAGCCTTCACCCTCTAGTAATCCGGAAGTAATAGAACTATATTGGTGTAAAATGGCTAAGAAGAAGAAACAATCCGGACATCTAGTAACTCAACTGTTTGTTCATGAACCTCCCTCTGGCGGTGTGCTCAGTACTCCGGACGGGTTTTGGTCGGATACCAGCTACTTCTTCGTAAAGAAGGATCCGGACATAGAGGAGGAGTTTTATTATAGGGATCTTAGTATTTGTTACTGAAGCAGACAAGAATTCGGACGTCCAGGGCCATACAATGAATCCGAATTTGATGCTGCTTTTGCTAAAATGGGTATTAGTGAGGCTCCTTATCTTTTGAACGAAAAATTTGCTAGTCTTCCGGGTGCTCAGATGGACAAACTGGTCCGGGCCGCTTTTCATTTAGGGCCTGAAATTAGCTGGAGATGGCCTCAACCCGGGGAGAGGATTTACCATAGACCTGTAGATGGTTACGTTGGTGTCTGGTTGGAGACCCTTAGGTCCGGGTGGAACCCTCGATGCCATCAATTTATAAAACACCTTTGTAAGTATGTATATAAAATTTCAATAATGCAAATTACCCCCAACGGGGTTAAGTGGATGACCTGGTTCCTTTCTGCTTGTAATAAGATGGGGTATCAGCCCACATTGCGACTTTTCCACCAACTCTTTAAACTAGTCCAATCTAACAAAGAGCCTTTGTATGAGATCCGGTTCCGGGCTGAGGAGTGCGGTTATCCATCTGGAACTACCAAACCCGTGATACAGCAATCTACGTTGAAGTATTGGGGTGGGGAGTTGATATTTTTGAAAGGCTTGGATTTGGAATTCCTGCCTCATATAGTTTCTGGAGTTGAAGTAGAAGTATTTGACACTTATAAGCTTGAAGGAGAGGCCTTAGCCCAGATTCATCGGTTTTGTGAGTGCCTCGGGTTTCAAATGACCCGGGATAGTTTCATGAAACATGATAAGTTGTTTGAGCTTGGATGTAAGTTGTTGTGATTCTTCTTTTTGTGAACCGGACTAATTCCTTTTATATACTGATATTTCCTTTTCCTTTGTACAGGTTTGCCTTACTTTCAACCCGAGCTGTACGCAATCATGTCTTCCAATGCCCTTGCCGCATCTTTTAGGAAACTTGGTGGTGTCCACAACACCAAAAGTCCGGGCGATGTTGGAGGGTCCGGTTCCAGCGCACTAAAGGAGGGAGGTGCCGAATCTGTTGCTCCGGATGCCCATCAGCCCGAACCTATGGTTGATGCTGTTGATGTTGAAATTGTAGAAGGCCTGGAGCAGCGGTCTGGGAAGAAAAGGAAAATTCATGTTGGAAAGAAACTACCTGCGAAGGCGAACGCCACCGTCAATAAAATTGTTGCCGATGGTGATGGGAAGGGTCCGGATAGGGAGCATATCCGAATTGGAAATTTCACTCTGGAGCAACTTGCTGGAATGTGCGCCGATATCCCTACTGATTCGGACTTCGAAGAGATGGAAGATGCTGGGAGTAATGCTTGCCTGAAACGCCTTATTGGCCACTGGGCCCATGTAAGTAGTTTCCTGTTGAAAATTGTCTTTATTCTTTGTAATTCTGTCTTTTCCTTTGTTGATTTTTGATTTTTATTTTGCAGACCGGTAGCTTAATCGGCGCCCTTGCCAGTCTTATCATTACTGAGCGGAAAACTGCACAGGAGTTTGCTAATGAAAAGGATGCCCGGGTTCGAGACCTTGAACTTGAAGTTGCTTCGTTGAAAAAACAAAGTGCTGAGAAGGAGTCCGAGCATCAAGCTGAAATTGTTTCGGTTGAAAAAAAGGGCTAATGACCTGGATGAGGTCAACAAGCAGCTTGTTGTGGAAAATGCTAAGACTCGTGATGCTATTATATCCGAGTTCAAAGGCGGTCCGGAGTATGACCAGGATGTTGCTGATGCTGCTGCTCCCGAGATTCAACGAGCTTGGATTGTTTCCGAACGCCACGTTAAGACTGATCCCAATGCCAACTGGGATTCTTTTGTTGGTGAGTTTTTGGCTGCAAAGCTCGCCATCGAAGAAGGCAAAGGGGAGCCTCAGCCTTTCAATGGCCCTGTTCCGAGCTTCCTCCCGGCTTCGTCCAACCCGGATGATTATGGTCTCTAGTTCTTTTTTGTACATTTTGAACATTTGATATTTGATCTGTAACCGTAAACTGGGTTTTGTTTCTGCTCACTTTGGGATGTTTCCGGGTTGTACGGCCACCCCGGGTCCCTGTTTCTTTAAACGTTTGCAATCCAACTCTTTACATTTTTATCACTGTTCATTCTTTTGTTCTGTGAAACTTATATTTCTCGTGAGCCCGGTTTCATAGCTTGGTTATGACCCGGACGTTTTGTTTTATGCTTAGAATAGAATCTAAGATTTTCATTTGATGCATATTGCTCGTGAGTCCGGTCTCATGGCTTGGCTCTGAGCCGGACTCTAGATTTAGTACTTAGAATAGAATCTAAGATTTTTATTTGATGCATATTGCTCGTGAGTCCGGTCTCATGGCTTGGTTCTGAGCCGGACTCTAGATTTAGTACTTAGAATAGAATCTAAGATTTTTATTTGATGCATATTGCTCGTGAGTCCGGTCTCATGGCTTGGTTCTGAGCCGGACTCTAGATTTAGTACTTAGAATAGAATCTAAGATTTTTATTTGATGCATATTGCTCGTGAGTCCGGTCTCATGGCTTGGTTCTGAGCCGGACTCTAGATTTAGTACTTAGAATAGAATCTAAGATTTTTATTTGATGCATATTGCTCGTGAGTCCGGTCTCATGGCTTGGTTCTGAGCCGGACTCTAGATTTAGTACTTAGAATAGAATCTAAGATTTTCATTTGATGCATATTGCTCGTGAGTCCGGTCTCATGGCTTGGTTCTGAACCAGACTCTTTTGGTGCGCATTGCTGGGGACCCTGGCTACAATAATTGCCTATGGCTCCGAGCCAGGGTCACTAATTTTGCATATTGCTGGGGACCCGGGCTACATGTTATGCCTATAGCTCTGAGCCCGGGTTATTACAAAAAATTGAAATGTACTGGAAGTTTAAATATACGTGATAATATGAAAAGAAAACAAGACAACGAGACCGGATTTATTTATAGAAAAGTCAGGAATACAAAGCTCTTATTCTAATCTGGGCTTTCGGGAGCTCCTTATTCTTTACCCGGTTACTGCAATCTTCTTACTGGTAGAATTTCCGGAGTCTAAGGCCATGCCAAGTATTGGGGACCTCAGAACCATCCATATGAACCAACTTGTACGTTCCAGGCCGGATTACCTCCATTATCTTGTAGGGTCCTTCCCACTTTGGCATGAGTTTTCCAGTATTGGTAGGATCAGACGCCTCCGTATCACGAAGGACCAGGTCTCCAACTTGAAAGTTCTTAACCCGGGCCTTCTTCCCAAAGTACTCTCTAGTTTTTTCCTTGTATTTTTCCATCCTCTCAATAGCTTGATCCCGGACTTCGTCAATCAAGATCGAGTTAGTCTTCAAACCTTCTTCATTAGCCACTTCTTCAAAATTTATCGCTCGATGGGAGGGATTTCCAACTTCAATGGGTAGTAAAGCCTCAGTGCCGTAGGCTAGTTTGAATGGGGTTTCGCCAGTGCTAGTCCGGGGACTAGTCCTGTATGCCCATAACACATTTGGTAGCTCCTCAGGCCACTTATTCTTACTTTCTTGTAACCTCTTCTCAATTCCTCTAAGCAAAATCCGGTTTGTAACTTCAACTTGGCCGTTTCCTCTTGGGTATGCAACAGATGATTTTTTATGCTTGATTCCTCTTTCTTTCAGGTAGGCTTCGAAATCGGACCCCACAAATTGTGGCCCGTTATCAGAAACTAGAACCATTGGTAGCCCGAACCTCATCAGTATATTGTCCATAAACCGGATGCAATCCTGCTGGTTGATTGTTCTCATTGCCTTAGCTTCAGCCCACTTGGTCATGTAATCAATTGCCACCAGCAAATATCTCAGGTCGCCTTTAGCCCGGGGAAACGGACCCATGATATCAATACCCCAAACTGCAAACGGGATAGGAGACAGGACTGAGGATGGTAAGACCGGGCTCTGTCTAGGTACATTGCTGAAAAGTTGACAATTCTTGCACTTTTTCACAAACTCAACAGCATCATTATGGATTGTAGGCCAGTAGTAACCATGTCTTATAATCTTGTGTGCTAGGGCTTTTGCAGAAAGATGATCACCACAAATCCCTTCATGAACTTCTTGCAGACAGTATTGGGCTTCAACCGGACTAACACACTTCAGGATAGGAGACGAGTAAGTCCGGAGATACAATAATCCTTCTTCTAGAAAAAACTTAGCAGCTTTTGCCTTCAACCTTTGAGCTTGGTTTTTATCAGACGGGAGGTCCCCCTTTTCCAGATATGAGACTATTGGGGTCATCCAATTAGGCTGGTCATCAATCTCCATTATTTCCTCCTGCTCCACCGTAGGTTTTTCCAACTCTTCGAAATAAACCGAGCTGTCCAGTTCTGCCGAATTCTGGACCAATTTGGACAAAATATCAGCTTGAGCATTGTCTTCTCTGTTCACCTGTATTATCTCAACATTGGCAATCTGGGCCAGATGACTCTGTACTAGAGCTTGGTACCGGGCTAGAGTAGGATCTTTCGCAACATATTCTCCACTTGTCTGCTTTACCACGATCTGCGAATCACTAAAAATATTGAGATTTTTAACTCTGAGAGTCCTGGCTAGACGGAGTCCTGCCAAAAGTGCTTCGTATTCAGCTTGATTGTTGGTTGCCGAGAAATTGAATGAAATTGCTTGTTTGATCAGGAATCCATCCGGGCTCTTTAGAATGAGTCCAACCCCGGACCTCTCAGTAGTCGAAGAACCGTCCACATGTAGTGTCCAGAACTCTGGATCCTGGTTGTTATCTTCTCCGGGTTCAGTAGTCATAATAGATGGGGTTATTTCTGGAAACGAACATTCTACAACAAAATCAGCTAGAGCCTGGGCTTTGATTGCTGTTCTTGGGACAAAGGTGAGTGAAAATTGGCTTAACTCCACAGCCCAATTGACTAATCTTCCTGAAACATCCGGTTTGTGAATTATCTTCCGGAGTGGTTGATCAGTAATTACTTTGATTTCCCTCCCTTGGAAATAATGCCTCAGCTTCCGGGATGCCGTGATAAGAGCGAAGGCAAACTTTTCGAGGTTTGGGTAACGGGTTTCAGCATCTTTGAGTACTTGGCTCACATAATAAACCGGCTTCTGTTCACCGTCGTGATCCCGGATTAGTGCTGCTCCCACAGCCAGGGTACCTGCAGACAAGTAAATGCTTAACGGCTCCCCGGGCTCGGGTTTGGTTAAGATTGGTGGTGCAGCTAGGTATTCTTTGAGGGAGTCGAAAGCTTGTTGGCAATCCGGGCCCCAGACAATTTCTTTCTTTTTCTGAGCTCCCTTTAGCAAGTTGAAGAAAGGCAAGCAACGATCTGCGAGCTTAGGAATAAACCTTCGCAATGCTGCTAACGATCCTGCAAGTTTTTGTATGTCTCTCTGGGTCCGGGGTGCTTGCATCTCAGTTATTGCTTTGATTTTTTCTGGGTTGGCTTCGATTCCCCTTTGGCTAATCATGAAACCTAAGAATTTTCCCGCTCCAACCCCGAAAGTGCATTTGTCCGGATTCAGTTTCATCTTTTGCTTCCTTAAGTTCTCAAAACATTCTTTCAGATCAGAAATGTGTGTCTGGACTGTGGCTGACTTTGCTATCATGTCATCGACATATGATTCCATGTTTCTCCCCAGTTGACTGTTGAAGATTTCTACCATTGCCCTTTGGTAAGTAGATCCGGCATTCCTTAATCCAAAAGGCATAAGTTTGTAGGCGTAGACCGCCCGGTGTGTTATGAATGCTGTCTTGGCTATATCAGCTGGGTTCATCTTTATTTGATTATAACCGGAGAAGGCATCCATGAAACTCAGCATGACATGTCCGGCTGTCGCATCGATGAGCTGGTCAATGCTGGGAAGCGGGTAAGGGTCTTTGGGACATGCAGCATTCAAGTCAGTGTAGTCCACACACATTCGCCACTTTCCATTTGGTTTCTTGACTAAGACCACATTGGCTAGCCACTCCGGATACTTTATCTCGCAGATAATATCGGCCTTTAGGAGCTTTTCAACTTCCTCATCGATCGCTTTCTGTCTCTCCGGGGCAAAGTTCCTTCGTTTCTGCTTTACCGGCTTCTTTCTAGGATCAACATCCAAGCTATGCATAGCAACAGACTCCTGGAGCCCAGGCATGTCATCCGGGCTCCAAGCAAATACATCGGCATATTCTCGAAGCAACTCAGTTAACTCCTTCTTGAACACCATGTCTAACCCGGTTCCAATTTTGACTTGTCTTTCCGGGTTCCCTTCTATTAGTTCGATCGATTCAAGCTCAACAGCAGCCTCCACTTTTGTCATTTCCGCCTTAGAAACATACTGCTGGACTCGGGCTTGTACAATCTGGTCAAGGAAGACCTGGGCTGGTGGGTTTTCAATGTTATGGACATCCTTACTGGGCTCAGTCTTTTTGTTGTATCTATGCTTCTTCCTACTCAGATTTTTGTGGTAGGAGTTTGCTTTCCTTTTGTTTTCCGGGTCAGTTTCAGCCATGACCAAGGCCTGACCATAGCATCGGCTAGCCATTTCATAGTCACCCCGGACTTCTCCAATGCCGCCGGGAGTGGGAAACTTGAATTTGAGATGGGGTGTTGAAGTTATAGCTTGGAGTTTGGTAAGGGCTGGTCTTCCCAAAATGACATTATAAGATGATGGTGTGTTGATGATATAGAATTTTACTATGTTGGTTACCTGCTTCGGGAAGGTCCCGAACAGGACTGGGAGATAAAGGGTGCCTTGAATGGGGACCAAATTGTTTCCAAATCCATAGAGTGGATCTTCCCTGCAATCGTTCATTCTTATGCTGCCCAGCTGCATCCGGTCCATTGTGTGTTTGAAAAGGATATTGACAGAAGACCCATTGTCAACTAGGACTCTCCTAACCTCATTTTCTGCTATGTCAAGGCTCACGACCAAGGCTTCGTTGTGGTTGGGGTTGATTCCTTCAAAGTCATCCTTGCTGAAGGTTATTACTTGTTCCGGACAGGCCTGCACCATCATTACTTCGTCTCCTGAGTCCGGGCTTCTTGGAGGTGAATTGGATCCGCCCATAACCACATTCACAATATTCTTGTCTTTTCCGGATCCCTCTCCTCGGTCAGCCACTCGCCGAGCTATGTACTGCCCCATGTTGCCTTTTTTGACTTGGTCTTCCACAAAAAATTTCAAAGAGAGGCAATTTTCTGTTGTATGCCCATGGGTTTCATGGTAGTCGCAATGCTTATGGACTGATCGGTTTTCCGGGGCAGTGAGCATTGGCTTGGGAGGGTAATAGAATGGCTTATCTCGCACCTCTTTCAGAATGTCTGCGCGAGCCCGGTTGAGAGGAGTCCAAGAGGGTTCGGGTCTAGGCTCACGCCTGGGTTTAGGCTGTCCGGACTCATCTTTCTGCCTGTTGTCCGGGGGTGGTGCTGGTAGTGCAAGTTGAGAGCTTTGGATGTAGTTGCTTTGTCTATTTGGTTTGAATTTTTTGTCTTGATGATTGTAGTTGTTTTTGGGTGGATCTTGAGTTCGGGTTGGAGAAATGCCCTGCCTAGTCATCCTCATTGCTTGGAGGACATCTGTTTCTTTTATGAACCTTGCTGCCATAGAGTAGGCCGCCGCCAGGCTCTATGGTTCTTTATGGATGAGGTCGAGGACATATCTTTCATTGTTGTCCGGATCTAGGTTTCTTCGGAAGATTGTAAGGGCTTCCCGCTCGTCCAGGTTGCTCACGTTGTTGATAGCTTCCTGGAAGCGTTTCATATAAGTGGCCAATGCCTCTCCCCGGGCTTGCCGGACTGTCTCTAGGTGGCACATGTGCATTTCGTGGGTCTTATTGGCTCGGAAGCGTCTCAAGAAGGATTCCCGAAACTGCTTCCAATTGTGGATGCTTCGAGAAGGGATTCGGCTGAACCATCTTTGGGCTCCGGACTTGAGGGTTGAGGCAAAGAACCTGCACTTGGTTAGATCATTGTAATAATATATCATTGCAATTTGTTCAAAATAGTTTATATGCTCCTCAGGGTCACCCAAACCATTAAAGGAATCAAAGTTGTAATGTTTGAGATTTCTCTGCCTGGGTGTCGCCTCGAGCGAGTAGCTAAAGGGTGTCAATGTATCCCCAATGTCAATCCCCGAATCCTGCCCCACCTTTTTCTGAAGTTCATGGATCATGTCCATCAAGTCCTCCTGGGGTTCTTCATCATCTGAGCATATGTCGAGGCTAGGGGCCCGGGTTCTCCTTTTTTCATGAGTTCTGCCCATAATCCGGGCCTCCTCCTCTTGAATTCTTCTTTGGATTTTGAGATCGAGTTTAGCTTGTTCTTCGCTCCGGATTTTTTCCCTCAAGTCAGCTAGCTTTTTGAGCTTTTCAGCTTCAGCATCTCGGTTCTGGCTGTTGGTTCGGTGGTGGGTTCTTTTTCGGGCTTCTTTGTCTGTGCCCCCAATTCTGTCGAAAACCGAGGCACGTGATCGGTGGGAGTCTCCGGAGTTATGTGAGTTTTCAACTTGGTCAACTTCATTAAGCTGAGCTTCCTTATACATCCGGATTGCGTCAGCAACCTGGTCCCCGGTTAAATTTTCCATGAGTCCGGGTTCCATGTTGACATCCGTGTACTTAAACTTGTTAACCTCAATTTCAATCCGGGCATCTCCCGGCCGAATTACTTGGGATGCCAGGATCAGGAGTGGTGGTGGTTCAATAACTGGGTTTGTGGCTGGTTCTTGTCTTGGGGTACTGGTTGCGGGCCTCATCGTAGATTTGCTTCCTCGAGCCATGGTTCAAAAATAACAATTTTGCACAAAAATTTTGACACAATTTATAACAATTTTTTGATGACAAAGAAATCCACAACTAGATCTGGGTTTACTTAATGAAGGAGAACCAACGTATGCATGCCTAACTGGGTTTAACGTTTCTCTAAGCAAGAAAATTGGTTTTCGCGACAGATCTATAAGAGAGTAATGTAGATCCAAGCAACAACTGAAGCAAGTAGGCTAGATAATGTTAAACAAGGCTAAGAATAAACAGATCTGGGCTAAATCAGGTTAAGAAACATGCATACGTTAAAGAGGTTGGCTAAGGAGTTCATTTCTATGGTTAAAGATAGTGGGTTTGTTTAGATCTTACTAGATTTAATAAGGACTCCTTCAAAGATGAAGGAGCTTGTTGATGACGGCGAGTCTAGTGGCACCGAGACCAAAAGACAAGGTTCCCCTCCTTCTAGCGCCAAATGATAACTCCAGATCCCGATCAAGTCCTTCCGGCCGATCCCACGCCTGGAAGCGGTGTCGCTGCGGTTGGGACTCTGCAAAACAACACCGGAGGGGGGTTTGGACCCTGGCGGCGCCTCCGGCGTGAGAATAAGTGACGGCTTTGGAAAGGGAGACAGGACTATAGAGAAATCTCAAAATGGAGGGTGTATGTATAGTGTGTGTATAATATAGGCTAAGTGTGTAAAAGAGAATGTAACCCCTAGACCTCTTTTCATTGGTCTATTTATAGGCCAAGAATTAGGGTTTAGGGGTTGTACCTGCAATCATGAGCGTTGAATCCTAGGTAGGTAGGACACCTGGGTGATGTTGATGGATTGCACGTGTCCAGGTCCTGGATTGTGGTGTCGTGTGCCAGGCTCCTGCTGGCGTGTGGCTTGAATAGGACATAATTGTCCCAATCATTTGGTATTCTTACGTGTCGTTATTAGGTGTGGCCGTCAGTGACGACCTAGGCACGTCCCGTCATGAGGGATAGTTCTTCTCACGCAAGATATTGCCTTTGTCGCCAGGAGAGTCAGACTTATAGCTGAGACATAGCCTGGCAGTGAGTCCGGACTGGTACGTAGGTCATGACTCCAAGATGAGTCTGGACTAGGAGGTGAGCCATGACTCGAATGGTAAACCGAGTTCGGATTTCTTGATGGGCCATGATTCCAATATGAGTCTGGACTGGCGGGCGAGTCATGACTCCAATATGAGTTCGGGCTTGTTGATGAACCATGACTCTAACATGAGTCCGGGCTTGTTGATGAACCATGACTCCAACTTAAATCCGGGCTGGCAAGCGGGTCATGACTCCAATATGAGTTCGGACTTGTAGATGAACCATGACTCCAATATGAGTCCGGGCTTGTTGATGAACCATGACTCCAACATAAGTCCCGGCTGGCAAGTGGGTCATGACTCCAATATGAGTTCGGACTTGTAGATGAGCCATGACTCCAATATGAGTTCGGGCTTGTTGATGAGCCATGACTCCAACATGAATATGGGATCGGAAGTGAACCAGGACCCAGGATGGGTCCGGGCTATACATAGCCTATCATTTGTAATATGTAATCTATCAACCCTGGCTGTGTTTTAGTACAATTCTAGAACCAATATTATTATCAACTCTGAAATCCGGACTCATATCACTGACACCTATCCGGATTGGGGGGCAAATATCAACCAAAATTTCTTCAACTTGAGGAAGAACTCTATCAACTCTCAAATCTGGACTCATGTCACTGACACTTATCCGGATTGGGGGGCAATAATCAAGCCATAATTCTTCTAAGTTACCCAAAGCTCTACATCTTTGGACTTGAGAAAGAACCATGGCTCATTTTCAACCCCGAATTGCCATCCTTGATAACAATCAGGGTTGGGGGGCAATAATCAAGCCAGAATTCTTCCCAAAGCTTTACAGCTTTGGACTTGAGAAAGAACCATGGCTCATTTTCAACCCCGAATTGCCATCCTTGATAACAATCAGGGTTGGGGGGCAACAATCAAGCCATAAATTTTTCTAAGTAACCCAAAGTTCCAGAGCTTTGGACTTGAGAAAGAATCAAGGTTTACTCTCAACCCCGGATTGCCATCTTTGATAACAATCCGGGTTGGGGGGGCAACAATCAAAGCCAGAAATTTTTCTAAGTTACCCAAAGCTCCACAACTTTGGACTTATGAAAGAATCAGGGTTACTTTCAACCCCGGATTGCCATAATCAAGCCATAATTTTTTCTGAGTAACAGATTCAGAAGCTTATACTCCCCTATCCAGAAAATCTGAATAAGGGAGTGGGGGGCAAATGATAGGCTATGTATAGCCCGGACCCATCCTGGGTCCTGGTTCACTTCCGATCCCATATTCATGTTGGAGTCATGGCTCATCAACAAGCCCGAACTCATATTGGAGTCATGGCTCATCTACAAGTCCGAACTCATATTGGAGTCATGACCCGTTTGCCAGCCGGGACTTATGTTGGAGTCATGGTTCATCAACAAGCCCGGACTCATATTGGAGTCATGGTTCATCTACAAGTCCGAACTCATATTGGAGTCATGACCCGCTTGCCAGCCCGGATTTAAGTTGGAGTCATGGTTCATCAACAAGCCCGGACTCATGTTAGAGTCATGGTTCATCAACAAGCCCGAACTCATATTGGAGTCATGACTCGCCCGCCAGTCCAGACTCATATTGGAATCATGGCCCATCAAGAAATCCGAACTCGGTTTACCATTCGAGTCATGGCTCACCTCCTAGTCCAGACTCATCTTGGAGTCATGACCTACGTACCAGTCCGGACTCACTGCCAGGCTATGTCTCAGCTATAAGTCTGACTCTCCTGGCGACAAAGGCAATATCTTGCGTGAGAAGAACTATCCTTCATGACGGGACGTGCCTAGGTCGTCACTGACGGCCACACCTAATAACGACACGTAAGAATACCAAATGATTGGGACAATTATGTCCTATTCAAGCCACACGCCAGCAGGAGCCTGGCACACGACACCACAATCCAGGACCTGGACACGTGCAATCCATCAACATCACCCAGGTGTCCTACCTACCTAGGATTCAACGCTCATGATTGCAGGTACAACCCCTAAACCCTAATTCTTGGCCTATAAATAGACCAAGGAAAAGAGGTCTAGGGGTTACATTCTCTTTTACACACTTAGCCTATATTATACACACACTATACATACACCCTCCATTTTGAGATTTCTCTATAGTCCTGTCTCCCTTTCCAAAGCCGTCACTTATTCTCACGCCGGAGGCGCCGCCAGGGTCCAAACCCCCCTCCGGTGTTGTTTTGCAGAGTCCCAACCGCAGCGACACCGCTTCCAGGCGTGGGATCGGCCGGAAGGACTAGATCGGGATCTGGAGTTATCACAGGGCAAGATTCTTCTTGTACTCATATTTTTCTTCACCAAAAATGTTCAACCTTGCCTCCATATATCCAAAACAATTTCCACATTGCAGTTTTGTAGAGCTTGTGGCAGTAAAGGTAGCGAGGACTATTCGTACTTGTGTAAAACTTGTTTGTTTTGGTTACATAAGAGTTGTGCATCTACACCTCCATTAAAGCTCAAAGATGAAGCTTTTTTATTAAGCAAGAAGAAAACTATTTGTTACATTTAGAGAGATGGATAGAATACAAGATGTAGTCATTAGCCTATACAAATACAAAAGAAAAGTTACAAATGTTTGAATACACAGTAGCCTATACACTCAATAATCCTAACAGAATTCTGTAACAATCTAATTCACTTGCATACTTGATTTGTCCAGCTGTATGTTGACATCAGCTGCACTGTCATTGTCCACTTCATTGTCATTATCATTCGGAAGCTCATAAGTCCAGAGATCGAACCATAGCTTATCACTCGGAAGCTCATAAGTCCAATCAGCCGATATGAGACGGTGACGAGTAAAGTAAGGGTCATTAGTTGATACAGAGAGGTGAGTTTTGATAAAATCACGACTAGATATCACAGACAACAAAGACTTACAAACTGATTTTCAATATTGACAGAGTCTTCACCAGAAGCCTTAAAAATATATTGTACATGATCATCTCATTAGTCTTGACGAAACGAGGACTAGAAACAAGGGACAACCCTGACTTACAAACTGATTTTGACTGCAAAATATCCTTTACCGGAAACTTTGAGAATATTGTGTTTATGATATCTTGTGGAAGGCTTGAGAGCTTGCCATTATGGTTATGGTTTCTGATCAAGAGAAAAGAAAATAATATAACCCTGTTGCAATTTGCAAACCCTATGACCTCCGTTGTTGTCTGAGGATAAATTTGTTAATGTAAGATAATTTTCAATAACAATATTTTAATATTTTAACTATAAACTCATGCATAAATAACAACTTGTAAAGCTAAGTTAATATATAATGTGACTACATAAATTGGAATTTCTTTGAAGATGGAAGAAGAGCAATCTCCCAAACAGAAAAACCAGTCTTATCCTTTTCTAAAAATGGGAACTGAAATCTGAAATGCAGTAACATAAAACATCAAATAAATTAAAGAATAACTTATAACTGTGATCTGGGAAAATATTTTTCACTCGCCGTCACTGTAGAGATGGGGAGAAACAAGACTCTCGACATAAGGATACACATAAAGCTTTGTAAATTCATTAGGTATTTTCAAATCCATGATCGTGTGATCCTCGGAGTTGTATAATACCATAGTCAAATCTAAATGAAGAATAATATCACCGTTAACAGCAATGCAGATCGGATTTAGATACGAACTCCATGTTACTAGTTCATTCGTATATGGGATGGTGAATAATTTTGTCCAGGACACTTCCACTCCACATCCCTTCATTACCCAGAAATCGGTACAGGTATGTTCAAATTGACAAAGTGCTGAAAGACTTTCGCCAAAAGTGCCCAAGGTCCATTTATATGGACCATTTCCAAACTTTGGACGCGACACTTCCCTGAACGTCTCTGTTGTTATATCAAGAGAAACAATTATGTCCTTTTTCATCTGCGCGGGAATAAAAGTCCAATGTAAAGATCCATTTGCAAACTTCCCATCATGAAAACCAGGCGTATATTCATCAGCAATTAGTAGTAACTTATAAGGAAAATCCCCGATCATTCTCCAACAATCACATTTTAAGCTATAAACGAAGACTTTATATTCACAGTGAGTACGAGTACGAGAGGAATCAGATATATTATAATCGGGATGAGCAGGAGAGATAGCAAATACTTTCTAATCGTCATTCAGTTTATCGTAGCAAAACCCGTACTTCGTTCTCGGCATGAAACAAATCCAATCAAATTCGGGAAGTTGTTTAATTTTTCCGGTAGATGGATTCCACAAGGATAAAAAATTACTTTCGACACAATCCTTTCCGACAAGCAACCCATTACAACTGCCCACTATAGTTCTAAAATAAAGACCCTTATAAAACGAATACTCGGTAATGGGATCATGAAGCAGACAATATGTGGAACAAGAACTAAAGTGGAGACATGGGATGTCACAAGGGAGCTCATAAGTCCAGTCACCTAGCATGAGACAGTGGTGTATCAAGTGAGGGTCATTAGTCGATACAGAAAGTTGTGTTTCCACAAATTCGGGACTCGAAACAAGAGACAACAATGATTTACAAACTGATTTTAGTATCAAAAGAGTAACCACCGGAAGTCGTAACAATATGTTGTAAATAAGTTCTTTTGGCTGGCTTAAGAGTCTGCCGTCAGGGCTTGGAGTTTCGAGAGTTGCCATCGTATTCACCTCTGGAGTTGTCATCAAAAGAGTTTTCTGAGAAGAAAAAAGATTGAAGTTTAGTGGGCGAATAACAACACTATTTATAACAACTTAATACTGTACCTGAAACTGGGAGGAGAGGAGACCATAAATTTTCGGATTTCTTCAAGATCAAGAGAAGGTAATTAGGTCCATCAGAAATTACTGAAATATCGGGAACAAGTGTTAGGATAAAAATGAAACTACTTGTTCTCTACGACAAATATGGATCTGTATATTCATTTGATAGCTCATGAACAAGTATTTATTACTTTTTTAGAAAAACAAATATTATTTGTAGTTAAAATAGTATTTTAAAACCTGATACAGTATATGGAATCATCAATATATATATCATCATCATCATCAATATATCTATCTATCTATCTATCTATTACTATATATAATAGGCCAACACAAGGGCAAAAGTTGCCAATTAAATGGCCGCAAAATTACCGTTTTACCCTTTTTTTTAAAAAAAATAACAAAAATGCCACTTGTATATTATTATACAAAAAAAAATTAATATATGTGTTATCACAGAGATTCGAACCTCCAATCTCCTTCCAAGATATCCATGGGCTTAAACACTATGCTACATGTCTTTTTGAGTTTATTTCAAAAAACTTATTAGATAACCCACGTCTTTTATCTCTTATATTATTTTTTTTTTACTTTGATGATTGAATAAATAAAATGTTGGTTTGAATTATTTATATAAATTTGTTTTTCTTTTTTCCTTTTCAGCAAAATTACTGTTTTACCTTTTTTTTAAAAAAAAATAACAAAAATGTCAATCGTATATTATTATACAAATTTTTTTTAATAAATGTGTTACTACAGAGATTCGAACCTCCAACCTCCTTCCAAGATATCCATGGGCTTAACCACTATGCTACATGCATTTCTGAGTTTATTTCAAAAAACTTATTAGCTAACCCACGTCTTTTATCTCTTATATTATTTTTTTTACTTTGATGTTTGAATAAATAAAATGTTGGTTTGAATTATTTATATAAATTTGTTTTTCTTTTTTCCTTTTCATTCCACTCGTATATTTTTATACAATTTTTTTTTAATAGACGTGTTACTACAAAGATTCGAACCTCCAACCTCCTTCCAAGATATCCATGGGCTTAACCACTACGCTACATGCCTTTTTGAGTTTATTTCAAAAAAAAACTTATTAGATAACCCACGTCTTTTATCTCTTATATTTTTTTTTTGCTTTGATGTTTGAATAAATAAAATGTTGGTTTGAATTATTTATATAAATTTGTTTTTCTTTTTTCCTTTTCGTAATTTTATATATCTATATATTCAATCACTATATATTATTGCAGTTGTATGTTTTCAATTTAATATATATTAATTATGTTGATTATAATTCATAATTTATATTATACTTTATTTGAATTAAATTAATTATTCATGCATAAAATATACTATTAAAATTCGATCTAATATAAGAAATATTATACACATTATATATCTCATTATTAGTTATTTCTATAATTTTTAAACTAAGAACATTAGCATTCAAATTATACAAAAAATTCGTCTACCTACTCTGTTCGTCGCATCCATTTCTTAACAATTTTCTTTTCCAGAATGTATTGTTCATTTGTTAACATTTTCTAAAGTAACATGTCATTCTTTATTAACTTATATATTTTTTTTTTCGCCTTTCTAACCCCCTCCCCTTCAACCCCAGTGACGTTCGTGTCAAAAATCGGGGTGAGTTTTTAAAATATAGGATATTACATACTATATAATTACATAATAATCAGTCAGACTGTTAGTAGACGATACAGTTTGGGAAAATTGAAAATTACAAGTTTTGAAAATAGAATTTCAAATTGTATTCCAAAAATTATTGTACGATGTTAAAAAAAAGGATAATCTTTCATAATAATAATAATAGAACTTTATAGAATACATTAAATTGATTCGTAATGTCATATAATCATTTTGATAAAATGAAATTCTAAATAGGGTTTGTGGGTCCTTGACGACATCCTCTACAACATATACAATATTTCTTATATTAGGTCGAATTTCAATAGTATATTTTATGTATGAATAATTAGTTTAATTCAAATAAAGTATAATAAAGAAATATAATATAAAAGTATGAATTTTAAACAACATAATTAATATATATTTAATCGAAAACATACAACTGTAATAAAATTCAGTGATTGAATATATAGGTATATAAAATTACAAAAAGAAGCCTTCGGGCCTGTAGATGAGTTGGTGAGAGCACTGATTATTGACCAAAGCATTCAAGGTTTGATTCATGGGAGTGTGGGGAATTCTTCCTGCACTCTAGGGTCTGGCGTGATACCGGTTGGGGTGTCCGGAAAATAAAAATTTTGACCAAAATTACGAAAAGATGAAAAGAAAAACTGATTTATATAAATAATACAAACCAATATTTTATTTATTTAAACATCAAAGTAAAAATAATATAAGATAAGAGAAGAAAGACGTGGATTATCTAATAAATTTTTTGAAGTAAATTCAAACAGGCATGTAGAATAGTGGTTAAACCCATGAACATCTTAGAAGGAGGTTGGATGTTTGTTTCTTTGTACTAACAACTGTTAATATATTTTTGCATAATAATATATGAGTGACATTTTTGTGATGACCATTTAATTGGAAATTTTTGCCCTTGTGTTGAGGTTTAATATATAGTAATAAATTGGATTAAAATGTGTAACTGTAAAACGATATTCCAAACACATTCTTAATGCATTTACTAAGTGTGTTAATATAATTTAATATAAAGATGAACACATGAGAGGAGTGCAGAATCAGTTCCCAAGTAAAAAACCAAAAACAAATAGGTGACATGAATACTCCAAACTGTAATAGGTGTTCATCTCCCAAGGTGTTTATCACAAACTTGGGTGATGTGAGGGTGTGCAAAGATGCGTCGGCCTTCAGCTTCTTTTTAAAATCCTCTATCTCATTCATGCATGTTCGATTATATTACAATAACATTGCATGCATATAACCTATTCATAACCTAGATTGCAAAAAAAAAAAAAAAACCAATCAATTCCTGAAAAACATATAACAACCGCTCTCTAACGCAAATTACCAATCTACAAACTATCATTTCTCTGACACACAAAACACAGGTAAAACTGCTTATAATCACAAGAAGAACAATAGTACATTCGTGCTTCAAATTCTACATTATTTCAATCTGGTCTTAAAATCAATAATAGTCACTATAAACAAGTCTTAGAGCCGTGGCATAGTTACGTTTGTGATTCAAAGTAATTACACTATTCGTCAAAAAAATTATTTACTCCTCACTATGCATGAACCATACTTTTCATTTTACGTTCTCAAACTTATACTACACAATCCTTAATCTAATAAATCGATCACGACCAACTTTTTCACGATAAAAATTATTGACGTTTCAATGCAGGCCCGTGCCTTGCACGGGCTGTTACGCTAGTATATATATATATATATATTAACTCCTTATATATAATAAGCGTAAGGGAGATCTAATCCAAAACTTTGGTTGGTCACTGTACTACCAAAAGTATACGATCCGTTGGATTATTAAACTATAAATCTTCAAATCAATAAGGACCGTCAGATATAATATTAAAAATTGTATTTGATTATTAATAGGATAGTATTTAAATACTAAAAGATGTATTTTGATAATTTAAACCAATTATAAATAGGTTTTCTATATTGAATAGAAATCTTTATGTAAAAATTCGTAATTATCTTTTCTCTTCAGTTTATGGATAGTTCCAGTTAGATAATAATTATTAAACCATCATTAAATTAAAGATAATTTTGTAAGTTTCGCGTGGGCTGTAAAATCGTTAAAATCTGTTGTCTAGAACTCAAGATAGAGCCCAAACAGTAAAGTTATTATCTAAATTTTAATAAATATATTTTTATTATTTTAGCACCAATTTAATTTTTTTTCCTAATTCTTTTAAATTTATAAATTCTATGTTTATTTCAATAAAATATTAAAACCAATTTAAGAAAAAATTAAAATCGATCGTCCGTGTACGATTACGACCAAATTAATAATTATAGTTAGATCTTAAATAGATCGATGAGAATTGTTAGATCTAATATTAAAAAGTGTATCTAATTAATAATAGAATTATATTTAAATACTAAAAAGTGTATTTTGATAATTTAAAATTTTTCTATGTAGAAATTCTTAAATATATTTTCTCTTGAATTTATGTATAGTTCCAGTTAGATAATAATTATTAAACCAAATATCAAGATAACAATTCATATCGATTACAATGATACACGTGGACCCTACCTGTACATGAATAAATTTAAACACTTTTTTTTCCTAAATCGAATAGAATTCTCAACATTAAATTTCGTCACTTTATTCTCTTTTTAGTTTTAGAATAGTTTTTAATTGAAAAAGAACTATTAAACCACAACTAAATTAAAGATTATTTTGTGAATTTCATGTGAACCGTAAAATTGGCCAAATCTAACTTTTATAAATCAATATAAACAAATATTAAATTGAGCGTGTAAAATATAATAAATATCAAATTTTTAACTTTAATATTTTTTGGCTAAATATTTTTTAACAATAATTTAATCATGTAAACTAATAACTTTTAAATATTAAAATATTCATAAATAAATATAATTATAAATATTAAAAAACAATCGTGTGTTGCATCGTAATAAAAATATAATTATAAACAGAATAATTATAAATAAAATTTAAGTAACCGTGGATCGCACGAGCTATAAGCTAGTATATATAAAGAAGGATAGAGGTGACGTCTTTAAGATTGTCTCAATCTATTTTTCTAATTTGTTAGAATTTTTGAATTTTAAATACTAATAAATCAAAAAATATCATTTAACATATTAGAAGTAGAATTGGTGTTCGAATTTATTAAGGAGAAGAGTTCGAATTTATAGCGAAGACATATAACTAAAAGTTCTATTTAATTGAAGTAGAATAGGTAAGAAGTACTTGCAAAGTTCTATTTGAATTAGAATAAGTGTTTCAATTTATAGAGGAGAAGAGTTCGGATATTAAAAAAGTACTTGCAATTAAAAGTTCTATCGGAAGTATAATAAACGTTTGTAATACATAACTAAAAGTTCTATTTGAAGTAGAATATGTAAAGTTATATAGGTATTTTTTCAACGAAAGTGTGTCTCATTAGAATATATAAGACAAGTATATATTCAATATATTAAATTTGAGATTTTGATATTAAAAAGGAAAACGTGTTTCACGGAAGGACGGCTTATTAACGAGGACCGAATAAATTTTGTAATTTAATTGATAGAGTTTTTTTTAAAAATTATTACGCTGCCGCAAAGCTCGACTTTTTTGACTAGTTATAAAATAAATAACGAGTCTCAGATTAGCGTTGTTGAGTATTTTATATTTAGATATGGAGTTACTAGTCGAAAATACTATTGGACCATTTTCTTTAACATTTAAACTTATTAGCCCTAGTTATCAATGTTTTTTTTATAATAGCAATGGAACATTCAATGTCACACAAGGGTCTGCTTTGCAACAATTGTTTCAAAACAGGGTGGAAAAACAAGAATGTAATCAAATAACAATGATGTGCATATCTCTCACGGCACCTAAATGCATATTTGTCAATCTCTCTCGGCACATGTAACACAATGTGAAGAGAACTTTCGTAAATTTGAAATGATGAATAAGCAAAACATCGCCATTCCACACCACATTCCTCCATTATCCAGAAATCAGAAGTAAAGGGCTCATGAAGCAGAGAATACACGGAACAGAACCAAAGACCGCGCTCACTACTCCAGTCAACTATAACGAGACGGTGGCGAGTACAGTGAGGGTCATTAACAGATTAACTGATACAGAGAGGTGAGTTTTGATGAACTCAGTGACTGGAAATTAGAGACAACCATGATTTACAAACCGACTTTACTTGCAAAAGAGTCTTAACTGGGAGCCTAAAGAATATGTTGTAGATGATATCTTCTGGCTGGTCTAGGATTATGGCATTAGGGTTTGAAGTTTCATAAGTTGCCATGGACGAGGTCTTTTTTGTGAGAAGAAAAGAGTAAATATGAATTTAGGGCAGATTAACCTTGTACCAACGATCGAAATTAGAATATTTAATACTAGCCAGAGCTGTGCAAAGCACGTAGACAATTAAATTACTTAATAAATAATATAATTATTGTTAAATTTTGAGCACCTACAGAATTTAATTATATACACTAATAACGTCACTTGAACCTACTAAATATAGTTTCAAAATCTAGAGACCGTATCACCATGAATAGTGATGCAGTACCTAAATCAACAATTTCGGTTCGCAATGCAATTTTATCATCTGTGTTGCTTTAAAATCAGCTCAGGCGGTGTCCAGGAGCATGAAACTCTGTTCAAATCTTATAAAATTGATCAAAATAGGGGTAACAAAAAACATATGTAAACAAGAGCATTTACCAAAATGATTTCAGTGCTAAAGAACATCCTGCATATACTACGCAAACATCACATGTAAATATTTTGTTTCACACACAAAGCAAGTCTCATAACCACCACATCAGTATCTAAAAGGCCTCGTTACCCATCACATTAAGAAACCAAGAGTTACCAACTCCAACATAGTTTCCGCAAGTAAAAGAAATACTGCAACCACTGAAAAGGAAGGAAAGGCGTACAAGTACATGAAAGGAACACCATATTACAAAGAGTATTTACAGCTTATAGTTTCTGAAAAACCAACATTTTAAAAGTCATACAGTGTTTCAACAACAAAGATGCAGTAAAACAGAACACTGCTATTAAGAGAGGAGGAAGCGTGAAAGCAAGTTAAGCATTATACTGATTTGTGATTGCACTGGATCAGTCAGGATAACACGAGATCAGTTTCAACACAGCAGCGGAGCCTGCAACAATGACCGTAGCGTCAACCCATCAACTCACATCTTGTTAGGCATTTAAATCACAAATTTCAGGTAGCCCTTACAGGAATCAACTGCCAAACTTAGAAACTTATTACCAATTACCATAGCATAAAATTTCACATTTGGAAGTAGCAACCAAATAATAAAATAATCTAATAAGGCAGGGTAACATACTCACTTATCCCGCAGGTTTATTTTTTTCCAAAAGGTGACCACTAGGCCACCTCGATTTCTTATAATTATATTATCTAATACAGTACCTAACCTCATAAGATTACTATCACAGTATTGCCTGAAAAAAAACACACATATTACTCATTAGAAGCTTAAAACAAGATGGGGAAAAGGTCACCAGAAATGCACCTTTGTTCACACTTTCTTTTGGCTTTGCCTCTGAACTCCTTTTTAAACATGGGGTGAAACTAGGCTCTCGACATAAGTGTCTGCTTCAAGACAGCCACCGAAATTGGCGATTTCAAGATCCTTGAAAACATTATCCTTGGAATTGTATAGTAATATACGTGATCCCAATTCCACCAAAATATCACCATTTTCCGAAATGCACAGGGGAACTGAATACTGAAACACCGATGGTTCACCCACATATGGAATAGTCGCCAATTTAGTCCAAGACTCTTTCACGCCATATTCTTTCATCACCCAAACATCAGCTCGAATACTCTGGTAATTACAAAGTACACATAAGCATTTGTCCAAGATCCCCAACGTCAAATTATACGTCCCATCTCCATATTTCGGTTGCGCCACTTCTCCATATCTGTCCCTCTTAACATCAAGAGAAACAATAATCCACGAATCTGGAGAATCAGACCGTATATCCCTACTAGCCGCCCAATGCAAAGCTCCATTCGCAAACTTCCCCGAATCATCCAACGGAATACCAAACGGAAAATCCTCAATCCTTCTCCACACATCAGATTTCGCGCTATAAATCTTCACTTCAGTCTCATACGTACCCACATTACGAAACACACAAAAAATCCCCACAACCTTAAAATCATCCTCACTCTCATCATACCCAAACCCATAAACAATATAACACCCATACCTCAAATTCATATCAGAATTCCTCAACCTTCTTGATTTTCTCATCGCGGGGTTCCACAAAAACAACGAATCCTCCTCAATAGCCAAGCAAACCAAACCATTACAACACCCCACAATCCAAACAGAATTATGAGGGTTTTTCATAGGATAATCAAGATCAATAGCCTCACAAACATGCCCATTAATCAACTCATTCACACCACAATTCTTGATATTAAAATGAGGATTACTAGAGCTTAAAATGAGCTTAAAGTGAGCAAAGTTAGGATCTTTAACAGATTTCAAAACATGGGTCTTGATAAAATCAATGCTAGATATCAAAGAAAGCCATAGTTTTGAAACAGACCTGAATTACAAAAGTGAGCAAAGTTAGGATCTTTAGCAAATTTTAAACATGGGTCTTGATTAAATCAATCTAAAATGAGCTTAAAGTGAGTAAAGTTTGGATCTTTTGCCAATTTTTAAAACATGGGTCATGATAAAATCAATCCTAGAAATCAAGAAAAGCAATAGTTTTGAAACAAACCTGAATTGCAAGAGAGAAATGACAGGAAGCCATTGGAGAATCTCTAAGATGAGTTCTTCAGGTAAGCTTGGATTGGGTCTTGATGCTTTTGTGTTTGTTTTGTGGTGCTTTTCTTGATTTGTGTTTTCAGGGCTTGTCATTGTTTTCTGATTTTTCACAAGTTCTGTTTTTGGGGCAGCAATGCACTAGTACTTTGTGTGAAATGAAAGTGTGTGTTGAAATTAGTGTCAGAATATAAATAGTTGTGTGAATAAATTTTGTTACATATTGGGAAGATTAGGGATCATCAACAAATATAGCAAACATGTATATTTTGTCAATTTATCTTTTAAATATTTATAAATGTTTTGATATGCATAGAGTTTTAGTTAGATTAATATATATTTTTATGATTTTTCTTTATTTGTATATACGATTTTTTGAATTTCACGTGTGTTAATAAATAATGATTTTGGATATTATCATCACAAAAGTTGTTGAACATTAGATTGTATCATCAACAATATGTAGTCGAACTTCGACTTATCTATTAAATAACAATAATTTATTTGAAAAAAATACAATAATAATTATTTTTTTGATAAAATAAACAAAAATAGTTATTTTGAAAAAAATTGCCCAACTTTAACTTTTGTAATACTTCGGTTGGTATCCCATATAAGATATTCCACTTATAATTATACTTCACTGACAATTGTGTATCCATAAGTCAAAGTTGACCAAAATTTTAAAAATAATTATTATTGTTAATTTTGTATAAAAAAACATGTTAAAATTGACTTTTACTCTTTGAGCCACGTGCATCATAATATCTAGATAATCTTTTTATATGTATAAAAGAAATTGAGTTTCACGTGTTATATTAAATCGTAACATACCATACAAGTAGCAACAATTTTCAATAACGAAAATTTGAATTTATCATGGTTCCAGTTTCATTTGGCTCACATAACAAAATTCTATCCTTAAATTCATGAAATAACTGAGGGAGTCGAAATCGATGATCGGCAACTTACATGCATATCCTGATATTTTGTAAACGAAAGCTAATTCGACAACTGGAAAAAAGTTAAAGAATCGCATCTTCAAATTTGTAAATTGATTATAATGAACGACAAATCACATATTTAAATGGAACTGAATACCAAAAAAATTGAAATGTAACCAGAGGGGACTTAATTTCTCACTCATTGCAATTTCAGGGTCTTCAAAATCTTGGTCCGTTGACAGATTCTTGAATGTCTTCTCTGTTGGGTTGTATAATACAATAACTTTGTTCAAATTCACCATAATATCACCATTCTCAGATATGCAGACTGGTTTTAGATAATATCAACTCAGAAATAATTTTAAATAAATAACACAAATTTGCTTATTATAGATTAGCATAGAAATATATTAAAATAACACAAATTTGCTTATTATAGATTAGCATAAATAGATAACACAAATTTGCTTATTATAGATTAGCATAGATTTGTTAAATTTCCTTATTATATATTAAATTTGTTATCTATTTAACAAATTTGCTTATTATAGATTAGCATAGAAATATATTAAAATAATCTAATGGTAGTTATTCTTTCTATAGTTAACCAAGATGACAAACTAAAAAGATCTTGAATTTGCTGACTATAGATTAGTATAAAAGTATACTAATTATCTAAATACATTTATTGTTATTATTTTTGCTAAATTTACTCAAATTATTTTATAAATTATTTTGCTAAATACTATATAGGCTCAAATCTTTTTTCCTTTTCTGCCTTTGACCAAAAATTGTAAATATAAATGATTGAAAACAGAGTTGCAAAACAGAGCCAACCAAACAAATAGAAACCAGTACTTCATTCCTCTTATAAGAATCTTCTAGTCTGTTTCTCTCTGCAACTCTATCTCTTCCTCTTCTGCCACTGCCATACTTGATTATTCCATAGTAATCACAGCTCTTTCTTTCCTTTTTCTTCCTTCTTCTGAATGATGGATTTGAGCTTACCCTGTTCTTACACTTTTCACATGGCTATAATGGTCTGCACAAGCTTCTTTAGGCACAAGTTTTTTAGCTCAAACTGAACTCACAAGTCCTAGTTTCCTTGTAGCTTTTTTTTCTTAATCTTGCTTCTTCAAGTAAAGAAATAGTTGTAACCCTTTGACTGTCTCTGAAAAATAAAAAAAGGATTCTACATATGGGGAGTTGCAGTACTTTTGAGTCTGGAAATTTACACTGTTCATCTCAAGTTCTTGATTCTTTCTGGATGTCAAGCTCTTCCCCTTCTTTTCATGGTCAGTCTACTCATTTTCCAAGATTTTTACTCTGTTTTTGTAAATAAATATTGTGCTTTTATTTACTTCTTGTCCTTTATCTTGAAAATTGATAAATCTTGTCCTTTATTTCTGATAGTAATATTTATGTGTAGGTGACCCTTTAAAGGGTTCTGCATCGGTGGTTAAATTTCAAAATCCTTCTCAAGATAATTGTGTGAATGGGAGATTCTGTTCTTCTTTTGATAATGATGAAGATGATGGTGAGGCCTTTGATCCTTGCTTTCATCGATCACAAAAGAAAAGGCGTCTCAGCAAGCATCAGGTTCAGTTTCTGGAGAAGAGTTTTGAGATAGAAAACAAGCTAGAACCCAATAGGAAAGTACAGCTTGCAAAAGAAACTGGTTTGCAGCCAAGGCAGGTTGCCATCTGGTATCAGAACCGACGAGCTCGGTATAAAAGCAAGCAGCTTGAAAAGGATTATGATGTCTTAAACGAAAGTTATGATAAGCTTAAGGTTGATTTTGACAATCTCCTCAAAGAAAACGGAAGCTTGCGAAATGAGGTAATTTCATCTATAAGTCTCAAGAGCTCTGCATTTGGTTTTAAAGTGATACCCCCTCCGTCCTATCCATTTGTTAACATTTGGGATAGAGAGTTCGACACGTATTTTAAGATTCCTATAAACTATAGTTCCATTAAATATTTTAAATTTGTTCTTCTTTTGAATAAAAATTTAATATTTGGATTTTTATTAAAAAAAAGAAAATTTTTAAAAATAAATAATGAAACTATACTTTATATCAGTCTTAAAATACGTGTCGAGTCCTCCGTCCCAAATCTTAACAAATGGATGGGACGGACGGAGGGAGTAGTAGTTTAGTAATTTTTGTTATAATATGAATACAGTCCTAATATATTTTGATTTTTCGATCTAGGTCGAATCCCTCAAAGAGAAAATACTTGTGGGTGAAAAAAGGAAGGTGCGGTTGGAACCCTTGAATCCGCTGGATGTAGAATTAAAACGAACCGAGAATCTTAGTGTTCCTGATGAAACTAATGTACAAGTGATGGTTTGTAAGCAAGAGTATGTGAATTCCTCTGAGAGCAGTCATGCTCTAGATTCAGAGAGCTTGCATAGTGCTGATGGAAACCTTAAATCCGTATTCGAGTCTGTTGATTCATCTTCAGTTTTTGAACCAGGCTACTCAGATTTCTCTCAAGACGGCGAAGATGGTTTCAGTAGAATGATGTTACTACCAGACCTACATATGCTTGAAAGTGATCAATGCTTTGACGACATATATGGAGATCATAACAATTTAGAGAGTTCAGTTGAGGATCAACAATTATTGCTCTGGTCCAATGTCTTTGATGTTTAGTACTTAGGATTTCTGGTTCTTGGCAATGCCCTATTGTCGAGTAAGTATGTTGTAATTAACTGGATGTAAAAATCTATCAATAAAAACTAGTTTTCGAGCTCAGACGCCTAGATGTTGCATGCATGTTGTCTTTACCTTATGTGAAATTATGCCAGAAATGTTGGAAATACTAAGTACTACAGCAACATGGAGGCAGTTATATAATAGATATAGCATTGACAGGCCAAGACCAAAATTAACAAAACAAAGCATGAAGGTCGAAAGCATGCATATCAGAAACTGATAAATAACCAGGGAGACAGAAACAGAACCTGTAGCCATAGCTTAACAGTGTATACGAACAGAAATAACGAAGCAACAGCTGAGTCGTCAGGACTTCGAGAAACCCTGATTGTTCTTGAAGAGTTATTCGCCCCCACTTACTGTGTCAGGTTGTCGGCGAGATACTACTTCCAGGATAAAACAGCTCCGAGCAAGGTGTTCACAGCAACAGCAGCGCTCAACTACGACCAACACCTCAGTCGCCAGAGAACCAGAAAACTACAGGGAAAACTGTATGGAGAGGGAGGGCAGAGAGAGTTTTGAGAGAAGTGTGTTTGCAAACTTCTGTGTGTATCTTCAACTGAGCTACAAGGGCCACTATTTATAGTGGTTCCTTTCTGTAACTGAAGCATAGGAGCATTCAATTTCGTAACTGCAGCACACACATTAATTTCCGTGTAACCATTCAGCCTCCATCCCAGTGGCATCAAGTGCACACAACTCAGCCTCAAAAGTAGACCGAGTTACTATAGTCTGTTTTGTCGACTTCCAGGATATTGCTCCACCCCCTAGGGTGAACACGTATTCAGTCACTCCATTGGAACCAGACTTCTTAGCTATCCAACTTGCATCACTGTACCCTTCAAGTACACCAGGAAATCTCCTATAGTGTAATCCAAGGTACATTGTGCCTTTCAGATATCTAAGCACTCTATCAAGAGCATCCCAATGAGTTCTGTTCGGACAGCTTGTATATCTAGCTAGCTTAGACACAGAATATGATATATCTGGTCTAGTACAGTTAGCAAGATACTGCAAGCTTCCAATAATCTGAGAATACCTTAACTGAGACACAGGGACTCCTGAACTATTTTTGACAAGGGCAACTTTAGGATCATAGGGTGTACTAGCGATTCTACATTGTGAATAACCAAATTTCTCAAGTATTGATTTCTCTATATAATGAGATTGCGATAGGGTTATTCCATCAGCTGACTAAGTCAGCTTGATACCAAGAATCACGCTAGCTTCACCCATATCCTTCATCTCAAAGTGCCTTTTCAAGAAATCCTTTGTCTCGTTAATAATCTCAATATTGGTTCCAAACAGTAGTATGTCATCCACATATAAGCATAATACGACACATTCACTACCTTTAACTTTTGAGTAGACACACTTATCGCTATCATTACTAACAAAACTGAATGTCACAATCGTTTCATCGAACTTCTTGTGCCAGTCCCTGGGACCTTGTCTTAAGCCATAAATAGATTTGATTAACTTACATACTTTCCTTTCGTTGCCAGATGCAACAAACCCCTCAGGCTGATCCATATAAATCTCTTCTTCAAGTTCACCATGAAGAAAAGCTGTCTTTACATCCATTTGATGGATGATCAGACCATGTACGGAAGCCAATGCTACAAGCATTCGGATTGTTATCATTTTGGCAACAGGAGAGTATGTATCAAAGAAATCAATTCCTTCCATTTGCTTAAAACCCTTAGCCGCCAGTCTAGTCTTGTACTTCTCTATTGAGCCATCAGGGTTCAACTTCCTTTTAAAGATCCACTTGCACCCAATAGTAGAACACCCAGGAGGGAGATCAACTAACTCCCATGTTCCGTTAGAAACAATAGAGTCAATTTCACTCTTTACAGCACCCTTCCAGTGCCTAGACTCTGAGGAATCCATAGCCTGTCGGAAAGTTAAAGGTTCGTCCTCGACATTGTAAGTGATGAAATCACTTCCAAAGTCCTTGACTACCTTTGCACGCTTACTCCTCCTAGGTTCCTCTTCCTCCATAGGAGTAGAGCTACTACCAGGTTCCGCCCCCACATTTGTCATCTTTTCCACATGATCAGGAATAGAACTTGATGTGTGAGTGAGATCTTCCTCAGAAGTACCTTGAGGTATACCAGTCTTCATAGGGTAGACATCCTCAAAGAATGTAGCATCACGAAATTCAACTATCGTGTTAGCCACTATACCATCTATGTCAGATTTTATTACCAAAAATCTCATAGCTGTAGTGGTTTCAAGACAGCCCAGAAAGATACAATCAACCGTCTTCGGACCTAGTTTCTTCCTCTTGTGTTCAGGGACAAGTACCTTTGCAAGGCACCCCCACACTCGAAGATACTTGAGACTAGTCCTCTTGCCTTTCAATAACTCACAAGGTGTCTTATCCATGTGTTTCAGAGGGACTCTGTTCAGAATATGGCAAGCCGTATTCAGAGCCTCTCCCCACATGTATTTAGGCAACCCAGGTGTGTATGGTGGAGTAACTTCATGAACTATTCCATTGCTTGCGCAAAATTCATTAAAGGAGTTACTCGTATACTCACCACCTCTATCTGATCTCAACCTTTTAAGTACCTTACCAGTTTGTTTCTCAACTTCAGTTTTATAAATCATGAATTTGCTAAGTGCTTCATCCTTATGTCTAAGTAAATAAACATAACAATATCTACTACTATCATCTATAAAAGTAATGAAGTATCTAAAATGGTCTTTAGTTAACATACCACCAAATTCACAAATATCAGTGTGTACTAAATCTAACAAGTCTGAATCCCTAACAACATTATGAAAAGGTTTCCTTATTTGTTTAGCAGACACACATACTTGGCATTTAGAATTCTTTTCTATGGTATGTTTTGGAATCAACTCTAAGTTCATCATATTTTTAAGAGCACCAAAATTTAAGTGACCAAGTCTAGCATGCCATAAGTTGGATGATTCTACACAGTTAACAGAAGGAGTAATTTCATTAAAGGAAGTGCCCAAAACAGGCTCGGCATTTATAACAAATAAACCATTTGACAAGTAACCCTTGCCAAAGAAAGTACCAGTGTGAATAAGAACTACTTTATTACATCTTAAGGAAATTTCAAAACCATTTGTAACTAAACGGCTTCCACTTATTATATTTCTACGCATGTCGGGAACATGATGCACTCTTGTCAGGGATAGAATACGCCCCGAAGGAAACTTCAAGTCCACGTCTCCCACTCCATGAACTTGAGCGGCACTCGCATTCCCCATCGTCACTGTCATGCTATGACTCTGTTGATAAGATACAAACAAACTAATATCAGCACAAATATGCACATTAGCTCCAGTATCAATCAACCATTCATTTGACAGATAAGTGGAAAATAGTACAGGGTTGTAGGTCACATACTGGTTTTCGTTGGTTTCAGAAGCCGAAGCCTCACCAACAACCATGTTTACTACAGGCCCACTTGTGGTTCCAAGTACAGCATTCGCTTGCGCTACCACCTCGGTTTTCTTCGCTTTCTTTGTAGGACAGTCCTTACTCCAGTGCCCAACCTGCGCACAAGACCAACATGGTTTGTTTGCCTTTGGTTTCTTGGCCTTATCCTTGTCTATCTTAGGTTTATTAACATTACCCCTCCTAGCAACAGCCTTCCTTTTCTGTCCTACGGTTACTACATTCACCTTCGAGCTACCGTGTTCAGATGGCATCACATGTCCCTGTTTGGACTTGTGTTGTTCTTGCACCGAGATGTCCAGCATAAGGTTGGTCCAGGTGATCTCTCCTTTCTGTCTTTTCAGGGAGAGAGCGAACTCTTCCCAAGACTTCGGAATCTTTTCAATCACGCTCATAACCTTGAACTTATCAGGGAGATCCATGTCGGATTCCTTCAAAGCATGCACTATCATCTCGAACTCATGCACCTGCTCAGTCATGGATTTGTTGTCTACCAGCTTAAATTCAAGAAACCTCGCTACAGAATACTTTTCCAGACCTTGAGAGTCAGTATTGTGAGTGAGGTCCAGCTTCTCCCATAAGAGCTTAGCACTATAGGCATCAAATGAATAAACATCAAACAGAGTGTTCGTTAGGGCTGCCAGAATGGCTGCCCTAGCCACCCCATCCTTCTCAGCCCACATTGCATAAGCCTTAACTGTTTCAGCCTTTTCTTGAACCACCACCGGTTTCTCATACTCCACAACAGGCCACAGACCCTTTACAGTCAACCACAATTTCATCCTTTTCTGCCAGCGAGAAAAGCCGACACCACCGTTGAATTTCTCAGGTAAGCCCGTTAGTTCAACGGGTTGTGGGAAACGGTAAGTGGTCCAATCAATGACCCCAGCAGACACATCAGACGTACTACCATCTACAGTAACTCCAGTTTCATTAACCATAATGCTAAATATAATATAACAGAGTAACTCTTCAAGAATGTTGGAAATACTAAGTACTACAGCAACATGGAGGCAGTTATATAATAGATATAGCATTGACAGGCCAAGACCAAAATTAACAAAACAAAGCATGAAGGTCGAAAGCATGCATATCAATTAGACCCAAATCGCCCTTCGACCCGACCCGGTCCGGTGCGGTGCGGTGCGTGGCGGGCGGCGGCGGCGCGCGTGTGTGTGTGCGTGTGAAGCACACACTAACACCATGCACCATCACACACCTTAGTAGTTGTATACTACTCATGTGTGTAATGCTATATAAAGCCACCAAGTCCCCTTATTCTTTTCTATGTGGGACAAATGAAACATCATTATAACAAGTTTTTTCAAGCTACTACCTTCATCTCAATTTCTCTTATGGATTTAAACAAGAAAATTATTAAACCCATACATGAAAGTTTAAGTTCCCATAGCAAGGAACAACTTTCAATCATTAGAAATTTGAATTAACATCAAGAATATAGTTAATTATATCCTTAAACTATCAATTTTCTAACAAGACATACCCCTGTGCATATGTCGACATTCCATACAAATTCAAATTCTCAACATTTCGTAAAGGAAGCGAGAGAGATACCACTATAATAAGAGATGTTGGGTTAGAACTCTAATCCATACTTGTTTATTGTCCACAACTTTTTAAAAGGCGATGAATCTTTCACTAGAGATGTGGTGGATGTAGACAAATTTTGTAAATTATTTACTCTGAAAACCCGAATCTAGTCGGTGCTTCGTACTATTTTCTATGAAATTTTGTTGAGATTTTCACTGATCTGTGCAGTCAAGTCACTCAAGAGTATTGATTGAATAAAGTTTAATTTGTTCTAAGATAAGCTATCCACCTTATTTAGAAACAAAAACAAAACATAATTTTCTTTTGAACAAAATTTCTTTTTTGTCATGTGACATTAGTACAAAAATACATATCAAGCCGACATAAAAATATTAGCAAATACAATACAAAGATGCTTAAATGTCAAAGTAAATAATTATTCTACGTTTTAGATAATTTGATAACAAATTAACGTTGATAGAGTAAACAAAAACTATGAATGAGTTTGAATTTTATATTTTACACATTCATGTAATTGTTAATTTTCTTTTAACAACGATTAATATGCATTTTTTAATCGATCTTCATTCAATTGAAAATCAATTTCAAGATATCATACGACAAGAGATGAACGCTTATCATCGGATTATCTCATCATATTCTTTGATTTTAATTTCAAAATAAATATCAGTTGTTTTTAAAAATTTAATTTTCTGAAAAATATTTTTGATCAAAAAACTGTTTTCAGTGTTTGCGAGAAACAGCTACTAGTTTCAATTTCAAAACTCAAACATTATTTTCTTTTATATTATATCCAGAAAATGTCTATATTAAACATATTACCAAACAGTTATCGATTTTATTTTCAACAACATAATAATTTTAAATATATTATTATTTTTTATCTGATTTTCGTAACACCACTTAGTTTAACAAACATTATTTGCAACAACATAACAAATTTTAATAGAAATTTTAAATAAAACCGTTTACGAAAACTCATAAAAAATTAAGAAGATTCGATAATAATTATTCGACCATATCAGAAAGCAACACGTACAAGAAATGTATGTATATTTATATAATCAAAGATAATTCAGCACATTTTAAAGAGGCATCAGATAAGAGAACAAAAAAGCACAACTTTAAAGATAAACACCAAAACAAGCACAAATAAGTGACTGCCACGTGTACAGACAGATTGCAACGTGTCTTTCGAGAACCTGCCATGATATGACGTGTAAAATAACCTAGGAACACGTGGACCCACGAAGATGGTGATGGAGCGTACGTGGACGGTGGGGATTAAAGTAACCGCCCATTCTGTAGGTTTAGATATCCCCCACCACCCCATATACGTTGTTTTCGCTTGAATGTTCAAACAACAGGCTAGTGAAACACTTGTCTAGGTTTCATGGAAGCGGGGTCCACTTCTCTAGGTTTGATGAAAGTGGGGCCGACTCGTTCATGCAGAGCCACGTATTCCAAGCTGTCAGCGTCGGTTTTTAACTCATTTTACAGATGATTTATAATTGAAGTACTTAATGCGATTTTTTTTATCTTATAAACATTTGGTGAACTTAAAAAATATATATTTCTAAGTTTAAAATTTCTTGCAAAGAACTTTAAACGCCACCGATGTTACGTCCTGCTAACCTCTAGGTGGTTTGATCAAAACAAAACTACTATAAATGGTTAGCGAAAAAAAGTATGTGTTTTTTATGCATATTATTAATAGTTACATTTTAATCTCGTATTATTTAATTCACGAAATCTAAAATTTATGAGATTATACTCTTATTTCGAATTTTAGTTGTACGATTATATTTATAACTAGTTGATAAAGTCGCGCTATGCGGCAGCGTTATAATTTTTTAAAAAAACTCTGTTTATAAAATTACAACAATCAGTTATTTCTCCCTAATAAGTCGTCCTCCCGTTAACAAACATTTTTCTTGTTAAGATCAAAATCGCAAATTTTATATATTAATGCTTGTTTCATATATTAATTTTCTTATTTACATACTCCATTCTAATGAACCGCTCTCTTGTTGAAAAAATACTTATAGAATAGTTACATTTTAATCTCGTATTATTTAATTCACGAAATCTAAAATTTATGAGATTATACTCTTATTTCGAATTTTAGTTGTACGATTATATTTATAACTAGTTGATAAAGTTGCGCTTCGCGGCAGCGTTATAATTTTTAAAAAAAACTCTGTTTATAAAATTACAACAATCAGTTATTTCTCCCTAATAAGCCGTCCTCCCGTTAACACACATTTTTCTTGTTAAGATCAAAATTGCAAATTTTATATATCGAATGCTTGTTTCATATATTAATTTTCTTATTTACATACTTCATTCTAATGAACCGCTCTCTTGTTGAAAAAATACTTATATAAATTCGCACTCCTATTTTACTTTCAATAAATTTTTTAATTATATATGTCTTACAATTCACAAACACCTATTATACTTCTATTTTTTTTAATATGTATTTCTTATAAATTCGAATTCTTCTACTCTATAAATTTGAAAACTTATTCTATTTCCGATAGAACTTTTAATTATATGTCTAACGTATAAAGTCTCTATAAAATCGAACTCTTCTCCTCTATACATTCGAACACATATTCTACGTCCAATAGAACTTTTGATCGCAAGTATCTCTTATATATTTGAACTCTTCTACTCTATAAATTCGAACACATATTCTACTTTAAATAGAACTTTTAATTCTATGTCTTACATATAAATTCAAATTATTCTCCTTTATAAATTCGAACACCTATTCTACTTCAAATCAAACTTTTTATTTATATGTTTTCCCTATTAATTCGAACTCTTCTCCTCAATAAATTCGAACACCTATTCTACTTCTAATAGGTCGAAGGATATTTTTCATTTATTATTAATTAATTTAAAATTCAAAAATTTTAAAAAAATAGAAAAATAGATTGAAACAATCTTAGAGG
The DNA here is from genome assembly GCA_030848705.1 of Heracleum sosnowskyi. Taxonomy (NCBI): domain Eukaryota; kingdom Viridiplantae; phylum Streptophyta; class Magnoliopsida; order Apiales; family Apiaceae; genus Heracleum; species Heracleum sosnowskyi. Next base: position 132,222,973 of record CM061240.1, read on the forward strand.
TGCCACCTCACAAAAATTTATTCTACTTCCGATAGAACTTTTAATTATATGTCTAACGTATAAAGTCTCTATAAAATCGAACTCTTCTTCTCTATACATTCGAACACCTATTCTACATCAAATAGAACTTTTGATTGCAAGTATCTCTTATATATTCGAACTTTTCTACTATATAAATTCGAACACATATTCTACTTTAAATAGAACTTTTAATTATATGGCTTACATATAAATTCAAATTATTCTCTTATATAAATTCGAACACCTATTCTACTTCAAATCAAACTTTTTATTTATATGTTTTCTCTATTAATTCGAACTCTTCTCCTCAATAAATTCGACACCTATTCTACTTCTAATAGGTTGAAGGATATTTTTCATTTATTATAATTTAATTTAAAATTCAAAAATTCTAAAAAATTAGAAAAATAGATTGAGACAATCTTAGTGGCGCCACCTCACCTCCCGTGTATCCTCCTTTATATATATACTAGCTTAAAACCCGTGCGATGCACGGATTGTTAATTATTATTATATTATTATTTTTTTAATTGTATTTTTTTTTAAAAATAAGTAGGCATGTAAAAATAGCTAAACACTTTTAATTAATTAAAAACATTAAAAAATATTTTAAAATAAATAAGTAAGGGTTTGCTCGTTATATTTTTGAAAAAAGAGGGGTTTTAGTATGAAAAAATAAAAAATGTAACATATATTTAGTTTAAAAAGGTAAATGCCCGTGATATTTTTGGAAAATGAGGTTTCAAAATTTAATAATTTAAATTATTTAAATATGTTTTAAAATAAACAAGTAAAGGGTTTGTCCGTGATATTTTTAGAAAAAGAATGGATTTTAGTGAGAAAAATAGAAAAAGTAATTGAAAAAGGCAATTTCCCGTGATATATTTAGAAAATGAGGGACTTTGTTAGAAAAAATCTATAATGTGTTTTAGCTGAAAAGGTAATTGGTTATAAATAGGTATTTGATTATTTATATTTTAATATTTTTAGTAATTGCATTTGTTAAGAAAAATAAGTAGGCATGTTAAAATAGGTAAACTTTTAAAAAAATAATTATAATATTAGGTTTAAAAATAAATAACTAAAGGTTTGTCCGTTATAATTTTGGAAAATGAGGGATTTTAGTAAGGAAAAATAGAAAAACTAACATGTTTTATTTAAAAAAGGTAATTTCCCGTGATACATTTGAAAAAGTACGGGAATTTGTTAGAAAAAATAAAAAAAAATAATGTATTTTAGGTGAAAAAGGTAAATGGTTATAAATAGGTAATAATATTATTATTTAATAATATATTTCTATAAATAAGTAAGGTTCATTAAGTAAATACACGAATTTAAGAAATTACAATTAAGTAAAATAACAACGTATCACACCGACTGACCAAACTTTTTATATTTCGTCTATTATATAACAGTATAGTATTGATATATTGAATCAACGAAATCCTATTTAGCGCGGCCTTATAATGCTTCTAATATTTAAACAAAAATTAATATCAACATGGTCATTCTTTACCCTCAACATAACTTTCGATTGTATTCACTAATAAGATTTAAAAGTCTTTAGTGATGTATTATTTTGAGATGACGCATTAAAGTTAAATTATTGAATACAAAATTAAGTTTAAAGAAGTTTACAAAGAAAAATTAAGTTCAATCAGTTTGAAGTAGACCTGGCAAAATGGTCTAATCCGAGAAACAGAAACGAAATTCATAGAACCGAATCCGATTTTGTATCCGAATTAGTTAATTCGATAATGATCCGAAAATTGATTTGAACCGATCCGAAAAATATCTGAATCGAAAATTCAACCAAAAAGTATCCGATCCGATTATGATCCATAGCCGATCATAACCGAATAATAAATTATCCGAACCGAATATGATTCAAAATACGGGATCTGATTTAAATCCGAAATAAAAAAAATGGTGAATTCAGTTTTATAATTTTTACAAATCATGATCCACATATCTTAAACTACTTTTTATTCAATAAATTTATCTATTTATAAGTAAAATTCATATTTAGAATAATTTTATCTAAAAAATAACATAGATATCTAATCAATACTTTTGGAAAAGTACATTATTTTATATTAAAAATAATATATTTAATAATAAGATATTTTTTAAAGTATTACAAATAAAAAAAACTGAATGAGTAATAATTCGAAAGATCCGAACCGAATTCATCCGAATTCAATCCAAATTTTATGAATAATTGCTATGAATAATTCTGAAAATAAAATAATTGCTGTAGAAATTTAAAATTGAGCAATCGCAAGTGTATTAAATCTAAAAACTACGGGATCGGTTACCAAGAAAAAAAACTACAGGGATACTTATAATTTATAACTTATGAAACATTAAATTCGAAACATCAGTTTTTATTGAATTTCAAAACTCGAAACTGAGAGGGAATAGTATATTTTTATGGGTTATTATTTATGGGCCTATGTGAATGGGCTTGGGGCGTGTCCCGTATTATATTTATATAAAAAAAATAGGCGTAGAGAGGAGGAGCCAAACCAGCAGAAAGTTTACATAATTATGTAGCAGACAATTTACATAACTATGTATTCTCTTTTCAAATTCAAGAGTTTTATAATAGTGAGAGGTAGACCTGGCAATGGACCGTGTCGTGTACTTTCGTGTTTTCGTGTACTTGAATGTAAAACCCGTATTCGATCCGTTTTGAATTCGTGTACTAAATTTGAAACACATATCCAATTCAAAACGTGTCGTGTATTTTACGTGTCGTATTCGTGTACATTAAACAAAAATATAAATTTAATTTAATTAAAATTTATATATTATAAAACTATTTTAATTATGTAAATTTTTATGAAATATGTATTAACTATGTATTACATACAATTTTACAAAAAATTGTAAATATAACTTATATATATAAATGTATACTTCTTATATATAAATGTATAACTTACTGTCAATTAGTCGTGAAACTTTTATTTATTGTTCATATGTAATTGCTTATATATTTTCTAAATATGCAATACTATAAATAATATATATTTTTTAAAATTATTTACTTCATTAATTCGTGTACTTTCGTTCCGTGTCGTGTACCTATTGTGAAAACCCAAACCCGACACTAATTATATTCGTGTTTTTTCGTGTTCGTGTACCAAATTTTTGCACCAAACACTAATTATCTGTGTCGTGTTCGTACCGTGTTCACGTGTCGTGTATCAAATTATCAGCTCTAGTGAGAGGAGTAGGCTCCATTAGAATGTAATATATACAATTATTGTATCTATAGCTTGTTAATCTCTTTACATTCGAGCTTCGAATTTCAATTCCGTTTCAAGTTTTGTTCTTCTTTATAAGATCTAATTACATAATGATAATTCTTGGTATGTATAGCTAAACTAGTTATGGGATCATAATGAAACTTAATCACGTAGTTTGATTATAATTGTTTTTTGAAACTTGTTGAGATATAGTATATCCACACATAAGTTAAGCTGGACCGATTGGATAAGCTTATACACTCATTACTATGTCTTTTAATAACAACAAAATGAGAGTTGAGTTATTAAAGATAGTGAATTCATGTGCACCTTATATTGTGTTAATTAGTAACAACAATACGAGAGTTGATTTATTAATAAGGACTAACGAACATATATCACGTGTTTAAGAAGGAACGAGAGTTACCTGCATTGCGTATGTAGTCAAAGTGGAGGCTTGAGATATAAGTTAGATTAATGATTTGACCTTATAGAGGTATATAGGTTAGCACTAATTTGATGACTATATGACTTGTGTGTTTATGGGATAGTTCATAATACACAGAGATGTGGCATGTTCCGCTTTAGTGCCTCTGACTGGTTTGTTTTATTAGGAGTCTTAACAAGTGGATCATAGCATGAATAATTAAGTGATGGATTAAGTGGATTCATGATTTCATGTTTTTATATTAATGTTTTAGTCATACAATCAAAAACCCACTTTTTAGCTTACATTACTTATCGAGATTCTTAAAATGATGTTGCATAGATATAGGTTACACAAACGCAGTCTCTAAGGGAACATACTCTACTTACGAGATAAGCTACATTGATCATGTACTCTTGCGTGGGTTGACATCATCAACCGACCAATTAATGTCCTATGTAGCTTGGAAATCCTATTCACCTTCTGCAGGTCCTATGTAGCTTGGTTCAAGCATTAGTTCAAGTTGTATTGAGCAATCAAGCAAGATAAGTAAAGAGCCACAAAAAATATGAATTATAAAAGGAGAAGAGGGAGAAAGAAGAGAAGCACACAGACAAAGGAAAGATGGACAAAAAGAAAGAGGTCAATAAAGAAAATATGCAGAAGAAAGGAAATCAGAACATTAAGGATAACCAGGGAAAACAGGGGAATGAGAGGTAACTACATGTACATAACTTATTATTAACTCTTTTAAAAAACAACAAAATTATTACTGGGTAAAAATTTCGAAGTGGTTTAATTATGATTATTGAAATTCATATTAGTACAATAATTATATTTTAAAATTTTAATATACGCCTTTTTTTTTCCTACACACTCAGATCAGTCCTCCCATGTATTACAATTTGAAGTTTGATTCGGTCAGGTGCTCTTACAAAATCTAGGATATTATTTGTCAAAACTTGTGGATTCATATTTGTATTAAGAACTTCTGAGAATATTCATGTTTACTTTGTTTAGATAGTCTTTGTCTAGTAAATACTTGTCTTGTCTTTTGACATGCATGACTCTGTGAGATTTTAATCTCTTCGTCGTTTTGTTTTCTTGGTCGTTTTGTCCTTTCTGTGTCTAATCATCTTAGTAATCGATCTTTACAATTCTCTCTTTAGTTGTCTGATTGGAAACAATGGAGAAACATCAACATATGTAAAAGAGATGGATGAGGCATTTGCTAAAGTTCATTTAGAGGAGGAAGATCAAGGTGGACTGTCGTATGAAAACACCCCTGATGAGCTAAGCGAGATTGATACACGTTGGTGTCTAGTTGGTCGCTTTCTTACGGAATCTCATATAGATTTCCAGGCCATGCAACATAAGATGGCATCGTTGTGGAGACCGGGAAGAGGTTTGTACGTTAAACAAATGGATAACAATAGATTTTTGTTTCAATTCTACCATGAAATGGATATCAGGAGGGTTAGAGAAGGGAGCCCATGGACCTTCGGGCGTTTTCACTTGGTTATGGAGAGACTTAAAAGTGGGGATGATCCAAGAACAATGGAAATCGGGAAGATTGACCTATGGGTCCAATTACATGGTATGACCCCAGGATTCATGTCTCAACGTGTGGCTACAGATATTGGCAATTATATTGGTAAGTATGTTGATGGAGACCCTAACAATTTTATAGGGGTTTGGAGAGATTATCTAAGGATTCGAGTGTCTTTGGCATTGAGTACTCCTGTTAAGCGAAGAATGAAGTTAAAGAAATCTGAGATTGAGTGGTGCTGGGTTAACTTTCAATATGAATCAATCCCAACTTTCTGCTTCATATGTGGGATGAATGGAGAAAAGTTTTGTGAGAAGATTTTTGATACTCCTATCAAGATGATTGAAAAACCGTATGGACCCTGGCTCCGGGCAGATTCACGAAGGAAAACTCATACCATGGGGGCGAAATGGCTTCGAAGTGGAGGAAGTTCTCAGGCGAGAAACTCCGGTGAGATGGGGAGTGTCAATGTGGATAAGCGTGATTCAGGGAAAGACGGATCTCTGCAACAAACTAGCGATACTCCAGGAAAGTCAATCATTTCCGAGGAGTTAATTCAGGAAGTAATTCAAGGATCAGTTGGCGAAAATCAGGGGATATTAAGTGCGAGTTTATCAAATCAAATAAGGAATAAAAATTCAATTTTAATGTTGGAGGGAAATAACATTGGGCCGGATACAAATGAAATAAGTATAATGGACCCGAAAAGACGTAGAGTGGATGGACCTTATGAAACCAATAAGAATATAATTCAGGCCAAGGATACACATATGGAGATACAGATGATTCTACCAACGGAGTCAAAAAACGAGTCAATGGCGAGTGCTGCTTTGCAGGCTCGCCAAGCATTATGAATGCTATAGCTTGGAACTGCCAGGGTCTGGGTTCCCCTGGGAAGATTCAGTTCCTAAAAGAAATGAACCGTAGTGAGAAGCCGTCGTTTGTCTTTCTAAGTGAAACTATATCCAGCCGTAGGAAAATGGAGTTCTTGTGTCACCATTTAGGGTTTGAATTTTTTTTTGCAGTGGATCCACAAGGTAAAAGTGGAGGTATTGTACTGTTTTGGAAGAATACGGATGGAGTTAAACTTTTGGGATATTCTCGTTATCATATTGATGTCTCGGTTTTTATGCAAGATGATAGTACTTGGAGGCTGACAGGTATCTATGGAGAGCCATCTAGAGCTCATAGATACAAAACCTGGGACCTGTTAAAGAATCTGTCAAGGGATGCCAACTTGCCATGGTGTCTAATTGGCGATTTTAACAACGTAACTTCGCAAGCAGATAAGAGGGGGGGACCTCCATATCCTAATTACCTTATTGAAGGTTTTAATGATTGTTTAAGGGAAGCTAATTTGCATGATCTTGAACTGACGGGACACCAATTCACATGGGAGCGAGGAAAAAACACTCAACACTGGACAGAGATTAGACTGGACAGGGTCTTGGCAAACTCGGAATGGTTAAGCATATTTGATCTGGCTAAAGTCTACAACCTAGAGGGCTCTCCATCAGATCATAGTCCTTTACTTCTTTGTCCAGAGCAACAGGTCAGAGGTAGGAAAAAACGTACTTTTCGTTTTGAGAATGCTTGGTTGACTGAATCTATTTGCTTTGAAATTATAAAAGATTGTTGGGAGGATGTGAGTGGTAGTAATATTACTCACAAAATTTCAAAGTATGCAGAAAGTTTAGAGGTGTGGGGGAGAGAAATCACAGGGTGTTTCAGTCGGCGCATTAAGGAATGTAAAACAAGGCTAAAGCTGCTGAGAGGAAGAAGAGATGGTCAGTCTATAGCTGATTATGAGAACACAAAGAAACAACTATTTCGAGTGTTAGACCAAAAGGAAATTTTTTGGCGTCAACGGTCCAAACAACTCTGGTTAAAAGCGGGAGAAAAAAATACCAGGTATTTTCATGCTGCTTGTAATAAACGTAAAAGGAACAACTATATTCAGAAATTGAGAAATGAAGAAGGAGAGTGGTGTTCTTGGCAGACTGGATTACAGGGTCTAATAAAGGAGTATTTTCAACATCTCTTTACCGCAGATCAGACACAAGGGGAGGTGGTCTTGAATTGCATTACTCGAACTGTGACGGAGCAACAAAATGGGCTGTTGTTAGAACCTGTTTCGGCTAAGGAAGTAAAAGAGGTCGTCTTTCATATGCATCCGGACAAAGCTCCGGGGCCAGATGGTATGACCCCGACATTCTTCCAGAGTAAATGGAAGGTTGTAGAAGAGGAGGTGGTTAAAATGGTCAGAAATTTCTTTGTCACAGGGATCTTACTGGAGGATATTAATGCGACCAACATTGTTCTCATTCCCAAAAAACGTAATCCTTCAAGATTAACGGAGTTGAGACCTATAGCTTTATGTGATGTTGTAATGAAGATCATCACAAAGGTTGTTGCAAACCGCCTTAAAAGAGTTTTGGATTCGGTAATTTCGGATACTCAAAGTGCATTCTTGCCGGGGAGGTTGATCACAGATAATGTAATGATATCTTTCGAAGTTATGCATTATTTGAAAAGAAAGAAATTTGGAAAGGAGGGTTTCATGGCGTTTAAGCTAGACATGTCTAAAGCAAACGATCGAATAGAATGGAAATTTCTTCATGATATTCTTTCCAGAATGGGTTTTGATAGTTGGTGGATTCATCTAATTATGCAATGTGTGTCAATAGTGAATTATACAATTGTTCATGGGGAGTTCGAAATGGGTCCAATAAATCCGAGCAGGGGTTTAAGGCAAGGTGACCCCTTATCACCTTACCTTTTCATCATTTGTGCAGAGGGTCTGTCCGCCATGATCAGGCATTACGAAATTAACAAGTGGCTTCACGGAATCAAGGTTTGCAGAAGAGCTCCAGTTATAAGCCACATGCTTTTTGCTGATGACAGTTACCTATACTGTAAAGCTGACTTGAATGAAGCAGGCAAAGTTATGGAGTTGTTGGAGTATTATGAGAAGGCTTCGGGACAGCGTATAAACAGAAGTAAATCCACGGTATTCTTCAGTGCAAACGTTATCCAATATAATAAGGATTTGGTTTGTCAGATCCTTCAAATCCCATAGGCAGATGACAATGCTCGATATCTGGGACTTCCTAATACTTTGGGAAGGAAAAAAACCGTGATCTTTAGCTACCTCAAAGACAGGGTTATTGCTAGCATCCAGAAGTGGAATGAGAAGTGTGTCTCTAGACCTGCGAAGGAAATTCTTATCAAGTCGGTTGCACAGACGTTGCCATCTTATGCTATGAATGTTTTTCTGCTCCCAATTGATCTGATTAGGGACATGGAGAAAGCAATGGCTAAATTCTTCTGGAATACTTCGAAGAACTCTAATTCGGGAATCATCTGGATGGCATGGTGCAGGATGACAGGTCATAAACATACAGGTGGACTAGGTTTTAAGTCTTTACGGGATGTAAACTTTTCGATGCTGGAAAAACAGTGCTGGAGATTTATCACGAATCCTGAAAGCTTGGTCGCTAGAGTTTATAAAGCTAAGTACTTCCCAGACACAAATTTTATGGAAGCAAAACTAGGTAATAGCCCTAGTTTCATCTGGAGGAGTATTGCTGAAGCTAGGAGTGTTATTTCTTCAGGGTCTAACTGGAGAATTGGTACAGGAAAGGAGATTGCTATTATGGGACAACCATGGCTGAACAATAAAGAGGACCCTTATATATCTACTGTTTCGCCTTCTCTGGAAGATCAAAAGGTATCATCTTTATTTCAGACATGAACCAAGGAATGGGACATGGATGTGATAGATGATATTTTTGATGATAGAGATAAACAGTGCATTGCCAACACGAGAGTGGAGCAAGAACTGGATAGTGATATACTTTGTTGGAAAATGGAGAACTCGGGAAACTATTCAGTGAAATCTGCATACAAACTCATCCAGAAACAAAAAGGAGCTTGGAGTACTGAATTGAGCAGTGTGTTCTGGAAGAAAATATGGAATGTCAAAGCACCTCCAAAGGCCTTACATTTAATTTGGCGTGCTGTTTCTCATTGTCTTCCAACTAAGACAGTTCTTCAAACAAAGCGTGTCGTTGATAATATCTGTCCGGTGTGCAATGAGGAGATGGAAACCATTTTTCATAGCTTGGTCCAGTGCAAATATGCAGCTTTATGCTGGCATATATACAATGATAGGATCAACACGGATGTTAATATGGATTTTTCGGACTGGTTAGAAGCAAACTTCTCGAATCATTTGGCTCAAACGAACGCAAGGATTATCATTTTATGCTGGTCAATCTGGAGAGCCAGAAATGATTTGTTATGGAATAATAAAAGATGGACGGCAATGAAAATTGTTGCGAAGGCGTGGGAGTATCTTTCACAGTGGAAGCTAGCTCAGACTAGAGGGTATTCAACACCAATTCAAGCCTCAGTTTCAGGGGATGGTGCAATTATCTGGCCGAAGCCACATCATAATGCAGTAAAGATGAATGTTGATGCAGCAACTTTTGTGGATCGAGAAGCTTCAGGCATAGGAGTGGTTACTCGAGATCAAGACGGAAGGTTAGTGTTTGCCAAAGTCAGATATCTTCGGGAGGTATTGGATGCAACTTTGGTGGAAGCCATAGCAGTGAAAGAGGCATTGAGTTGGGCAAAAGAGTGGTCGAACAACACTGTTATTATCGAATCCGACTGTTTAGTGGTTATTCAACTGATTCGAAGTAACAGTCCGCTGCGTTCAATGCTTGGGCAAGTGGTGTTGGAATGTAGGAGAATGCTTAGAGATTTAAACAACGTTAAGTTGTATTTCGTTAAACGGTCTGCGAATATGGCTGCACATGAGTTAGCTCGTGTGGCCCATATGTATCCTGATCGTATGCTTGATTGGAGTTCTGTTCCGATCAAAGTTAAACAGTGTATTTTGTATGAGTTAATGGAGTAAATTTGCATTTGGTCAAAAAAAAAAAAAGAACTTCTGAGAATATATATTAAACATCTTTAAATACTTGTTTTCTGATATTGATTAAAAGAGATTTAAGAATATATTCCAATAATCTAACAAAATCTATAAAATAAAATCTGAAAGGATATGCGAGTAATCTAACAAAATCTCGTATACATAGTGAAAAAGATGTATATGGACTTAGTCAACAAAGAAATTATTGGAGTATATTATTTTTTATTTTTATTTTGAACGATATAGGGGTATATTCTAATTTAACACTTTAAAGAGGAGATTCTATATATACAAAAAATAAATATACTATCCTTTAATCAATCAAAATATGAAATTTTTCTAAAATAGTTGTCAAATATTCTTTGAAAATCTCAAGTCTTATTCTGGAAAATGGGACTTAATTTTTTTCCCAAATAATAGGAGATTATATATTATACATTAGATATTTAATTTTTCATTTCTAACTCAAAACATTATAATATTGCAATGATGTAACTCACAAAAAATTAAAATTTCTTATTGCACGATTCATAATTCCATACAACCTCAGTACAAATTTAAAAGGCAATGGCTTCGAAAAAGAAAAAGATAAAAGCCATAAAAGCTTCACAACAAGATTTAAAAAAAAATCTAAAAGTTATATAATCTAGGCTCCAAGCTGTTTTTCGTTTTTCTCCTTTTGAACATGTAATTTCTGCTTACCTGCAACATGAACAAATCTATCAATGTTGAGATTAATCATGAATATAAAATATAAAAAAATCTTAAATTTTATTTAAGCTCTTGGAAAAAATATAAAATTTAGTTTGTGATCCAATTAATCACGACTAATTAAAAAATATTAATTATTTAATTTCAGTACCGAATCATTTTAAATCCCGATTCTGCCACTGCCGTTCAATAATTTTGAAAAACGATAAAATGCAAAATTTACATGCATAAAATTTGAGAAAGATCATACATACCAATAAGATTGATTGAATTAGTGCACCCTTCTCTTATACACTCAACCCAATCAGGACATTTTTCCACGCAATTGATAAAGCAAGGCAAACTAGGAGGTACACCTCCTTTGCAGCATATCTGATGACAATCTATACAACATTCACTATCTCCCGCGAATGTAACCCTACTAGCAGACAACACTAATACAAACACCAATACGGCTGTGTATTGAACTCGGAAGCTTTTCATTTTTAATTGTATTTTTGATACACTCTTAACTCTTGTCACAGCCTCACTTTGCACTACAAGAAAAACGGCTAAATTCGACATGCAGAATTTCTGTCGAATTTAACTAAAGTCGACGGTATTCTGTCGAATTTAGCTAAATTCGACAGAAATTCTGCATGTCGAATACGCTCGCGTCGAATTTAGCACTGTTTGTCGAATTTATCTAAATTCGACAGGCTAAATTCGACAGACAATGTTCGACCGATTAAATTCGACAGAAGAAATTCGACAGAATTTGATCGCATTTAGCAAGGCTACATTTTCAGTTAAAAATTCAAAATTTTGCCAAAAACTTGAAAATACCGCCCAAAAAATCCAAAAAAATTGAAAATCCCGCCCAAAATACTAAATGCGACAAAAACATGTCGAAATTTATATTCGACTGAAAATAGTAGAACAGTAATTTCGACTAAAAGAAGTAGCTTTTATTCGACCTAAAAAATAAGATTTGAATTGTAAAGTCGACTAAATTCTGTCACATTTGACATACCAAAATATTTTTTTTAGTTTCTGCTTTTGACCAATTCAGTGTAAACATAAAGTTATAATCACTTATACCACCTGTACAAATCTATTCTCAAACAAGCATAGACAAAATGCTAAAAAAAACAAATAAATACCCACTAATTGAAAATAAAGTCATTTCAAATTCAGTTGGTTATCAACAGGTTACATACGCTAAACATTCACAAAGGCCTTGGCAATTTTACAAAAGAGAGATTTGAACTTAAGATATGTTAAGTTACGAAAAATTGTTCTCAAAATACCTTACTAGTTCAACAAAAGAGTGGAGCTGGAAATATTCTAAAACTCAACTAAGCTAGGGGATACTTCTCTGCTTCGAGATCTTCATCATTGTCCACTGTCCGGTTCACCTCCACAACCTTGTCCACCTCTGCAGTCTTGTCCACCTCCGCAGTCTTGTCCACCTCCATTGATTTCTCTGACAGAACCTCCTCCTGCATATTTAACATAACTAAAATTAAGCTAACAAGACAGTAGTGAACCTCCATTGCTCAGCCTCAAAGTCTCAAAGTCTGCCAAATAACAGCTGTTGTTTTTAAAGGGACTCGATCACTAGCACTTACCAGGCATCACCAGTAAGTTGCTACTGAAAACAGCCTATCATGGATCAACTAAAATACAGCTAGCATAATAACAGAAGTATTGTCTTAAATCATGTCCTGATAAGTGATACCCAAAATGCATTCTTAAGCTAATTATTCTGAAAACATTAATCTAATCATGTCCTGGTTACTCTAATTATACATTAGTTTTATTTGTTCCGCCTTTAACAGGGAATGCAATATCATACAGCAGACTTATTCCAACGAGTCAACGACCCAATCATACAGCATACTTAAAATCTATACCAGTAACAAAGTGAAAACAGAATTGAAGAATTGAAGAGTTGTTATTAATAAACACGAATAACCTAAGTACATAACAATTAACAACATATTAATAATTAAGAGGACATATAAATTAGTTTCAAGAATAAATATATTATCATATATTTGTAGAATCATACCTCTACAATGACCTTCTCAGCGTCCTTCAAAATCTGAGGAAGCAAACCACCAGCTGTCCGTATATAATGCGTCTGCAACGATTTCTGATTCGGGTCCGGAAATGCAGCAGTGGCCAAGTTACGGAGCTCCTGATCCAAAATGGACTGCTTCACCTCACGCATAGGCAAAGAACGGATCATCTGCCTCACCTCATCCAGAATGGTCGACATCATCTGATAAAACTTGTCAGGAAGAGCAACAGAATCATGACAGTTGTCTATTTTTGGTTGGTTAGTCCACCGTGTTGCTTCGTACGCTCCGATAAGCTCTCCCACCGTGTCTTGAGGATGAAGGATGATCCTGCCCTTCTTCGGGGGTCTAGCCTGCATTGTCGAAATGATGTCCTTTATTCGATGAATCTCCATTTGGGTACGAGGGGAAGGTGGTTGATCAGTTTGCGACAACTCAACTATAGAATCATCTTGAGAAGACCGTGCATTTTTCATTTTTTCCTGCAACAAATTGGAAAATTAAAATTACATTTGTATAGTAGTTATGTCTTACTTTTTTGAACAAATATAAAACACACCTGTAAATCTTTCACAGCGGGATCATTAGGGTCATACAACATCGTCAAGAATTCTTCATCGGTGATAGGCATCTCTCCTTTGTCCTCTCTTTCTTCATCTATTTCCTATAAGATATAAAAGAACACCAAATCTCAACTAAATACGCATACAAATATGCAATAAGATTAGTTGAATACACGATATCACTTGTTAATACATAATCTTAATAAAAACTAAGATTAGTATAAAGAATCTACCTCACGTCTCTGCTCATATGGTATGGCCCCTGTGCGGGAGGTAAATTCCAACTTCAATCGAGCCTTTTGGCCAAGTTCTGACCTCATTGCAAACTGTGGTGTTCCCCAATGATCGCAGATAGCATTCCATGTGCGTTGAGAGAAGTAATGAGGGTTCAGAATCTTAATATCGATATCACGATATCCACAATCCAGCAGGTTATTCACTTTATCCTCTAAACGTTCTTTTTCCTTATTAAGATAAGACCTAAAGTTTCTCTTCAAATGGGCTCTCACAACTCTATCTCCATTTTCTGGTAGACAATTCTTGGGATATTCATAATAATCCTGCAAAACATATTACATATAGTATTAGATTAAATAATAAACAAGCAACATATAAAGCTGAAAAAAATACACAAGTATTTATTTACTTTAAAACTGTTAATGCAAGTGTTGTAAAATTCTTCACGCTTAGCTCCCTTCGCTTTCAGTGTATTTTCATCCCATTTCATCCGAACAATATGGCCTAGTGTTTTCTTGGGTTTAGCAGCCCTGAAACTGTATCAACATAATTAAAAAAAAAGACAAAATTTTACAAAAAAAAAAGGGCACTCACTGGATGGAAAAACATCAAGAAATAATAGAGTTCCTGTTTTAAAATAGAGTTCCTACGTCTCTACTGTTATTTCTTCGATAGTCCCTCACATATTTTTAATCCCATACAAGCTGTCATTCTGTTGCAGAATCTAAACTAACAATAAATTAATAGGAATTATGGGTTTATTTCAAGCATTCTCTGTAGTACTTTCCACTGCTATCCTTACGCAGTCAGTTATATGTATATGTATCTTTTATATAGTTATCTACTTGTTTATGCTCGGTGTATGTCATATGACTCATTGCTAGTGGTCTACCACTTGTTGCTCAAGTTTAATAATGTACGCTGATGCTCTTAGTAACATTATTTACTTACCCGAGCTACTTTTACTGTCTTATGTTCTCTATTTGCAGAGCAAAGTTGTTTTCAGAGTCTGAGAGCATACTTTGTACAAACATATGATAACGTCTGGTCATTAATATTGAGTTTTTAAGGAAGATATAATATTCATATAAAAATACTTTGGAGTGGACTAGAGAATAAAAAACAACTGCTTGAGAATGTTAAGTAACAGATGAATAGATTTCAAATATTTATATGTATAACCAATTAACTTCCTAGAAAAATATTCAAAATAATTAAATAAAAAGTTCTAATTCTATTCTTTATCTTTCGCTCACTCTGTGTGTGTGCACGTGTGTGTGCGTACGAGAGAAAACCATATAATGTAAAGGATAAAATGATTAGAAGGGAAATGACTTTAATAATTTCAGAAAACCATATATTAATGTAAAGGATATAATGTGTGTGTGTATGTGTGTTTCTGTGTACAAAATTTCAGAAAACGCCAGCAGCTCAATTAATAATGCTACATGCCATGCACATTCCTTAGAAACCGTGTGCACTGCATGAAACCTAGCTCAAGCTACTGTGATATGTATGCACACAAAAAATCATAGTCCTATTACTTGCCACTTAATTGGAATACAACCCTAGAGCTCCAAAAGCATAACTAACAAAACTGTGTCAAAAAGACGCTTTATAAACCATTCAGCAAAAACTTAGGAAATCTAATTCAAAATATTATAATCGTTGAAAACACAATCATGAGTTAAAAACAGATGTGACTTTAACTATTTCCTGTAATGTTTTACTTCTCACTTCTATATGCTCATTTCCTGTAACGTTTTACTTCTCACTTCTATATGGTCATATAAATACTGCTACCAAGGCATCTACAGTATGCATTTTACTCATTATTTAACATACCCTTTTCCGTTCTTTGTAAAACGTAGTGTTGGCTTGGCATCCGGAGGTGGTTTCTTCGGGTAGTCCCCTTCAGAACAGCTGCGTCGTTTTCTCTCAAATATAATTTGTTGGCTAGTGTTTCCCACCTCCCAAGACCCTTTTACATGGCTTTCTTCATCACTACCTTTGTGCGCTTCACCACCCCCTCCACTGGTCTTCTTGCTTCTTCCCTGATCATTACCCTTGCTTTTCTTGCTCTTCGGACCAGCCCATGGTACCTACATAATAAAGTAATTAATAACCCTTGCTTTTCTAGCAATTGAGTGGACAAAATTAAGGTCTAAAGTTCAGCTAACATAAGATTCTACACTACACTGCTACAGCAATTTTATTGCTGGAATTAAAAACTAGCAAACTCTTCATCAAATAACGACCTAATATCCACATTTTAGCAAAATAGACATCCTTTTTCGAAAATTTTACAAATAGTAACTAAGCAATAAAATCTTTATCCTATTCAGCTTCTACCGTATAATTTCATACAACAATTCACTAAGCAATCTCTGTAACAACATTCCATACACACTTTTAAACAAGCTAAGTGCAACAATTTAAACATCCTGTGATAAATAGAATTGTAGAAATCATTTAAAAATTAACAGCAACAAAGTTGTAAGTAAGCAGAAATATAAACATACCCCAAATATAATTGATATGTTTGATGACGAATTGGCCAAGATTTCACAATTGGGAACAAATTTATACACAAATTAAATTGATACAAACCAACAAATTGATACCGCAATTAACTACTAGTGTAAGTCCACAAAATTAAATAAACCCCAAATATTAGGGTTTATAAATTCAACGAGAGAGAGGGGAGAGAGAGAGAGAGAGAGAGAGAGAGAGAGAGAGAGAGAGAGAGAGAGAGAGAGAGAGAGAGACCCGAAAACTTGTCATCTGTTTAATCGAGCCTTCCTTTTCAGCCATGGCGGCAGCGCGGCGTAATTGCAAAGAAAACCTAATTTCAGAGAGAAAAGGGGAGAATAATTGAAATGGTAGAGAAAAGGGGAGAATAATTGAAATGGTAATAAAAAAATGGTAATTGAAATTGTAATTGAATTGAAATACTTATTCGATCGTTAACAGTCGAATTTAGCCGGTATATATATATTTGACTGCTTTTGGTCGAATTTATCGACCCATAATTTTACAAGTAGCAGCTCTATACTGCATAAAACCTGTTGTCTTCCTCTACTACAACACAATTTCACACTATAATTATAAGATCAACTTCAAATTTTAATAGTCCATAGATTAAGCAATAAATTTTTGATACAAATTTTATTAAAAATAATAATTACACTAAATCATCATTATCACTTAATTCATCATTTTCGTCTTCGTCTTCATCTTCTTTGTCTTTTGGACTTTCTTCTTCATCGCCGTAATCTACCGAATAATCATTTTCAAACATTCTCAAGTCAACAAAAAAATTCGAGGGATCACGAATAGTAATTGTTTCGACGTGTGATGATGAAGCATTTGACACTTCATTTTGTAAGGCATCGTCGTTTATTTTGATATTTTCTTTGTTTGACACACTTTCATCAACTTGTCGACTCTTTGTTGTTAGAACCGTGTACCATGATGATTTCGCATTTGTAATATTTGGTGCATAGTACACTTGATAGGCTTGGCTAGCCAACACAAACACGTCTTCGGCATTTAGCTTTGATTTGACATCAACGGTAGTAATCCGGTGTCTATCGACTTTGACATGTGTTGTGTGATCAAACCAATGACATTTGAAGACGATGACTTGATACCCATTATGATAGAAGAGTTTTAAAACTTCTTCTACTCTTCCATAATAGTTTCCATAACTTTCTTTGTAAGAAGTCCCTACATTTACAAATGTATAAAGTTTAAAAACATATAATAAATAATAACTACAACCTAAATATTGCTAATAAATAAAATTTCTCACCAATGACAACTATGCCGGAATTTGGTGAAGTGAGCTCATTAGCATTTACACAACTAAATTTGTAACCATTACACTTGCATGCTTTATAAGACTCCACTTTAAACGTCGGACCTCTTATTAGGTCTATAAATTTCTTCTTGAGCTCTTCATCATCTTGTACCTAAAAAAGATATACATAAATGTGTGAATAAAATAAATATACAAAAGTGTGTGCATAAATGTGTTGTAGAAAACACGTACCCTTCTTTCGAACCAATTTCCAAATTGTTCTTTTTGATATATTTCTTTTTCTGCATCATTGAGAAGGGGGTAATGTTGTTGTACTAACTTCTGGAATCCACTACATATTTAAGTTGAGAAAAAAAATTAAAAATTGTAAACTAAATTTATCATTTTTAAATAAAAATGGTTTGGAAGAATCTAACCGTAAATACTTTCCAACTTCCGGCGAATTTATAAGAACATAGTATGTCACGAGTCCATGTTCATCACCGCTCAAGATTCTATCTCCACTCCGTAGACTAGGATGTGTCGGATACGTGTAAACCTCTAACAAATTGACATCATGAAATTTTTGAGGTGCCTCATTTCGACGTAACCGATTATGCACTATCCCGCATTTGGAATCGAAAAACAACGAGCAAAAGTGTACACATTCCTCCTCAATGTACCGTTGTGCCATTGAACCCTCCGCTCGAGCTTTGTTTCCAACTTTCAATTTCAAATTGTGCAAGTATCTTTCAACAAAATACATCCAACGCCAATTAGCCGGGCCTCCCAACTTACACTCGGTAGCTAAATGTATAGGCAAATGCTCCATCGGATTAAACCACCCAGGAATGAAGACAGTTTCAAGCTTGGACATTATCTTCACTATATCTTTCTCCATTTTTTGCAGATCTGTGTATTTCAGATTCGACGAGCATAAATCTTGAAAGAAGTTGCACAACTCAATAATAGGATCAGCTACATTCTTCGGAAGTAAGTCACGACAAACAATAGGCAACAACTTTTGCATGAAAACATGACAGTCATGTGATTTCATCCCGCGAATGCAATTTTTCGACCAATTCACACACCTAGATATATTTGAGGCATAACCATCTGGAAGTTTCAATGCGACAATCCAGTTGAACAACTTATGAATTTGCTCCCGCGAAAGCACGTATGGTGCATGTGGTTTTGTGCCATCAGCTCGAATCCACAATTCACGGTGTACACGTAATTCTTCACAATCCTTTCTCGCTTTTGTGTTATCTTTGGACTTCTTTCCATCATCAAGAATTGTGAAAAAAATATTGTCAAAAACATTTTTCTCAGTGTGCATAATGTCAATGCAATGACGAAGGCTAAGTGTCTCCCAATATGGAAGCTCAAAAAATGGAGAAATGTGAGTCCAGTTATGTGTCACGCCATAATCTTTCGGTTTTCTCTTCGATGACTTTCCCGGAGGGGGAAACTGTATCTGCTCACACATAGTCTTTGCAAGGCATCCTGAATGTCTAGCACACACTGATCGTGTTTCAATACTTCCAAACCTTGTACTCTTTCTCAAGGGATCATTTGGTTCCAAAAAATATCGAGCAGTGCCATAAAAACTAGATTTACCACCATTTTTGAGTTGTTTAGCTTTTACCTCTCCCATGCAAACATGACATGCCAACTTACCCTTGGTGGACCACCCACTAAGCATGGCAAGTGCAGGAAAGTCGCTAATTGTCCACAAAAGCATCGCCTTCATTATAAAATTTGTACGTGAGAACATGTCATATGTTTCCACCCCGGTATGCCACAACTCTTTCAATTCATCAATTAGCGGCCTAAGATAAACATGCAAGTCTTTTGTCGGATCCGTTGGCCCGGGAATAAGAAGAGGCATGAACATGTATGGAGCCTTAGTACACATAGATGGGGGAAGGTTGTACACAACAACCACCACAGGCCAAACAGTGTACTCCTCTGCGTGTGAATCGCGAAAGGGGTCAAATCCATCCGTAGAAAGTCCAAGTCTAACATTCCGAATCTCCTTTGAAAATCTTGGAAATCTACGATCAAATTGCTTCCATTCATCTCCATCTGCTGGGTGACTTAATTGACCTTCAACTACAACTCTCTCATGGTGCCATCTCATACATTTTGCAGTCTTCTCGGCCATAAATAAACGTTGCAGTCTCATGGTAACAGGAAAGTAGCGCAAGATCTTTCGTGGGATCTTCTGTTTTTTAGGATCTTTTTGCACTTTGTATCTATCTTCTGTGCATATATCACAATGTGTCTTATTGCTGTTTTCCTTGTAATATAACATGCAATCATTCACACAAGCATCAATCTTTTGGTACTCCATATTCAACCCTTTAATCATCTTTTGCGCGGTGTAGTACTTCTCAGGCAATTTATGATCTTCGGGCAATACTAATCCAATAAGGTGAAGCAAATCATCAAAGGCATTGTTACTGCAATTATGCTTATTTTTCCAATGAAGCAACTCCATTACGAACTCCAATGTTGTAAAGTTGTCATTGTTTGGATAAATTGGCTCAGAAGCAGTATTCACCATCTTGTAAAATTCTTTTGCTGTTGCATTCGGTTCTTCCTCGAAATCCTCACAATCCTCGAAATCATCATCATATGCATCATACATATCATCATCTCTGTAGTTAGTATTAACATAACTTGTTCCAACTTCATCTCGCGGCATATCTTTCTCTCCATGACAATCCCATCTAGTATACCATTGCATGATACCATGTCGATACAAATCCACTTTCACGGTACTAGGATTCTTGTAGTACTTATTTTTACATTCTTTACACGGACATCTAATAAGGCCATTGTCTTCTTCTTGAAGATTATATATAGCAAATTTAATGAAATTATCCACACCACTTTTGTATTCTTCCGTTAAGTATTTTGCCTCATTATACCGGTTACGACCAACCCAACTACGGTCGGATGCCATCTACAAATGTGTACAAATCGATATAATTAAGAAAATACAATTCTAAACAAATAAAAGTAAATTGTTAATCTAATTGTAAACAACTAAATATGTCAAATACAACATATTTCACCAATCAAAACAATCATAAATGCAATTTTGAACATATATAAATTATCATTATAATTACACTAATTAAAAGAAAAACAATCATATATAATATTAAGAACAAAAGATAACACTTACTTGATGATTTTGGATGATCACATGGAAGAAAAAATGGAGAATTTGATGATTTTTGATAATCTTATAAGGAAAGAAAGGCTAAAAGAAGAGGAAAAATGGTGATTGGGGAAGAAACGGCTGCTGGAAAGAAAAATGGGCAGTAGGGTTGCCAAAAAGACAAGGTTAAATTCGACGCTAAATGGTCGAATTTATAAATGCAACAAGATTTTGTCGAATAAGAGAATGACAGTTTTTTGTCGCATTAATAATTCAACTGATTTCTGTAGCATTTGTAGCAAGGCTAAATTCGACAAAATATTGTCGAATTTATCTAAATTCAACTAAATTCTGTCGAATTAACAAATTCAACAGAAAATGGTCGAACTTTACTTAATATGACAAAATATAGTCGAATTTAGTGTTTAATTCGACAGACTGTGGTTACCTGTCGAATTTATTTTGAAAAATATAATAAAATTGCTATATTTTTTAAGAAATTAATATTGAAATTAATTAAATTTTTGCATATGCTTTTAAATTATTAAAATCTTTACATCCGTACGGTTGGATTACTTAAATTATTTTTTAATAAATTAAAAACTCCAACCCTAAGCAATACCCAAACCCTAAACCCTATATATTTAACCCACTTTATTGTTGATGTAACGACTTATAAAGAATTTTTTTATTTAGCAAATATTATTTTCTTAAAAAATTTATAATGAATATGACACGTCTTCTCAGTACTCTCATAATTGTTTTGTATTTTTTCAAACTAACTACATACTTATTTATTTTTCTTGAAGTATTTAATAAGTAAAAATACAAATTTCTCGTATCATTTAATATTTTTTTTGTACAAACTAAATTTGTACATATCATGACCGACATTCTTGTATTTATTGATATTTTTTCATGATATTTATTCACATTTAAATATTTAATAACGTTTTTTTAAAAATTGCAAAAACAAATTCGACGGAATTCTGTCACTTTTGTAATGCGACTGAAATCTGTCGAATATAGTTTTGAAAAGTGTGAAAAAATTTCGGCGGCAATATTCCCACAAAAACTAAAAGTTAAATTCGACATAATTTGGTCGACTTTTGAAATCTGGAATTAAAATTTTGGCGGGATTGTTCCCGCATTTTTTTGGCGGGTTTGGATTTCGACAGCACAAAAATTTCTGTCGAATTTAGTACTGAATTCGACATACTAAAAAATGTCTGTCGAATTTAGTACTAAATTCGACAGAACAATTTCGACAGAAACTAATTGCGACAGAATTGTGTCGAATTTAGCCGCAGTCTTAATTTTCAGCTGATATCCGTCGAATTTGGTGTCTGTCGAATTTATTCTGTCGAAAAAATATAAAATTTAGTTTGTGATCCAATTAATCACGACTAATTAAAAAATATTAATTATTTAATTTCAGTACCGAATCATTTTAAATCCCGATTCTGCCACTGCCGTTCAATAATTTTGAAAAACGATAAAATGCAAAATTTACATGCATAAAATTTGAGAAAGATCATACATACCAATAAGATTGATTGAATTAGTGCACCCTTCTCTTATACACTCAACCCAATCAGGACATTTTTCCACGCAATTGATAAAGCAAGGCAAACTAGGAGGTACACCTCCTTTGCAGCATATCTGATGACAATCTATACAACATTCACTATCTCCCGCGAATGTAACCCTACTAGCAGACAACACTAATACAAACACCAATACGGCTGTGTATTGAACTCGGAAGCTTTTCATTTTTAGTTGTATTTTTGATACACTCTTAACTCTTGTCACAGCCTCACTTTGCCTCACATTTGTATAAATAGAGAGAAGTAATAATATCTTGGTAGCAAAAGATTTGAAAATATTTGTATAAATAGCAAAAGATCTATTTGATTTTATTCTTTTTAAGTTTTAAAAGGTCAAAATATCTATATCGTATATGTTTATGGACTTATTGGCCACTTTGCATAAGTTTCAATCTTTGTAACCATATAATTTTATTTATCGGGATATAATCAAATAAAACGTTATTAATTATACCGAAAATTTCAATATATTTTTATATTAAAGACCATTATATGGTACAACTGATCAAGAAAAGTAACAAACAAAAATAACTTCCGTTATTTCATAACATCTAAAATTTCATTCTTGATCCATTGATGCTGCATCATTTTACAGGGACTTGTAACTGGACATGAATTTAAAAACATAAGTTCAAGGAGAATAATTAATGCTCTCAATCACAATTTAGTCCCCAAATAAGGATTTAAACAAATGCACTATATAATAAACAAAAAACTTTAAAGATCGAATTGTATATATAGAAAAAGAAATGTACTTGCTCTTTAATCAATAGAAATAAAGGAATTTTTTAGAGAATTGTTAGACGTTCTTATGAAAATCTTATATCTTATCCAAAGATATTGGGTTCACATTATTATTCAGATATTTACATATTAATATATTACACATAGACAGTAAGGAAATATTTAATATGTATTAACCACTGGAAAAACTATAATATTACAATGATATAAATTGCAAAATGATATTTTAATAATTTTTTTTTATTTATTGATATATTTTGTAACTAGGTGTTGCGTCCAAAATCTTTCATGAGTTCAGTTTAAGGCCCACGAAGGTTGTAGGCCCGATCTACTAGGAGACTATATTTCAGAGTCTAAAAGTTAGAGTCTACACATGTACTATTAGAAACAATGAAATCAGAGACTAGAAGATTTCAGAGTCCACGAGTTCTTTCTGAGACTACAACATGCCCTGACC
The DNA here is from genome assembly GCA_030848705.1 of Heracleum sosnowskyi. Classification (NCBI taxonomy): domain Eukaryota; kingdom Viridiplantae; phylum Streptophyta; class Magnoliopsida; order Apiales; family Apiaceae; genus Heracleum; species Heracleum sosnowskyi. The sequence continues at coordinate 132,246,519 of CM061240.1, forward strand.
AGTTTAAAAGATTTGAAGAATCTGAAAAGTGCATGAAGAATCTTTGAAAAAATAGAAAGGAGTGTGCCTGAAAAAAATGATAAAGTTAATTGAAGAAACTATAGACAACAAAAGTGTTATAACGAAAGCAAGAAAGATTATAATAGACGTAAAAAAAGAACACAGATGCCCAGAAAAGTTTTATTGATCTTGAGGATACAGATTACAACATACGTTTCCGTTTCCTTATTCGTTCTGTTTAAGGAAAGATGGTCAGCTGCTTATTCACCTGTCAAAATGTAAAATTCCATTCTCATTATCATCCTTAGCCCCCATCATCCCACATACTACCTTAACCTTCCCTGGCTGCTACCCCCACCCTGTATCTACTGATTAGATTTCTTTCTTAACCCTTTAGATACATAAGGCTCTGCACATAGGATATGGATAATTTTTGGTGGCCAAATGTTGCTCGTAATCTAGATTCATATATATCGTTGACAACGCCCTGTTGAAAGAAATTAGAATGTCATAGCTAAGAACACTCAGTTGAAAGAAATCGGGATGTCAAACCCTCCACCTTGTGTTAGACATTGTAGGATGTTATTGTATAGTAAAGTATACTGCGACCTTGTGTTAGACATTGCAGGATATGATATCGTATACCACAGTATAAGGATCTTTTCTTAGGTAATGTTGTAGTGAAGTTTACTTAACCCTACGCGGCTTTAGCTATGTGTATTAGGTTATATTCTGCAGTGTCATTACTAGAACATGTCCTCACTAACTCAAATGCCGAGGACCTTTTTCTTGGTAGTGAAAATCAGCAAGAAGTCAAATCCGCGAGGAAATATGCTTGAATATTGGCAGTGATAATGCACGAATAATTGAGAACAGAGACAGTCCAATGTCTGATAGAACTGTAAATGGAATAATTACTACTTCCAGACACAATTAGACGAAAATATGTGCTATGTTATCAGAAAATAGGCACAAATGCAGTTCTGATCAATAGGGAAGACCATATATCCTCTACTATATAGTAATATTTACAAGGGTTATTAACACTTTGGCCCTTTAAGCATTGTCCGTTTGAGCACATAAACCTTTGATGGAAAAGTTTGCAACTCCGTGCCTTTTATGTTTGTCCTTTGTACAGCTCAACCCTATTTTAAAAATCTACTCCAGTTTTACCCCTCACCGGATTTCTGAATTCCATCTACAAAGCTGCAATTATGGATTTAACCTCTCTTGCATGATCTGTCGAGTTGAATTATTGGTTATCCAATCGAGTTCGAGCATATGCTCGATTCAAACTTGATAACCAAAAACTCACTCGGCTCAAATTACAGCCTAATGTGTAGGTTTTGGAATTAGCAGCAGCAGCTTAAAGAATGCATACTTCATATCTTTTTTTCCTTTTTTAATTTTCTGATTGCATGCTTCATATTTTTCTTGAATTTGTAAAATAGATTTTGGATCTTCAGATAAACAATATTCTAGTCAATATAACAGTTTCGAATTCAAGGTCGGTACCACATATTAATATGAATGATAAGAGCTACGTTTTGCATTATTCTTTATCCACTTCTGTGCTCCTCCCACCATTCCATTGTTATGAAGTTACAGGTTAATCGTAATCTAAGCCATGTTTTGTTCAATCTTCTTCTGGAGTCCATCCTTCTTGGCTCCAACGAACTTGTCAATTTCTTTTCCTTTCTTCATCAGTATGAATGTTGGCATTGCCTGCACTCCATACTCTCTAGCTACATCCTGTTTAAAGAAACTCAGTTAATCAAGCAAAACTATCCACTAGAAATCATTTTATTTATCGGAACTCAAAGAAAATCAAGGGAAGCAATTGACTGTACGTCTAACTCATCTACGTCAATCTTGATGAACTCAACATCTACATAAGTAGCAGCAAAGTCGCGCAGAATAGGCTCCATCATATGACATGGTCCACACCATGAGGCTGTGAAATCAATAACCATCTTCAAGACAAAATGAAGTGATTATCAGAAAAAGCATATTAAATCTAACAGCTACTTTATATATTAGATTAACTACATATTAGACAAATTTTAAGGATTCACCAGTTTATTCGTTCGTTTGGAAGCTTCAAAGTGGCTTTTCCATGTAGCTGAGGAATGAAATGAGATGACCTGACCAGACTTCTTTGGTGAAATATATCTATTGCCTCCATCTGTGGAAGCAAAAACAGAAGAATGTCTAACTCCCATTATTTTAACTGTTTAATGAAGGATCAGAGAGATTTTCTTGCTTGAAATATAGAACTTTGAATGCTTCCATTTATAAAGCTGAATAATTGTAGTGGTTAATAATTTATAGATAGTGTGGCATATGATTCTGTTTATCTTTAAAGGGAGTTTTGCAGATATGTGAAGCATATGTACCCCCTATACACTAGGCGATTATGGTTCAGTGGCCTGGAGGCACACTTTGTTCATACTGGAGTGGCTCCGGAAACGTACGTATTACCTAATATATATCGAGATATTAATAACTAACTTTAGCGAAATATTAAGAAGACTGTATGACATGTATACATAATATTTATCGAGATACTAAAAACTAACTTTCGTGAAATATTAAGAAGACTGTATGACACGTACACATAATATTTAGCGGTCTCTCTACATGTATTTTTGATGTATCGAATGTATAAACTGAGTTTTGAATGTTTATGTAAATAGTTAGGGCGGTAAACGAATAGCTCATGAACACTAAAATAAAAAATGAAAAAAAAAAAGTTCAAACTCACTTGAGCTAACTAATTATCAATTTCGACTCAACCCGGTCTCAAATTTTAATCTATTATCTTCAAAATATTCGCAAATTGGATATTTGGATTGTAATTTTGAACTCAAATTATGAAGATTATTATGAAAAATCAGGCTATATGTTAAAAAAAATTCAAGCTTTAATGAGCCGAGTTCGAGCCGAATAATTTCGAGAGCACATGCTAATAGCTCGACTCGAGCTCGTTAAGCTTAACGAACACAATTTTGTGTTTGAGCTTGAGTTCTTAACAACCGAGCTGAACCAAGTCCTTATCGAGCCGAGCTCGAGCTTGTTCACGAAAGCTTTGTTAACAGCTCTACGAATAGTCAGAAGATCTTTCGATGACAATACTTGACATAGTGATGATGCAAACGCCACAAAGCAAGATCCTTCCATACAAAACTAAAAGAATAAAGTTCATATCATCAGAGAACATATATTCATCTGTAATAAAGTGATTCCGAATGCCAAGTCCACTGCCAAAAGCACTACTTCTGGTGGTATCCCTTTCTCAACTAGTTCTCTAGTATTTTAGACCTCAAAGTAAAAGAATATAACAAATTCTGATAAAATAACCAATTATAGATTAAACTATGATGTATAATAGATTGTACAAGTTAATCTCCTGCAAGGAATTGAAACGATTGCAACTTCTGATGCATTGGCTACTCAAATGTCAAAATTCCAAAAAATTTACTGGTACCTAACATCCTCTGGAAAACCATAATTAAAAGTTATACAGAAAATTCTGGTATTGATGTATCTACTAACGTCTAACACAACAATAACTGGAAATTCAATTTTAGTTCTCATTGATATAAAAGAAACTTGCATCGCATAATTGCCTTTTAAGGGCATATAAGAAAATTGTTGGTTTCACAGAAGAAATCATCCCCGCATCTACCCTTCAGTCTCTGGAAAGAAAAGATGGTCAAGATTGATTGCATGTTTGTAATGAGTCATCCCTCTGGCTGTCTTCCAATTACTTGGTTAACTATCGACTGGAATAGGATATCACAAGCATCATAATATGATATCAACAAGTTTGCTGATTCTTAGATATCTGCCCTCAATGCTCTACGTCTTCAGGAAATCTGACCTTTCCAGAATATACATACAGCATCTCCTCCTTCCATGTCTGCAATGATGTCAACTTGTCAGCTATGAGAGACATGTTTGTTATAATTTGTGTATTCACTTCAATTCAAATTTGACCTAAATCACCCTTCAAGTATTAAATTTACCTCGTGCCGAAATGAAATCCTCATGTGAGGAACATTTGTCTTGTGTATATCGTTTCCTTCAGGTCCTTGCTTAAAATATTTTTTTCCCAGCCAATGCGACTAAAAACAAAAAGTGTAAAACAAGTGAATCTCGCATCTGGCGAGAATATGATATCGAAATAGTTACGTTCATATTGTGAAAGACATTTGACCCTTGTCTCATAATTTGATTTTATTTTGCCAACTGAACATCCACCAAAGCCCTTTGGCCGCATAAAATATTTTTCATGTATATTTATCAACTTGCAACAAATGAAAATCATCAGCTTAATATGTAATGTGTTGCTTAAATGCTTCTTAACCCGATTTCTCACCTTGGCTGCATGTGAGAATCCTGATTGATAAACAGAATTCCTTGCAATCTCGCACATGTCACATGAACTCAGCTTCCAAACCTGGAACACACTAGGTTACTATTATTTTTATGTACATTATAACACTGTAAAACTTTTGAACTAAGATCAACAAAACCTTTGCTGCAACACTATATTCTTCCACTAGAGCTTCCTTCGTTAGATGAATTTGCAGGGGATCATCACTTGAGAGTGAAACATTCAAGCCACGCTGGAAGAATAAGGGGAATGGATTGCGATGATAGTCCAGGAAAAGAGAATTATTACTCAGAGGAGACATGGCTAGTCCAACCTGGAGATTTAGACAGAATTTCATAGATTTACTTGGGTCTAATGAAGAAGAGGTAGAGTAAATTCATCAATTAGTCAATCAAAGAATATATTTATAATCTGGAAACATGGTAAAATGAATTAAATTAACTACACATGTATTGGAAGTTTCATTATGAGCTGTAAATTGTCATACGAACAACAGTTTATATCTCCGGATGATTCAAATGGAGAAAACTATACCATGCAGTTTATAGCATAGTTGTTTGATAAAACTCATAAGTGATAGAAGGAAACATATACTGATTGCATGATATATGAGTACTAGCTAGGTTCAAAAATATACATTTCTAGTAAGGAAAAATAGATTAACGAATTAACATTATAAAATATACAACATGGTATTATAAAGATGATAAACAAGCAATTATACAAGAGAATAAGTCTCAATATCTCAGAGTAATCTCGAAAAGTATATCAAAAGACAAACCTGGGCAAGGTAATAGAGATATTGCAAGACGGGGGATTTCCTCAAATTAATTCCATGAGATATGTTATGACATAGAAGCAACCCAGCAGCCAAATGGTCAACATCACCTGCCTGAAAATTTTGTCATTTTAAGCTCAAGCTGAATACTTAAAATAATCAATTGCCAGATAAAAGCAATTAAAATAATTACCTCTCCACAGTGAGGTCGGAATCTGATTGTGCGCAGTCCTTTAGCTTCGCGAAGCTGCACATGAAGAACGGACAAAAGAAATAGAAATCAGCTTAATGTGATTCCCAATGTTTACCTTTTCTCAGTGGCGGGATATTGGGTTATTTTTACCAAAGGCTTTCCTACTTCTGGAGGGGAGGGGGTAGTACTGACAAACACTACAGAGGATGAAAAATTGACAACAAACAACAGGAGATGGCATAAAGTGATGCTACTTATTCAAAGTAATACGGTTATTCTATCCACTATCTTATGTTCCTTTTCAAAGTAATACGGTTGAGTAAGAAGCACCAACAAAAATGCCATCACTCCGGTATAAAGGAGATTCATAAGTTGTGAGAGGTGGAAATAACATTACAGTGGAGCAGCTCCACATGTATAAATAGATTAGATACTACTTCGAGCGAAGACAAATAAAAAACCTTATTCAGAGTGAACAAGTTAGCATAGATGTAGTAAGCATAATAGGAGTATGCTGGATTGAAATCATTTGTCCACTCAGATGGCTTAGGCATGTGCTTGGTCGGACGCCTTTCTGGTTTACTTTCATCATCTACAATGTCGAAACCCACAACCTATGCACACAGAAAAAAACCTATTATTATGAGATTAAGAAAGACTGAAACTCAAGTTTACCATATTCCATACATCCATGGAGATCATGGGTCTGTTTACATGATTTAAAATATATCAGAGATACTGTAAATAAGATAAACACAGGTGAAATGATCAACATAGAGGACACCAAATACAAAAGATGAAGGACTAATGAACCTGCATTAGGAACACGTGTAGTTGAGGATGAGATTTCGGATTAACTGTGACCTCAAAAAGAGGGATGAACACGTTATCCAGAATGGTCTGGAAGGATGTAACAGTTCCCATACTTCTATACACATTGTAAAGCCGTGGGAGCTGAAAAAACAAAATAACATATTACTAAAATGTGTGGACTGGTTTGAAATTTCAAAACAGTACTAACACAATGACAAGTATGCTCCTCCAGGTCAAATCCTATGATGCAGGAATATATGCTACATATCTCGAAAGTTTTGATTTAAGAAGCAGGAACTTAGAAGTACTAGCTTCATTTAGGAACAACATAAAAGAATTTTTTTTAAGAAAATACATAATCTGATCTTGCTAATGACAACCACTTACATATGAAGTTGGACGATCCATCCATTTACCCCTCAAGACCCCATCTTACATTGATCTATTCAATATGCTAGACAATTTGACATGTATATCCCTTCCCCGATCTTGGGACCAATTGACCAATGGGCAAAGTTGTACAAACAAACAGTTTAATTATTTTCTGACCGTAAGCGCTTAAGCTAATATGAAGTCTGCCAGAAGTACTATTACATGTGTATCAAGAGTTCATAATACATTATAAATTAAGTTGCATCAGATATTATTAGAACAAACATGATGTTTGGGGCATAGCCATTAGTCCATTACATATAGAGTTAATATGTTGATATCTGGGAACTAGATACAGGAAACAAAGAAACTGTGGTTCACTAGATTTAAAGTGACAAAATAATTTATTTATTTATTTTTTGCTTCTTTTTTGCGAAGTTGAGGGCAAAATGAGTTGGAAAATGCTAGTGCATTATGTTTGGGTATTCACATATATATATGCCCTTCCTCTAACAAAATATTAATATTCAACTTTATAAATGGTGAATCACAGAACTTCAAATGCTCACACATCACTGCATTTACTGGTGTTACCTGGATTAACCAAACAGCATTGTCACTATATATTGAATTGTTGATAAACCAGCTCGCCAGCTGATCCCATTCACTTTGTTTCCTTCCATATATAGACACTCTATACTCGGCCATCTGAAGGAAAAACAAGAAAAGACGATTAATGATTTTATACTTATATGACACACTTGACCACTTGTTAAACAATCATGTTTCCATTTCTATATACGTAAGTGAATATGCGCTAATATGAAAGGTGTTGTAAAATTCAGCATTACCAAGTTCAATAAAATAGATTTGGAGAGATGCAGCTCTTTAAGAGCAAAGCTAATTGAAAGTTAACAAACTAGGTTGGCTAAATACTAGACAGGTTCTTAAGTGGCACTACTAAAGAACTATTGTGTGTCAAGGCGTCAAACAAACAGAAGACACCTGGTGTATCTGAACCAAAAAGCAACACTCACTCATTAATTTTATGGAATATTATTTCTTCCTTGTGCACTAAAAGACTAATCTTTTCAAGGCCATCAACAATTATCTAACTTCTATTGACCTTGCGAACCTATAGTAGGACCAACCTCATGATACTAAAATTCCAAATTGGCTGAGATAAGCTTTTCCATGGCCGTGGACAATCCATGCTATGTGAGCTCAACATAGATTATGCTTCTAAATAGAAACAAGGAAATTTGAATACAAATAAAAGTGCAGAAAAGAGCGGGATAATTATTAATAGAACCTAAAAAATCAAACACAAAGGGGTCACACCTGGTATTTACTTGCTTCCAGATCTAACAAGACTTGTTTTGTCACTTCTCCCAGGAAACGACCTGAAATATCATTATGCATCACAATCCAGTTTTGTTAAGATAGGCAGTCAGATAATAATTCATATCATCAAGATGTCAAAATGGCCAATAACACGAACCTGGATTGCTAAATGCAAGATTTAATGTCAACATATATATAGCAGATAAAATTTAGATAATAAGACCAGGAAAGTAGTAATTACATAAAAAAAATTAAAAGAAGGTTATCAGTGTACAACTAATCAGCAATTGGTGGAGTAGTGATCAGCTTTCCATTGCAGATCCAGCTAACATTTTCAATGAGGGACAATATATTCTCAACGAACTTTCTTAAGCATTGTGTCGCAGACCCAAGCAAATGAAAATAGTACATACTGTGTGGCAGGATAGGTGCAATTTAAAGACCGACTTACCTTGGATGAGGTTGTCCTGCTTTAGAAATATTTCTCTAAGCCTGCTCTGACCACAAGGATTATATTTCAGATTGAATGTGTCAAAACGATGAAACGTACTCTTATCCGCATGCACATCCAACAAATCAACATTCAGATCGTACCTGCAACAGTTGGTTGTGGACAACGATTATTTTTGATATATTTTGAATAGGCAAAAAAAACTCAATGAGCAAAACAGATTGGTTGCAAACCCATTTAAATCCAAGCTTTCAAAAACTTCCTTCAGCGTAAGATACTGGCCATCGCGGAATATGACAACCTGCATCATATAAATCAGTTTAAGTGTTACATCTGTTGATGTACATCTGTCTATATACCTTTTAGTCTTTTACTAGAGATAAATTTACTGAAAAAAGAAAAATTGAGCAAACTATTAACTAAGATTACCTAACTATGCCAATTAAATAACCTATAAGATGTAATCAGAAACAAAGTTTTTACCTCGTCTGGTTCTGATCTTAATTTTGACTTGATGAAGCGTAAAAGATGCTTCTGGTTCATGCATGCAGAGTGATGCACATGTGTATCCACCTTTCTAATATTATAAAAATCTCGATGTGGTGCACTTTTCTGAGCTAGAAACTCCCTATCTCCATTTACTAACAGATGAAGACGAAATTTCTGTAAAGTATGAAAGTGTAAGAATATAGACCTCAGCCAACAAGTAATAAAAGTAAAAGCCTGAATAATTTTTTTGAGATTTATTACCTCTTCAAGGAAACGCAGTCGATGATAACATGCAGAGCGAACATTTCCAACAGATATTATTCTTAGAAGGTGATGCATGTCAGTGAAAAAAGTTGTGGCGCTAGCGACCGGGAAAAGATCTACAGTGTCTAAAACATTACCAAAAACATATAAAAAAATTATTAGTGGGTTTTCAAATTTCATACAACCAAGAGTGAGTAATCATACATGAAATACTATATATTATATAGCTTGGGCCATTAAACCAAATATCTTTCAAAATGCTTACCAGTTTCACTGGCATAAACGTGTATAACTCCATCTTCCATCCTAAAATGGTGCTGCTTGTGAAGTAAAAATCAATATTTAACAAGTTGGTTAATAGAATAATACTTTTTTTCATCCGAAATTAATGATATAAAAAGTAAGAAGCGACTTTAAGTCATATACTAATTATTAAAACATAACAGCTGAAAACTTACGGAAGTTGCTTCAACAGGGACAAAATGGAATGGATCACTGTTTACATGCAGTACATTTAAGTCCTCAGTGCTTTTCATCCATGGTGCAGTTTCTTCCCTGTAAACATATTTCTCACGCAAATCTAAGCATTCACGAATCATCCTTCTTACTTCTTCATCTTCAATGTTTAGCGACTCTAAAAGTATATAACAAGTATCAAGCATCAGTAGATAGATCAGTAGACTAATAATACACAACAAAGTGTCAATCAATTATCTCTAACATAAAAATGTGAGTAACATGCTCCTCTTTCACAAAATTACTAACGCATATATAATGGTGCTTCCTATATGGCAGTTGAATGTGCAATCAAGACTCAAAAGCTAAGGCTGTGTTTGTTTCATGACATCATAATCCCTGGACTATTATCTTATTTACTAGATTTATCCCTCAAGTGATCCCATGGATTATATTTTAATCTCTTTGTAGTTCAGATTTATGGTAAATAATGATACCTCAAGAGAGGGTGGAATTAAATGGTTCCTTGTAGTGAACTAGAAAGTGATAGAAAATAGTCCATAGGATATATTTAAGTTTTGAAAATGACAAAATGAGTTCAAATTCATAGTCCATGGATTATAATACTTGCAAGCAAACATAGCCTCAACATAGAAAGAAACTTTGGAAGCTCAAGGGATTATTATCATTCACTAAAAACAAGAACTTAAGAATACCATGCGCTGAAGTTGGCAAAGGTAAAATGGTTCTGGCAGAAACTTTATCATTTTCTATGTTGTACAGTGAAGATGTATCCCCCTTTCTACTGCCTTGTCCATTGCCACTTGTTTCATTAGCAATCAAATTATGGTTTTGACTTTGAATAAAGTCCAAATTTTCAGCTTCAGGTGCAAGATCGGATACCGCTTGTATGTCTGCATATGAAGCCTACCAAATGATAGCTACGAGTTATTTAAAAGAATCCAGTTAAAGCGAATGCCGACAAAGTATTACACCTTAAAATATAGAAACAAAAGAATTAGGACAAAGAAAAATGAATTACATTGAAATACTAGCATCAAAGTTCACCGTTTCAGTAGTTACAACTCCTTTTTTTTTTTGCTAAATAATCAGTAGTTACAACTCATGGTCTATTGGTTTGGCTAATTACATGAGTACAGGAAGTAGGTTGGATTTGTACCTATGTATTAATATCCAAAAAGCTTTAGATATCTTGCTACATTATCTGGGAAGATCACAAAATATATTATTCTAACCATTTTTCAATCCGAAAATTTGGCACTCATTTGGTTGCATGTCTATTGGTGTTGAATAAGAGGTCAACTCAAATATTATTAAATAATCAAAAACAAAACTAAGAAGAAGCATTGACCATTGAGGTCATTTAAAAGTTTAAGTGTGAACAAATTCTAAACAACATTTACAAGGTGGTCAATAATCCAGAGATGCACATGTAATAGTACTATTGTTCTGTACTCTGTTTATATCATGTTTCCACTATCAGTGACTCTCAGAACCTAACTCTAAATTTGCCACCTAGAAATTCCCTCAAATATTGTTTCTCGCTCATCTCTTACAGAAGGCTAAAGACATACATCATTCGAGATATATTAAGCATATAATTGTCTAGAAATATAACAAGTTCAGGCAATTAGAATTACATGGTCAGCTGAAGAAACTAAGTTTTCATCATAGGTGCAGTATATATTATCCTCTTCAATTGTATGATCCATGACTTCTTCATCAGAATGTTCCACACTTTCAAATGCATAGCCACCCGAGGATCTTGGTGTTACAAGCCTCCCGACCGATGCCACCCGCATCTTTTCACCTGGAGAAAAAAAATAGAAAGCAAACATTGAAGTGGCATGGTAAGCACGTAGATTTAAAATTATGGAGGAAATATAGAATACTTTTTGAACACCACGTACGAGTAGTTCAACTAACAGACTTATATTTACAGGCTTGAGTCCAGACTAAAAAGTAAAAACAGACTTGAATAAGAAGATATAACAAGTAAAGAAAGTACAAGTTGAAAACAATCTTCCAAAAGGCAAGAAACCGATGGAACAATCCAAACTCCTCTGATCTCTATGGAAGTTTGTACTGCCTATTTTTGGCAAGCAAATGTTATGTTCTTAACTTTTATGTGACGGGGATATCAGATGCAATAAACCTTTTACTCCATGTCATAACCTATAAATTAAGACAAGTTAGCGGTCTTCTTACCAGCCACTTTTTCATACTAGCAATTATTGAAAACCCAAAGGTATTCTGATGATACATATGTAAAGCAAGCTGATTAGGCTATCCTAAAATTTTCTCCTTACTGTCCTCAAATACATATTCTGAACTTTGAGCTTTATATCAAATATACTCGGTATTTTGTATAGCCAAGATTTATAGTTTGAGCTGTAAACTAACATAAATTATCTATCACAGTTATATTTACCATACTGTTTAGTTGTTAAAGTGTAGGGAGCTTAGTGTTCAAGTGGGAGTTGTGTAACCAAACTGTGGGCTTAGGCCATCCACATTCAGTAGCTGTGAAACAAGGATATTCATTATTGTATCTTGTTACTGAAGCTATTATATTAATTAAAAAAACAATAATATATTCTCTTACGAAGTTGGCAAGGGACCAGCATTTTGGTCAAGAGAGAAAAGGGAATCAACTTGTTTATAATTCCTTATTATTTTACACTGATTTCCCTTATTTACTCTTACTCAACATCGCATTACACTTGGCTTAACATAAAAACTGTTAATCAGTAACCGGGAAGCCAAATTTGTTGATAATTGACTCGTTATCAAGCCACTAATATTCAAAAAGAAAAGTAGTAAGCCATAACATCTATTCACCCCCTCTAAGTCCTTTCTCATAGTTCAAGAGTAACAAAGCTACTCGAGATCAAGCTTTAGCACTTCATTTCAAAACATGAAATGTTACATCCACCAATACAATCAGTTTCTTAACACAATAACATTATCATTAAATGTTCAATTAATCACACATTTACAGCACGACTAGATATTTAAATCACACGACGACTTCAAAATAACACGTTAACATTAAAATCAAAAAGTGAATCACAAAACAACAAAAAATGTGAGTACATATATTTTTTACCATCAGTATGATCAGTCCGTAGAGGCGGCAATCCAGAAGGAATCAAATTAATCTCCATCGAATTCGACATCGAATTAATCGAATCCTGATTCAACCACTCATTAGGCGAACCTACATTCGGAACAGAAGACGAAACTCTATACCACTCCACACTACTCTCATCAACCTCAATTCCTCTGCTATATTCGGCAAACTTATAAACATCCGCATCGGAAACAAATTTGTTCTCATTAGTTGTGAAAGTATCGAGACGAGATGACTTGCGGCGCAGCTTGTTGAGGCGATGGAGGACTTGATCGACGCTGCGTTTGTGAATGTAGAAAGCGGAGATTGCCATCACGGATGCGCCGAATAGAGTTGCGAGTGCGAGATGGAGTGATGTTGATGATGAGGATGAGTCCATTTTGGAGGTTTGAGTAATGGGGGTTATTGAGATGTGTGGGTTTTTATAGGGTTTATGAGTAAAGTTAGAGCATCTCCAATGGCAACCCCTATTTTCATTCCCTAAAATATAATAAAATAATCATTACTTAAAATATAAGGGATCAAAAAATTGTTTTGCTCCAATGGTGTTACCTATATTGGTTACCTATAATTTAAAAAGTACTATTTATTCAATATTTTAGGTAATGTATGTAATGAGTGGGAGGATTGGAGTAGATATATATTGTATTATTGGTGATGAAAGATGACGTGGCATTATAGGGGATTGCTTTTCTATCCCCTAAATAAGGGGTTGAAGTTTCTCTCACCTAAAAATTTTAGGGGATGAGGAGCCCCATTGGAGTTGATAATTTGGAGATAAATCCCTAAAAACTTCCAACATGACATATTATAGGTAAGGATTGAGAAGCATTGGAGATGCTCTTAATGTTGTTTTGGTAAAGAGTTGTGTTGGGATGGGATAGGAATAGGAGTCCCGTGTTGCTGTCTGGTTCGGTTCAATTTATAACATACGTGTCCTGAATTTATAGTATTTTTATTATAACACCTTTATAAATAATTTCGAAAAGAGGAACATAGGTCGACCGGCTCGAGTTTGAGCTCGACTAAAAAGTTTGAGTTTGTGTTCGACTGAGTCTTCAATTTTAGGCTCGAAGTTTGGCTTGTAAAAAGTTTGATATGTTCGAGCTCGGCTCGAAAGCTCGAATCAATTTCACCGAATATTGACAAAAGTTCGAATATGATTGATTCGGCTCGAGTTCGACTCGATTGTATGGCTCGAGTTTGACTCAAATTAAATACTAAATATTTAAATGAATATGCATATATATATATATATATATATATATATATATATTTATAATATATAAAAATTAAAAAGGCTCGATTAGGCTCGCGAACCTTATTAGCCGAGTAATTTGAAGCTCGAGCTCGGTAGAATATTCGAATAGCTCGAGCTCGAGCTCGGCTCGATTATTACCGAGTCGAATTCGAATATTTTATGAGCCGAGCTCGAGTAGCTCACGAACTGTTTGACTCGTTTACATCCCTAGGTGTCGTCTTTTAATTCATTTTATTTAGCGGAGTTTACGTGTATATATGGAGGATTTTATTTATTTAAAAATATACATTTAATCAGATCCGGTCAAATAAGCATTTCGAAATTATTTTAGGAATACTTTTGGAAATTTAAGCATTTCTCATTTTGATGTGACAAGTTTTTATGAATTTATCGGAAATTTAGCTTATCGGAAGTTAGGATTTTCTTATGTCAGAACTTGATTTTTTTGAGTGTATTAGATTTTTTCTGTAGTGTGTTGAAATTTAGATTGACGATATCTTTCATATAAATGGAAATACAGAAATCAGAAATTCTTTACTTTTTGGAGTCTCAGGAGTGAAGTGAAACCACCGTGATTTATAAAGTGAAGCCAATGGGAGCCAAGTATAGTTGTGTTTCTGATCAAACAAATGGATCCTGTGGATATACATTGCCAAACAAGTCTGGTTCTGGTACACTTACTTGTCTCAGTCCAGTACTCAGCTCATCTTAAAGGGGCTGAAAATCAATATAACTAGAAAATCTGGCCCGAGTGCCTTGTGATTCAAACCAGGAAGCAACTCAGGAAGCACAGTGCAAGACACAAGCATGTCAATATCACCTGATTTCGTTCCCGAAATAAGCTCAGAATCAGGGTGCAAGTCAGAGACAGGCTTTCTGTGATTACATAGTTGACACACTACTGCCATTTAGTATGTGCATTTGTAGCAGTAACTATCTAAGCAAAATAAAGTAGATAATGAGCCCGGGACTAAACATTTCACAAATATCATATGTAAGCAACACTTTTTCTTTATGTGCAAGAACGATAATCAAAATGCTTACGAAGTAAGTATTCTTCATGTGATATAAGGACTTCATACATGCATGCACCATATGCAAGCGTATAAAAACCGCTAGAGAACTGTAACAAGATATTAATTAATTTGTTCATGGAATAACCAATACAGAGTAGATGTTTTTCTCATACATAATCACAAAAGAAGAAAAGTAATAAATAAAAATCTGCAGCTGATCAGAATCATAAGCCTTTGCCATATGATTCTGCTACTGAAGATTCAGACCAAACATAAAAGCTACTTACTCGGAGGAAAGCAAAGCTGGAAGTCAGCTCTGTTTCGACAGGGACTAGCAAAGTTTAAATAGCACCATCTTCCTACTATACACAAGCTCTTCTAATGGTGAAAGTGTTAAAATTTACATGCTTTCACTGCAGTTACTGCATTCAGAGTTAGTGACAAACACAACCATTGTAATTCAACTCCATACTAGTCAGTAACTACCTCCAAGAACTCTTCTGAGATCAGATTTCTGATCTGACGAAAGCCTTGATGGAAATTTAATATCAAACTTAATCCTCAAGTTCCCTCTTTTTCCAGGTTCTTTTGAAATAGGCATTCCTTCATCCGGAATCACTTCCTCATGGCCCGGTTTCACTATATCCTTAATTGGAATCCTGAGGTCCCTCCCATCCAAAGTTGCCAATTTGATAGTCTTCCCAGTTAAAGCATCAAGCAAAGAGATTCTCTTATGAATAACCAAGTCATTCCCGTCTCTCTTAAAAACAGCATGAGGCTTTTCGTCTACGATGAAAATAAGGTCTCCTGGAGTAACACCAGGTTCCTGATTCCCTTTCTCAGGAAATGTGATTCTTGTGCCTTTCTTCCAACCTGGTTTAATATGTATTGCCAAAATCTCCTCAACAGTAGTAAGTTTACTACAAAAGTAACCCCAATTGAAGATAAGTATCAATACTAATTTGTACTATAAACTTGTGTTAATCAACAATGCAATAAATAATAATTAGTCCCAATTCAGAACTCCAATCATAAAAAGATAATTCCACAACATAATCAATTACATATATATAGTTTTAATCCTTCAACTTCTGGGATATTTTAAGATATTAACACTCGTTGGATATTATTTTCCAGATGAACGATACCAAATTCCAACAATTAAATCCAAAACTAGCATTACAATTCACTAAGATTTCAAATCGGACTGAAGACTCTTAACTATAAATTCCAGACTACTCAGATTGAAGAAAACTAACAATTCAATCAAAACTAGTTTTCTAACCACACAATCACTAACACACGCATAAATAAACATAATCCACCTAAATCAACCAATCAAAAACCACAACAAAACCGAAAACAAACCAGAATCCAATCCAAATCACCTACTCTCATAATTCAAACAATGCATTCATAACTCCATTTCCGATCAAAAATTACACACATGCTACAAACATAATCCACATAAAATTACGCAATCACACATCAAATATCAAACAAGAATCAACCAAAATTAAGCTTAAAATTACCTATGCTCATCAAGCACACTCCTCGAAATCTTCATCTTCCGTTTGGACCCCTTATACAGCTCCTCCAGACCACACACCAACTTATTCTCCACCACACTAGCCTTCCTTACCTCCTTCCCCTCCTCTTTCCCCTCCGATCCACCAAACAACTCCTCGAAAATCTCCGTGGCATCACGCCTCCTAAATCCTTTCTCCTCAGGCTCAACAGAACTCACCGCCTCATCGCCATACAGATCATAGATCTGACGCTTCTGCGGATCACTTAACACATCATATGCTTCGGAGATCTGTTTGAATTTCGACTCCGCTTCGAGTTTGTTAGAAGTGTTCTTGTCAGGATGCCATTTCATAGCGCGCTTCTTGTAGGCTTTCTTTAAGTCTTCTTCGGACGCGGTTTTTTCGACTTTTAGGATACTGTAGTAGTCTAACCCCATCTTCTTCTTCTTCACTTTCCTAATCTGTTTGTGTGTGTGTCAAGTGCGTGTGTGTGGTTTTATATGGTGTTTTGTATGCGTGTGGATATGTTTAGTTAGGGAGTGAAAGTTAAGTTTACGTCCGGGAAAGTGTTTTTAAGGAAATTTTATCGAATAAATGTAGTAAATCGAACCCGAGTTTAAAATATTTAAAGTGAATTAATTATTTTTATTATATAATAATATTTTATTTATTATTAAAATTATAAATATCGAGTAATATTCAGAAATTAAATAAATTTAAAAAAAGTTTCTAAAATGATGTGTGATATGGACAGAAAAGTAATTATAGAAATATAATTGACGGTCCAATGAAAAGGCTCGGTATTTAATGCCCAAATCCCTGATTATTTATTAATTTCGTAATTAATAAATAGGGAAAATATACAGCTCATAAAAAGAGCCCAAATTATGGAAAATTGGTCAAAGAAGGATCCAGAATCCCAATTAAAGGCAATTAATGAGTCACAGTTGTTATCTACGAGGAAAAGACTTGCCCGCCAAGTAATACAATCCTTATCAGTTATCAATAAGAAGACTTATCCGTTAAGTCTCCTAAACGTACCATAAATACTAGGCTCCAAGCGCCTATATAAGGTCCCTGATCCTACAATCAGAACTACGTCTTTGACTTGATTCTCAATAACGATTTGAGATACGTAGGCATCTTGTAAGGACCGATTTAGTCCGGAAACACAAGTGCAGCCATTAAAGCTCGAACGCTCACAAACCCTAGCATTTAATTCACAAAGCACGTTTTTTAATCCATAACATTTGGCGCCGTCTGTGGGAAGACAACATCAACCATGGCAATCACACGAAGAACAAATCAAACTTCTGAAGGAACTCCTGTCGCCTCCGAGGCCGGTGCTCAAGGAACCCAACCACCGCCAACCACTGGCGCTCAAGGGGAGAATGTTCCCGTCACCACCACTGAAGGACCCGAGGTCCCAATTACGTTTGATGGGACGATAGTTGTCCACGGATCTGTCCCTCAAGAAACACCACACCAGCAACCAGTCACGACTAATCCCCTGCTTATGAATGCACCACACAACCTCCAAGTTCATACCACTGATCTCCCTCAATATGTGAATCAGACTCTTGGGATGCCTAACCATGGCAGGCCCCCTCGACCCCCGGTGGGTAGTAGTGGTGCTAATATAGTACACCATGAGGCTTATGTGCCCCCTTACGTACAAGGTTTGGAACCCCAAAATCGTCAAACCCAAACTCGTCAGATGTTTCGAGACGATTTCTCAGGTCCTTACACTGAGGATGAAAATTACAATACTGATGATGACTATCCCCCTCGAAGGAGACGTTCTGCAAACAAGGAACCAACCACTCAGGAAAGGATTGCAGCCCATGAGGCAGAGGTTGCAAAACTCAAAAAGAAGCTAGAGGAAGAAGAGGCTGCAAGAGCAGCCGGAAAGACTCCGGTAATTAATCTGGATCCTACTCCTCCGAGATCCAGAAGGGTTGTTACCCCAAGAGGAGATCCTACTGTATTGTTACCCCTAGGAGATCCTGACGATCCTACACCACCATTCACTCAAGAGATAATGAAGGCCACTATATCCAGAAAGTTTAAAATGCCAACCATCAAAGCTTATGATGGAACGGGAGATCCCGCAAATCATGTAAGAACCTTCTCAAATGCACTACTTTTACAGCCTGCCAATGATGCTGTAAAGTGTAGAGCGTTTCCACAAACTCTGGCGGGCATGGCTCAACGTTGGTATAGTCGCCTTCCGCCCAATTCTATTGGATCCTTCAAAGAGCTGAGTAAGGCATTCATCAATCAATTTGTTAGTGGAAAGATCCATGAGAAAAGTTCCGCCTCTCTTATGGGGATTCGACAAGGCAAGAATGAAACGTTGAGAGAATACTTGAGTAGATTCACTAAGGAGGCTATAAAAGTCCCAGATTTGGAAGATAAAGTGGCTATGATAGCCCTACAGCAAGGAACTACCGATGACCACTTCAGGAGGTCTTTGGCTAAGCATCCCCCCGAAAACATGTTGTCACTACAAGATAGAGCTGGGAAATACATCAAGGCTGAGGAGAGCAAGAGAAAATATGAACCCACTGTTGAGGGAAGTGAAAACGGAAAAAAGAGAAAGGAGACTCAAGAGTATGACGCTAGGGACAAATATCCCAGGACAACAAATGATTCTGATTCTCCTCCCAAGAGAAACAATTTTGGGCCAAAGTTCACAGAATATGCAAGATTGAACACTCCCATGAGTCAAATTCTGATGGAGATAGCAAAGGAAGAAGATATCAAATGGCCAAAGCCAATGAGGGCCGACTTGTCCAAACGAAACCAAAATCAATTTTGTCGGTTCCACAAAGAAGTTGGTCATGACACCGACGATTGTAGGCAACTGAAAGATGAGATTGAGTTTCTGATACGAAGGGGTAAACTCAGCAAATTTTCCAAGGATGGAAACCAAGGAAGTCAAAGGGAGAACTATGAAAGAAAGGATTATGATAGAAGGGACAACGATCAAGATCGAAATCCCAAGCCCCGAGGGCCAGTTATCAACATGATATTCGGAGGAACAACTGCTGCTGGGTCCTCCCGAAACTCAAGAAAAGCTTATGCCCGAGAGGTACTGACTGTGGTTGGAGAAGCACCGAAGCGTGCCAAAACAGAAGTGTCACTAGGTTTTGATGATTCAGACTTGGAAGGGGTGAAGTTCCCCCACGATGACCCTCTAGTCATCATACCTGTGATTGGCAATTCCGAAACAAAGAGAGTCCTAGTCGACAATGGAGCCTCAGTGGATATCTTGTTCCACGATGCTTTTATCAAGATGGGTTACACTGATTCACAGTTGACACCCTCAAATATGCCCATATATGGGCTCAATGGAGTGGAATCAAAGGTGGAAGGCACTATCCAACTCCCAATGACCATGGGGCAAGGAACAAATACATCCACTCAGATGCTGAACTTCATAGTTATAAAGGCAACCTCAACCTACAATGCGATCCTTGGAAGGACGGGTCTTCATGCGTTTAAGGCTGTTGCCTCATCTTACCATCTGAAACTCAAATTCCCCACGAGGAATGGGATTGGTGAAGAACGGGGAGACCAAAAGATGGCTAGAAGCTGTTATGTAGCCGCGTTGAGGCCTGATGGAATTGGGGGGCAGGTTCTCGCCATTGAAGACATAGACACTAGTGACAATGAGGACCGAAGAGGGAAACCAGCTGAGGATTTAATCCCAAATCCCTTAGTCCCGGGTGAACCAGAAGAAAATGAAGAAGGCTTGAGGCTAGCTTTGGATCTAATTGACGAAGTTAGAGACGAGGCAAACGCCAAGATAGTTGAACACCAAAAGAAGGCATCTTTCTACTACAACCTAATGTTTAAAGAAAGGTTCTTTCGTCAAGGAGACTTGGTCCTCAGAAAGATTGAAGCATCCGGGGTAGGACAAAAAGGCAAGCTGGCCCCAAATTGGGAAGGACCCTATCGCGTCAAGAACGTATTTGGTCGAGGCTCGTACAAACTAGAAACCCTTGAAGGGCATGAGGTGCCAAGGACTTGGCATGCCTCTAATATGAAAGTTTATTATGTTTAAGGTGTTTCCCGAATGGATTCACTACTAGAAATAAGGTTCGACGAAACCAATCCAAGTTTTTAAACTTGAGTACTATGTAAGGGTTGAACCCATTCTTCAAGTTATGAGTAAATTCAGCATTTTCATGTTTTAAAGCTTATCTACGATGAGTGTTCACAAACATTCAAGAAACAAGAAAAACAACACAAGCCATGAATGGCCACAAGATATAAATAAAAACTTAAATAAGAGATAAGTTAAGCCCGTAGGCCAAAAGTACATCAATACTGGTACAAGCCAAGAAAGGCCATAAATAAGAACTACAAAATAAACTATGTCACCTAATCTGCCCTATCAGTGGCCTCCTCCTCCTCCTCCTCTTCCTCTCCAAAGTGAGTAGCAGCCTGATCAGCCCCGGCTGTCTGACCAGGAGAAGAAGTGTGGTCAAGGTCCAAGATCCTGTCATCCTCCTCCATCTCTTCCTCTCCAGCCAGAACCAACTCCAAAGGAGTAGGAGGGTAAGGGGTAGGAAAATCAGAAATGGTGAGAGATCCAGGCATCCTCTCCAAGACAGCAGAAAGAGCGTCATCCCATCCCTTAGTATACTGAACTGGGAAGAGGACCTCGTCATGCTTATCAATCAAGTCCCCGTACTCCTTAGAGTCGAGATACTCGTCGATGAAGTCATCTTTGGCCTTCCTCAAAGACACCAGCTCAGCTTGGGAGTCAGCTAACTCCCTCTCCTTCCTAGCCAAGGTGGCCTTCACAGAAGCCATTTCCTCCTGGGACTTCTCAAACTTGCCTTGGTTGGCCTCAGAAGATGAGCGCCAAGACTTGGCCTGAAAGAGAGCCCCTTGGTAGTTGGCATTCATCTGCAAACAAGTTACAAGTCAAATACTTAAAACTTGAAATATATTAAAGACTACAAAGAAAAGAAGGAGAAAAATACTTACAGCCGCCATGGCCTGAGATCCTGCATGCTCCACCCCCTCGATGGTGGAGTTAGAAACAAAATCCTTGTAGTCACAAGGAGTCAGAGAGTGATAAGACCACTCCACTGCATGCTTGGACACTCCCACTACAGTGTCCTTCTTCCTGAGACCCCAGTTGGGGCGCCAAACTGCACTCTTTCCCGAGGCAGGGCCTTCAGCATCTTCAGTAAGGTCCACGTGAGGCCTTATGAAAGCTGGAACACTAGAGGCACGAGGATCCTTCCCTCCCAAACGTGCCCTCTTCATCCTGGCAGTCTCCCCATCTTCAGGCTCATTGGACTTGTTGATAAAGACCGCAGCTGCAAAAGATACAAAGAAGGAAACAGTTGGTATAAGTTAATCTTAAATAAATAAAGAAAGATATGAGGTGAGAATTACCCTTATCAGAAACGTTGGAAAGTCCCAAGGACTTAAGCTGGAACTCATCCAGGAGCACCCAAGCCAGTGTGGCATAATTATCCTTTGTGAGCTCAGCATATGCATGGGCCTCTTCGTCAGTTAGGATGATATCACTAGGGCTACCATCCGAAACCCTACTAAAGGAACTACGAAAAAGGGTCCCCCAATCCCCTCCTTCCCAAATCAAGTACATGAACTCTTCCTTCCATTTGAGGTTATTGTCTGGAATGGATTTAGGGTGAAATATGGGGGGAGTGGAAGGACGGTGGTTGATATAAACCCAACCCAAAGAAGTGGATGAACTATTCTTAAATTGAAAAATTCTCCTAAACAAAGCTACAGACAAAGGAAATTTGTTCTTCAAACAAAGAACAATGAAACACATAATAATTCTTCAGGCGTTTGGAGGAAGTTGGCAAGGATTAATCCCAACATCGGCCAAAAGCCTGGGAATAAACTCATGAAAGGGAAACCTGAGTCCTGCGACAATGGCATCCTTGTAAATGCAGAGTGCATCAGGACGCCAATGGCAAGAACGGTCCCCTGGGCCAGCTGGAACTAATCTATAGGGGGACTTAATCCTATACATTTTATTATAGTCCCTAATTAGGTCGATTTCATGAAATTTATTACTGCAGTCGAAAGAATCTAAGTAGGACACAGAGGGATATTCATCACTACGTTCTAAAATCATATCTTGAAGTGACATATGAGGAGAACGGATGATGATACCTCTCTTAGAAGCTTTGTTCATCCTTTGAAGGCGTTGAGCAGCTTTGTCAGACATCTTCAAGTCTTCAAATCTTCAAAAGAAACTCAGAAATCTTCAAAACTTCAAAGAAAGTTCCCAGAAAAATCTTCAAAGAAACTTCAAATCTTCAAAACTTCAAGGAAAATTCCCAGGAAATCTTCAAAAAACCCAGAAATCTTCAATTGATGAAGATTGAAAACCCAGAAATCTTCAAGGGATGAAGATTTATCCCAGAAAAACAAGGGCACCACCGTGAAAAACTCGCCGGGAATCGCCTTACCACAGAATAAAAGAGAGAAAAAACTGTTAGTCCTTGTGTATTGCAGAAGGGGGGGGGGATGAATGCAATACTGATAAAATTCAATCTAAATTTCAACAACTAAAATCAAGATTAAACGTTATCAGCAATATATGCAATCACGGACAGTATTTAGTAAGAACAAGATTCACAAAATAAATGTTTTATTTATTTTGCAAAGTGTTGCTACAACCTCAAGAAAGAATTCTCGAGCTTCGGGTTTTCTTCAAAGACACTTGCTTGTCTTCGTTACTATTCTAGAATGAGTTGATAGTAGGTATAAGACTAACCCTATCACTATCAGTCACGGGTTTGTGAAGCTGCTGTCACTGTCAAGTGGCAGCTTCTTACAGATTGTCTTACCCATGTGACTTTCCTAAATTGCTAACATGTCAGATATACATTACAAAGAGAGCAACCTAGATTCATTCTATTTCCAGCTAAACCAATTCAGCAGATAAAGACTTGACCTTGCTCTTGAATTGATTCGCTTTTGTTTTGCAGTGCTTGAAGCTTCTGTCGTAGTCTTGCAGACTTGGTGCAGCTTAGGGATACTGCATCACGCCTGTTTCTTGAACATTTAAACTGTCACGGGATTTGACTGAGAAAGATACCTAGCATAAGGATCTTTATTGAGACAGTTACTTTTGCCGCAAAGCTTGCTGTCACAGGAATGATCTTTTGGTGACAGTATGAGTTCCCCGCATAGAGTGCTGTCGAGGATCCCAAACTTGCTGTCGAGGGCAATAGTTGCTGTCGCGTAGTCTTCCGCCAATGTTGCTGTCAGAGTGAATATGCTGTCGTGACTTGCAACATTCTGTCTTCTTGTAATCTTACTGTCACAGCTTTAGGACAGTAACCTTTATTCATGTTGTCATCCAAAAAGCATTCTTTGAGGCTTGAACACATAAGTGAACTTCTTTCAAACAATACAACTAGAATAACATTACATACTGATTACAAGAACATACTTTGGCTATGACAGTATGTTCTACTTAATTTGAAAAATTAAGTACAATCAAAGTTAAGTTGTTTCTATGCTATCACCCATAAATCCCAACAATCTCCCCCAATTTGTTTTTATGGAAAATAACAGCAAATTTACAATATGTGCTGACAACTTAACTAACAAGATCAGAATTCAAGAATTTTTACTTAGCTTGAGATTTCCTCTTCTGTCTTGCTACATCCTCTCTTTTGAGAGCTTCTGCCAAGCAGCCTCTTAGACTTTCTACAAGAGAAATTTCAGCAGCAGACACTACATCATCCTCTACTTCATCAATGATCTTCTTTATGGAAGGGGATAAGAGAGAACTAACATCCCTGAGATTCAGCCATTGCTCTATATCATATGGATAGGTTCTGAAATGAAGTTCTTCATTAATGAGCTTGAATCTACTTCCAGGATAAGCATTGAGAGACTTCCTTCTTTGCTTGTCCAGTTTTGAGTCTTCTCCTTTTCTCCCTTCCAATAACTTCTCTATCTCATCAGAACAAATCTGTTCCAAGGGATGAATTGAACCAGCTACCATATACTGTAAATCCTTCAGAGTGGATGTTTTAAGCTTATGCAAGCTGCAAACATAGATTTCTTCTTTTAGGAACTTGACTCTTAGGGGATTTTCCAGCATATATGGTTGATAATTTGGAGCTTCACTTTCTGCCTTGTTAGAGGCCTTGTGTTTTTCCAGTAATTCAGCTTCCTTCTTATTAAGTTCTGACTGAGTTTGAGCATATTCAGAAGATTCAGGTTGTTTGCTTGGCTTGGGTTCCCCTTTCTGAGTTGGTTGGGTTTGCCCTTCTTCTGTGGGTAAGTCATCAAACTCATAGTACCAGTGGTATGGTATAGGAGAGGCTGGGAGATCAGTAAGAATATCAGCATCATCAAAATCTGCAAAGTTATAGCCAAATTTCTGATAAAATTCAGCATCCCTATCTGCCTGATATTTTAGAACATGTTCCATGACAGCCTTTGAAACATCATCATAGCTCTCCAGCAACTCTACCATTCTCTCCAGGTAGAAGAAATCAATTCTTCTTTTATCTATGGTTGTTTCACTTTTCTTGGTTGATGTGGCTACCAGATTGAAGTCCTTGTCAATCTTGGCTGACCTTGATTCTGCCCACCACAGAATGTACTCAGTGGCCTCTTGATTTGCATCCAGCTTAACCTCAACGCTCTTGATTTCTCTTGATTGCATTTGTTGAATCTTAAGACTGTTGGGAGGAATTGATTGAATTGGCTTTTTGAGATTCCTGCCAAATCCAGTGGCCTTTTCCTTTCCTGAGTACTTGTGCTTCCCTGTTGGTTTCTGTCTAGTAAACCATGCCTTAGCTTTAGCTTTCAGTCTTTTGGACTTGACAGTAGCCTTGGTTTCATCCTTGACAGAACCTTCCTTGACAGTATCCTTGTCGACAGCTTCTTTCAAGACAGCATCTTCTATGACAGTATCTTTGTCGACAGTACCTTTGGTGACAGCATCTTTTTCAGCATTTATGCAGTCAATAGCACATCTAAGAATGCTTGCCTCCAAAGCTTCCAGTATTCTTGACTCCTCTTCATCTGTTGCACCAGCATCTTTCTTTTCCTGGCTAGGAGTTTCTTCATTGCCTTCATTCTGAGATTGAATACCAGTATTCCCAGAATTACTTCCACCAGCATTTCCAGCATTTCCAGAAGCTTCACCACCTCCATCCTCACCATCTTCATCATCATCATCATCATCATCATGGGGAGGAATGTTATAGAAGCAACTTCCACCTTGATCATTTCTTTTGGCATTGGCTCTAGTGATTAGCTCCTTCATTCTAGCTCCCAGTGCCTTGTCTCTCAACACCAGCATTTTGTAGATTTCTTGAACAGCATGAACTCTTCCTGGATTGGCATTTGAACTGAGTATTCCATCTAGTACCTTCAGAATTGACTTGGTTTCCATTTTGGATGGGCTACCAATATTCATGAAGCTGTTCCTTCTTGTGCCATCCTTAGTTTCAGATCTGTAGAAAACACATGGTGGATTTGAGTAGACTTCAGGTAGCTTCTGCATGATCAGGTTCTGGATTTGCATATCCAATATTTCATTGAATGGTGTTTGAGTTGCCCTGATCTTTCCCTTCAAAGCACACAACACCTTTGCTGGCAGACTCTGCAATAGCTGCATTGTGATGAAATAAGATATGCCAGAAGTTAGATAAATACTTACAGCCCATCTTTTCTCATCATTCACCATTACACTGACACTAGTAATTTGTTCCTTTAACAGTTTTGTGGTGTTGGTTGGACGGTTGCTAGGAGCATTCATTGCTTCTTCCACCAAACTGCTAAACTTACTGTCATGGTTGTGTAATGTGCTCTCCCTGTAATCCACCATCAAGACATTGGCTTCCTCTTGATCATACTCAGTACCATTGGACCAAGTAGTTCCTTTATGGATGGATTCAGGCAGTTTCCCTTTACCTTTCCCAAGTTTGTTTTGTTCCTCCATTTCTCTCCATTTCTTCTGTAGAGCAGTTTCTTGAGTTTCTTGAGTAGGTTCTCTAATCACCACAGGAGGCAAGATTGGATGTCTAGATGCAGGTCTTCTTTGCAATGCATCTTGAGTTTCCTTTGACATTAACACCCTTTCTCCATCCATTTCCACTTCAACAGGCTTTTCAGCTTTATCCTGTGGTTTTGCACTGCTTGGTTTGACTTGCTCCCCCTTTGACATTGCTTTCCTTTTAGCTCCCCCTCTGGTCTTCACAGCTACAGGCTCCCCCTGAGTTCCACCTGATTCTTGAATAGGCAATGATTCTGATCTTGCTACCTTCTCCCCCTTAGTTGAGTTGGCAGCTACCAGGTCAGTAAGGAACTGAATAGAGAGTTGAGTAGCAGCAAAACCATCAACCACCAGTTGAGAGAGAGAGTCCAGTTTGGAGTCCAAAGTAACACACTGTCCTTCAAGAGCTGCAATCCTGTTACCAAAAGTAGCAGAGGGGCCACCAGACCTTAACCTTCTTGGAGGGGAAGGAAAAGACAGGGGCTTGGAGGCTATGGGGGTTCTCACACTCTCAGGGTGTTTTTGAGTGATCTCATCACCCCTCACAGTTTGACTCTCAAGGCCTAGTGCCTGAATAGTGTGGGCTCCCTCAATATCTCTCTGGACATGCTCAAGTCCCTCTCCTTTTGCCAGCTCATTTGGCTGCCTCTCATTTTTATGCTCACCTCTCTTTTCTTTTATCTCTCTTTTCTTTTGCACACCCTCACTCAACCTAGATGCATGGGTATGAGCAGTACTAACATGCATGGAAGGAGAAGATTTAGAATGTACCTTTAGGAGTTTGGCAAGAGGTAGGTCATCATCAGAGGCATCCTCAACAAGTATAGCATCAAAATTAGGCTGGGAAGGCTGGACAGCATCTTGAGTAGGAATGGTACTGTCAGTTGGAGTCTGGACAGCAGGTTCTGGCATGACAGCATCTTTGGGAGGTGGAGTGACAGTAGGTTCTGTAGGGACAGTATCTTTCTCTCCACCTTTGACAGTAGCTGTGCCCAGGACAGTAGCATCCCCAGTGTCTTTGACAGCAACAGAGGCTGTGACAGCATCTTCCCGAAGGTAAGATGCTCCTTGGAGATCAGACAAAGTGTTGGCTGTTTCATTTTCTGACAAAATACCACTTTGCCCTAGCTCAGTGTTTGGAGGAGTGGTGTCCATCTCACTTTGAGAAATGGGTTCTTGTGGACCACTAGATGGGGGCTCATCCATGATTGGAGATGGATGATCAAAACCTGAAGGGTTGGGACTGTCCCCTTCTCTAGGTTGTGGAGAAGAAACAAAAGAATGTGTAGGGAAGGAAGAAGGTGAAAGTGTAGTAGAGAGTGGGGGCTGATTCACAGATGAAACATGTGAACCATCAATAGGAGTAGAGAAATCCTCACTGTGCCCTAACTCACTGTGTGTTTCTTCAAGTGGGGGTATCTCAGGTTGGGAACCATGAGTTTGTGCAGACTCTGTACAGGGTGCCTTGGGAGACAGGCCAATTTCAATAGAAGCACCTTGTTGAGAAGGCACATCTAGGGAGGAGTTTATTTCCCTGGTTTCCTCTACAGTCTTTTGGGAGACTGCAGGGTGGCTGACAGTGGTTTTGGTCCTCCTAGCTCTCTTCTTCTTAGGCTCAGGGGGAACCACTGTGGGTTCTGTGTGACTACCTTCCTTATTTGCTGCACTAGGTGCAGTGTCTCCCTCTTGATTAACAGAGCTACCACCAACATCAGCTTCTAAGGATCTTTTTTTGGATTCTTGCAAGGCTTCTCTTTGGGCTTTGGGAAGTCTAGAGGGCCTAGGCTGAGTGTATGGTGTTGAATGTGGGTTAACTGAATTTGGGTCTAATTCAGCTTCATCCTCAAGAGAAAAAGAATCATAACCAGTAGGTAATGGATAATCAAGGTTGGACACTTGATCAACCATGTGCTGAGTGAAGCAAAGTGGAATATGTGCATTTAGATCCTGTGAAGATAACAGTGTGTGTGTGTTCTTTTTCAAGACAGAGCAAACCTCTAGACGAGGGGCATCATTATTAAAATCACAGAAAGAATTGATACACATCATAAGAAAGCGAGGGTAGTGTGATACCTTCTTACCTATGACAGCTTTGAGTTGTGCCATGAGGAGAGCTCCAACATTCACCTTGTATCCATGGACAAGAGAATGTGTCAGTTTCTTGATGTAGGAGGGTATCCCATTCCAGCCTGTGGACTTGGTAGAGAACACCTTGACCATTGCATCAAATATCATGCTCCACTCCTTCCTTAGATACTTCCCGTCCATTTCACCAGACGGGTACCACTTGGTTGTTCCCTCTTCGAGAATAGGGCCTGCATACCCAATCTTCAAGAAGAGCTTCTTCAGAGTGTCATCATTAGCAAGTGGAGCAAAGTTTTGTCCTTCGTCCAGTGTAATTCCAAGAGCAGTATTGATGACCTCAGCTGTGAGAATGTATTGTTGCCCATTAATCTTGAATTCAATAGCTGGGTTTTCACCCACAGTTAGAGCAACAGCAGTTCACCAAAATTCCTCAAGTTTGTCTAGGTCGAGATGTGGAGTTGAGGTAATGGCTGAACGAAGATAGGACTTGTTCAAGAAAAACACCAGTCCTTTGAAACCTTCACCAGCATCATTTGGGGAAAAGATGCCAGCAAAGTTTGTTTGAGAGAGAGACTGTTTGGGGGCCATGGAGATTTCAAGAAAAGAAGAAAGTGAGAAAGTAGCTTTTTGCTTGAAGAAAAGTATTTTGCCTTGAGTTTTGTGAGAGTGATATGTCAGAGTAACTGGAGAATAAATATGGGTATCTCAAACATTTGCTCAAAAAGTGGAGTTAAAGGACGTGTCTTAACCCACTCTCTTAACACGTGAGTTACTGCCCGTTATTCACTGTCAATCGTGGGGTGAATATCCAATTACAACGGTCCACTATTGTTGACAGTAACCTGTGCGCTAGAAACAATCTGTCAGTAAGAAGTGGTGGTGACAGTAGGTTTTGCGCGACAACAACTATTGCACAAAAACTTGCTGTCACCGTTAAGCATTTGAGTGACAGTATCCTTTAAAGGTCGTGACAGAAAGTCTTTCCCTGCTGTCAAGAAGGTTGCTGTCAAGAGACACAGGACAGTATCCTTCTTTGTGACAGTAATTTAAATGGGAAATTGTTTCTGTCTTGAACTAATTAGGATGCGTTGCTCATATACTTAACCTTAAAATTAACAGAATATGAATTTAGCAATGTAATCTTTCAAACACAGATATTAAACAAGTTACACAGACAAGTCATAAACTCAGTAACCACATAAACAGGAACTTTTATTATTATTAATAAAATCATTAAAATTGAACATTGAGTACATCATTCTATGATTTTATCAACTAGTTCTAAGACTTCTTCCTTAATCTCTTCTTCAGAGCGGCCTTCTTTTTCAAGAAGAGCCTGAAGCTCCTTCTCTTCTTCCACAGCCTTGGCCTCCTCTTCCTTAGCCTTGGCCTCCTTTTCCTCGTCTATCTCATCGAGGGCATCCAAAAGCACCTCGAAGAGCTCCTCAATCTCTTCATTGTAGGGCTCACTATCACACTTCTTTAGACCAACTTCGATTCCTACTTTGTTTTCCATTATTCACTTTAAAACTGAGAGCAGACTGGTGAAACCTAAGGATAATTTATAGGCAAAACCGTCTAAGGATTAAAGTCTAATGGTCAACAGTTAGATTACCCATACAACTACCACAAAAGTAATTAATGGTCGTGTCCTCCTTTAATCCTACAGATTAATGCAAAAGAGTGTGAAAGTCCAATGGAACAGATTTTTAACTCTCAAACTTAACAGATAACCACATTAAAGTCATACACGGTTTAAAAGTATGAGACTGGCACAAAATACTGACATGAGAAGTCAAATCAACACATGCTGTCACATAACAGACATAAACCAAGTAGACAGTAACTTCTCTTGACAACAGGTTTGAAGTTGCTGTCATGAGCTTCAATAAGAATTGAAAATTTAGAAACCTTAGTAAAATTAACATACCAGATTCAGCATTCCCAATTCACTTACCAACCTGTTGAAGGTTGCTTCATCCAATGGCTTAGTGAAGATGTCAGCAAGTTGCTTGTCAGTTGGGACATAAATCAGCTTCACAGTTCCTTGTTCAACATGCTCTCTGATAAAGTGATGTCTTATATCAATGTGCTTTGTCCTAGAGTGTTGAACTGGATTGTCTGAGATGGCTATGGCACTAGTGTTGTCACAGTAAATAGGAATTTCTCTTAACACTAGACCATAATCTAGAAGTTGACTTTTCATCCATAGAATTTGTGCACAGCAACTGCCTGCAGCAATGTACTCAGCTTCTGCAGTTGAGGTAGAAACTGAATGCTGCTTCTTGCTAAACCATGAGACCAATCTTCCACCAAGAAATTGACAGCTACCAGTAGTACTCTTTCTGTCAATCTTGCATCCAGCATAGTCTGAGTCTGAGTAACCAATTAGATCAAATCCAGTATTCTTAGGATACCAAAGGCCTAGGTTAGGAGTGCCTTTTAAGTATCTAAAGATTCTCTTGATGGCTACCAAGTGTGACTCCTTTGGATCACTTTGAAACCTTGCACAAAGACATGTAGCAAACATGATGTCAGGTCTGCTAGCAGTTAGGTATAGGAGGGATCCTACCATGCCTCTATAAGTGCTTGAGTCAACTTTCTTTCCTTTAGGATCAAGATCTAGACTAGTTGCTGTGGACATTGGTGTCCTTGCAGGAGATGAATCTTCCAAGTTGAACTTTTTGAGAAGTTCCTTGATATACTTAGCTTGACTGATGAAGATTCCATCAGTTTGTTGAAGAATTTGTAACCCTAGAAAGAATGACAATTCTCCCATCATGCTCATCTCATATTTGTTACTCATGAGATGGGAAAACTTCTCACACAGCTTCTCATTTGTAGAACCAAAAATGATATCATCCACATAGATTTGTACCAGAATGATGTCCTTGCCATGATGCTTGTAGAAAAGTGTCTTGTCCACAACTCCTCTGGTAAACTGGTTTTCCAGAAGAAAGGTGGAAAGTGTGTCATACCATGCCCTGGGTGCTTGCTTTAGTCCATACAAAGCTTTGAAGAGTTTGTACACAAAATTATGCATTTCAGCATCCTCAAACCCTGGTGGCTGTTCCATATACACTTCTTCTTCCAGCTCTCCATTTAGAAAGGCACTTTTGACATCCATCTGAAATACTTTGAAGTTGCAGTGTGCAGCATAAGCTAGAAAGATTCTTATAGCTTCAAGTCTGGCAACAGGAGCAAATGTCTCATCATAATCTATTCCCTCCTGTTGACAGTAACCTTTAGCCACTAGCCTTGCTTTGTTCCTTGTCACCAATCCATTTTCATCAAGTTTGTTTCTGAAAACCCACTTGGTCTCAATAACTGACTTTCCCTTAGGTCTTGGAACCAATTTCCATACATTGTTTCTTTCAAACTGATTTAGCTCTTCTTGCATGGCTATCACCCAGTCAGAATCCAACAATGCTTCATCAATTGTCTTGGGTTCCATTTGTGACAGGAAGCATGAGAACATGCTGTCAGCAGAGACTTTGTTCCTTGTCCTCACTCCAGAATTAGGATCACCAATGATAAGGTCATTTGCGTGATCCTTGGTCCACCTGGTGATTCTGGGCAAGCTACTTGATTGAACAGGAACATTTGCTTCAGCTTGTTGAGTTGAATGCTCATCAATTCCATTGTCTCCACCATGTTCTTCATTGTCTCCAGAGTCAACACTGTTCTGAATGTTAGATGTTATGGTGTGTGATTGAGCTGGAGTTTGATTGACAATAGTGGTGTTGACAGCATCTTTGTCAACTTCAATAATTTGAGTGAAGCTAGGTTCTTCATCTACAATCTCCTCAGCTTCCAGGTATCCTTGATTCTCAAATCTGAATGTCTGCATCTTTCCTTCTTCATGCAGTCCTGGAAACTTGGTTTCATCAAATGTGACATTAACACTTTCTTCAATAATCCTGTGTTCCATAACATAAACTCTGTAGGCAGTCCTTTCTGTGCTGTAACCCATGAATAATCCTTCAAAAGCCTTGGTGTCAAATTTTCCTTTCTTCTCATGGTTGTCTTTCATCATAAAGCATTTGCTCCCAAACACATGAAAATATTTGACAGTAGGTTTCTTTCCAGTTAACAGACAGTAAGGAGTACTTGCATGAGTTTTGTTGATCATGGTTCTGTTCTGAGTATAACAGGCTGTGTTGATAGCTTCAGCCCAGAAATATGTTGGCAACTTAGCATCATGCAACATAGTTCTAGCTGCTTCAATGAGAGTCCTGTTCTTTCTTTCTACAACTCCATTCTGCTGTGGAGTTCTTGCAGCAGAGAATTGTTGTACAATTCCTTCATCTTTACAGAATTTTCCAAGTGTGGCATTTCTGAATTCTGTACCATTGTCACTCCTCAAGATTTGAACTTTTGAGTTTGGGGTTCTATCAAGAATTCTGACTTGATCAATAATCACTTGAGCAGCTTCATCTTTGGATTCAAGAAATTTCACCCAAGTGTACCTTGAGTAATCATCCACCATTACTAAGGCATACCTCTTTCTGGCCATAGATGGTACATTGACTGGTCCAAAGAGGTCCATGTGAATTAACTTGAGTGCTTCTGTGTTGGTGTTTACTTGCTTGGACTTGTGCACAGCTCTTCTCAGTTTGCCCATTTGACAATCTTCACACAGTCCTTCTTGACAGAATTCCTGTTGGGGCAAACCTCTCACTAACTCCTTCTTCATCAGAATATTCATTGTCTTGAAGTTGAGATGTGAGAGCTTCCTGTGCCAAAGCATACTGTCACCAACAGTAGCTTTACTGTAAAAACAGTAAACTTTATCCTTCTTTGTTGAGCTTAGATCAGCAACAAACAAGCTTCCTTTTCTGACCCCTTTTAGAGAGAGGCTTCCATCCTTCTTGTGATAGATGTTGCACACCATCATGTCAAAGTCAACCTTAAATCCTCTGTCACTGAATTGGCTGACACTGAGTAGGTTGTGCTTCAATCCATCCACAAGAGCAATATCTTCAATGACAACATTTCCAATTTCCAGACAGCCATATCCCACTGTGTAACCCTTGCTGTTGTCTCCAAAGGTTATGATTGGGCCAGCTTATCACCTGTCATGTGTCTTGAGCAACCACTGTCAATTATCCACATGACCTGATTTTTCTTCTTACCCTGCAAAACAGAATGTTTCTAAGTTGCATATGGTACCCAATCTTTGTTGGGTCCTGCAGTTTCAGTGTTTCCTGAGTTTCTTTCAGTCACAACATCACAAGCATTATCAAAGACTTCCTGTTTGACTTCTCTTTTCACCCACTTAGGTTTAGAATTGGACTTGGTCCTTTTCTTAGTGGATGAAGCCTTTTTGCTGTTGCCAGCAGGCTCAGAAGTCTCAACAGTGTTTAGGTATGAGCATTTTTCAGTAGAGAGAACAGGTAAGTTAA
The DNA here is from genome assembly GCA_030848705.1 of Heracleum sosnowskyi. Taxonomy (NCBI): domain Eukaryota; kingdom Viridiplantae; phylum Streptophyta; class Magnoliopsida; order Apiales; family Apiaceae; genus Heracleum; species Heracleum sosnowskyi. The sequence goes on from CM061240.1 coordinate 132,280,555, forward strand.
AGCATGTACTCATGGCAGTGATTTTGCATGGCATACAATCAATGTTATTACAGACACTCATAGTTCTATGCATAAGGGGGGTTCTGTGTAAGTTACCATTGAGTTCAGTTGCATTGATCTTATCCTCAATTGGTTTCTTACAAACATGTGTTAAGTGATGTGTAGATCCACAGTTATTGCATAGTTTCCTAGAAGCACCTCCAACATTAGTGTATCCATTTCCTTTATTGACACCTACCTTACCATTCCTGTTTCTAGACTTGGGAGTTACTGGATTGACAGTATGTTCAGAAGTTGCTGTCGAACTATCCTTGACAATATCTTTTATTCCTACTGTCTTGACAGAAGGTTTGAGAGTTACTGTCTTGGAATCATTCTTGACAGTATCTTTGAAAGATTCTGTCTTGCCAATCGTGACAGCATCCTTTGAACTTACTGTCTGATTACTTGGTAAGTTTACTGTCTTGGGGATTGTGACAGTATCCTTTCCTTCCTTGAATGTGCTGTCAACACCTTCATCCTCATCAAGAATTTCTTGTTTGATGATCATGGCTTCTTCATCAAACTCAATTTCAGCAGCTTTGAAAATAGGAGTTTTAACTTTCTTGAGAATGGTGGGTTTGACAGCAGCAATTCCAGGACAATCTTGAATCACAGTTTCCTTTCCAGGTCTTCTACCATAAGAAAAACCTATACCAACAGACTGATTTTCTGTATGCTTATCATTGTAATCCTGAACTATCTTTGATGAGTTTCTATAGGCCTTAATCTTAAATTCATTTTCAGCAATCTCATTCCTCAGGAATTCCTCAACCTCCTTAGCACATTTTAATTCATTTTTAAGTTTAGCATTCTCTTGAGCTAAAGAGCCTAGTGAACTGGTTTTGAGAAAAAGAGAATCATTTTCAGACTGAAGTGTTTCATTTAGCTTACTTAGTCTAGAGATTTCCTCATTAGCAGCAGATAAGCTAGTATAGACATTGAACATTTCAGCACTTAAGTCTTTAATGGTTTTCTTATACTCATCAGTAGACATATCAAGTAAGACAAGTGAAGGTACCTGACTTGAAGGTGTTGATACTACCTCATCAGTGCTAGCCATGAGAGCTAGGTTGACATATTCTTCCTCTTCTTCATCATCAGAATCATCCCAACACTTTCCTTCAGCCACATAGGCTCTACCTTGATTTTTCTTGGAGTATCCACCAGTTCCTTTCTCATATCTTTGAACCTGTTTGGGTCTTTTGCATTCAGTAGCAAAATGACCAGGTTCTCCACAGTTGTAACATTTGAACTTTGATCTATCCACAAATCCAGTTTTGTATCCTCCTTTGGTTGAACTTCCCACAGCAGCCTTTGATGAGCTTCCTTTGCTGAACTTGGATGCTTGGCCTTGAGGCTTGTATGACCTATCCTTCTTGAACCTAAAGTTCTTGAACTTCTTGGCCATGTAAGCCATAGTAGGGTTGTCCATGCTTTCCAGTTCCTCCATTGTGTAGAAGTCTTCATCTTCCACATCTTTAAGCTGTAGTACCACTTTCTCATCATCTTCAACCACTTCTTCTATCTTCAAGGTCTGTGTTGGGGTTGATTGTGTGATCTGTAGTACTTCACTTGGTTGTGTGATCCTTGGCACATGTGCTACTAGGGCACTTGACATATTAGCCATCTTGTTCCTTGTTCCACTTTGTATGGCTCTCTTTTGAAAGAGTTCGAGTTCATAAGATTTCAGAATACCATAAAGTGTCTCAAAGGTTATAGTGTTGAGATCTCTTCCTTCTCGTATGGCTGTTGTCTTGTGTTCAAGGTGATCAGGCAGTGTGAGCAGGAACTTGACATTTAATTCTTTTCTGTCATAGTACTTGCCATGTATCTGTAGTTCAGTTAAGAGCTTACTGAACCTTTCAAACATGGAGGTTAAGTCTTCACCAGGCTTGGCCATGAATGCCTCATATTGAGATATTAGAATTTGCCTTTGGTTGCCCTTAACCTCTTCACTTCCTTCACAGAGTAAGGCTAACCTGATCCACATCTCCTTGGCTGATGTGCAGCTTATCACACTTCCACACATGGCTTTATCCAGCGTGAGAGAATCGAGCAAGATAAGTTGCAAATGATCATCTAGCACCATTTTCTCCTTTTCAGGTTCCAAGATTTCTGAGGGATCTTTGGGAACCCAATGTGCAGGAATAATCTCACCATTCACTGTTGTGGCTTCAATTTCCTTTCTTGGAATGAAAGGACCATTCTCGAGTATACCTGGGTATAGTGGATTTGCAGCTTTGATAAACAACAAGATTTTTCTTTTCTAAATGCTGTAGTTCTCTTTATCAAATGCTGGGATCTTGATACTGTTCGATTTCTGCATTTTCTCCGGGATCTCAGATATGTATGTTAATCTGAAAGCTCTGATACCAGTTGTTAGTCCTTGTGTATTGCAGAAGGGGGGGGGGGATGAATGCAATACTGATAAAATTCAATCTAAATTTCAACAACTAAAATCAAGATTAAACGTTATCAGCAATATATGCAATCACGGACAGTATTTAGTAAGAACAAGATTCACAAAATAAATGTTTTATTTATTTTGCAAAGTGTTGCTACAACCTCAAGAAAGAATTCTCGAGCTTCGGGTTTTCTTCAAAGACACTTGCTTGTCTTCGTTACTATTCTAGAATGAGTTGATAGTAGGTATAAGACTAACCCTATCACTATCAGTCACGGGTTTGTGAAGCTGCTGTCACTGTCAAGTGGCAGCTTCTTACAGATTGTCTTACCCATGTGACTTTCCTAAATTGCTAACATGTCAGATATACATTACAAAGAGAGCAACCTAGATTCATTCTATTTCCAGCTAAACCAATTCAGCAGATAAAGACTTGACCTTGCTCTTGAATTGATTCGCTTTTGTTTTGCAGTGCTTGAAGCTTCTGTCGTAGTCTTGCAGACTTGGTGCAGCTTAGGGATACTGCATCACGCCTGTTTCTTGAACATTTAAACTGTCACGGGATTTGACTGAGAAAGATACCTAGCATAAGGATCTTTATTGAGACAGTTACTTTTGCCGCAAAGCTTGCTGTCACAGGAATGATCTTTTGGTGACAGTATGAGTTCCCCGCATAGAGTGCTGTCGAGGATCCCAAACTTGCTGTCGAGGGCAATAGTTGCTGTCGCGTAGTCTTCCGCCAATGTTGCTGTCAGAGTGAATATGCTGTCGTGACTTGCAACATTCTGTCTTCTTGTAATCTTACTGTCACAGCTTTAGGACAGTAACCTTTATTCATGTTGTCATCCAAAAAGCATTCTTTGAGGCTTGAACACATAAGTGAACTTCTTTCAAACAATACAACTAGAATAACATTACATACTGATTACAAGAACATACTTTGGCTATGACAGTATGTTCTACTTAATTTGAAAAATTAAGTACAATCAAAGTTAAGTTGTTTCTATGCTATCACCCATAAATCCCAACAAAAACTGTGATAATTAGAGAGAAATTTTGGAAAGTTGAAAGTGAGAAGTGAGAGTGAAATGAGAAATCTCACTCTTTTATAATCGAGATAACCGGGAACTCAACCGGCTAAAGAAGAGCAACCGTCTATAGCCAGTAAGGCCCATAAATCCATTTATGGATTACAAAGGCAAAAGCCCAAATAAATTAAGATTCAGGCAAATTCGAAGCCCAAATAAATTAAGACTCAGGCAAATTCGAAGCCCAAACAAATAAGGCCCAATTAGGCCCAAGGCAGAAAAAACTTAAATCCAATCAAAAATTGGGTTAGTTGAAGCCCAAGAAAAGAATAAAATCTTGGAATATAACCAAGGCAAAAGATTTAAAAATCGAGGTCGAAAAGACCCTAAATCGAGGTCGCACGACCCAAGTCGAAAATATACGAGAAAACGAGGTCGTATCAGACGACCTCACTCCCAAATAAAGCGAAACAATTAAAGGTTTGAGGTCGAAAAGACCCTAAATCGAGGTCGTATGACCCTAGTCGAAAATACACACGAAACTGAGGTCGTGTCCATCGAATTCGCACCAAAAACAAAGTCAAAAAGTTGGCAAAATGAGGTCGAAAAGACCCTGGGTCGAGATCGAACGAATGAGATCAAAAATATACTATTAATCGAGTTCGTATCACTCGACCTCACACTGAAACGAGGTCGAAAACAGGAAGAATGAGGTCGAGAATGACCCAGAAATTAATTCTATTTTGACCTTGGGAATCCTGGTCGAAAACACATGTAATTCCTGGTCGACCAATCGAGGTCGAAAATAGCCTTTGAATCGAAGTCGACAGCTTCGACCTCGCAACCAATCGAGGTCGAAGGTATATTAGAAACGAGGTCGTCAAATGAGGTCGAGGATATATGAGAATGAGGTCGAACATGTGAGGTCGAAACATAACTGGGATTCCTGGTCGACAGCTTCGACCTCACAGTCGTTTGAGCTCGAATTCCAGGTCGAAATTACACTGGCTTCCTGGTCGAACAAGTGAGGTCGAAAAAGACCTGAGATTCTTGGTCGACAGCTTCGACCTCACAGCAGTTCGAGGTCGATTTCCAGGTCGAAAATCCTGGTCGAATTTGTACTGATTTCCAGGTCGAAAATCCTGGTCGAATTTGTACTGATTTCCAGGTCGAAAATCCTGGTCGAATTTGTACTGATTTCAAGGTCGAAATCCTGGTCGAAATTGTACTGTTTCCAGGTCGAATTCCTGGTCGAAAATGACCTAATTTGAGGTCAAAAATTCCCTTAAAAAATAGCAATTTTTGGGGGAAAAAACACGCTATAACTTCTACGAAAACCCCGAGGAGATTTTCCCAGAAGTTGGGGGGCAAATGATATGGGCAGAAAAGTAATTATAGAAATATAATTGACGGTCCAATGAAAAGGCTCGGTATTTAATGCCCAAATCCCTGATTATTTATTAATTTCGTAATTAATAAATAGGGAAAATATACAGCTCATAAAAAGAGCCCAAATTATGGAAAATTGGTCAAAGAAGGATCCAGAATCCCAATTAAAGGCAATTAATGAGTCACAGCTGTTATCTACGAGGAAAAGACTTGCCCGCCAAGTAATACAATCCTTATCAGTTATCAATAAGAAGACTTATCCGTTAAGTCTCCTAAACGTACCATAAATACTAGGCTCCAAGCGCCTATATAAGGTCCCTGATCCTGCAATCAGAACTATGTCTTTGGCTTGATTCTCAATAACGATTTGAGATACGTAGGCATCTTGTGAGGACCGATTTAGTCCGGAAACACAAGTGCAGCCATTAAAGCTCGAACGCTCACAAACCCTAGCATTTAATTCACAAAGCACGTTTTTTAATCCATAACAATGTGGTATATTTAAGTTGATGTATTTCAATTGATAAATAAATTTGATAAGTGAGATTTATATGAATGTACGTGAGTTTTATTTTATTAATTATTTTTCCGATCAATTACATGAAAACACGTGATATTTAGAGATCTTTTTGATAAATTATCTGATTTTTTAATATTTTTCATAAATAAATATAGAGGGGAGTATCATGTTTCTGAGATTAGCTCAAAGAAAATTACGTAATGCAATTAAAATTTTCCTATATAAATACATGTCGTAATATTATTTACAAAACTAGTTGATAAAGCCGCGATTCGCAGCGGTGTTAATTTTTTTTTAAAAATAATTTAAAATTTATCTATCTTATAATATCATCAATATTAAAATTAAACAGTTAACACGATTCTTTATAATGAACCACGCTCTTGTTAAACACGATTCTTTATATTGAACCACTCTTTCGTTAAAACCGAAACCAAACTAAAAAAACTAAAAATTTGAAATTTTTAATTATACTTCTAATATAACTTTTAATTATATGTCTTCTCAATAAATTCGAACTCGCTTCCTCTATTTTTCAAACACCTATTCAACTTCCAATAGAATTTTTGATTATATGTCTTTCTTATAAATTCACACTCATCTCCTCTATTAATCCGCAAACCTATTATATTTTCACTAAATTTTTTAATTATATATTACAAACACCTATTCTATATCTAATACAACTTTTAATTGTATGTATTTCTAATAAATACGATTTTTCTCCTTAATAAATTTGAACACCTATTCAATTTTTAATAGAATTTTTGAAGATATATCTTACCTTTAAATTCGAAATATTCTCCTTCATAAATTCGAACACCTAATGTACTTCTAATAAAACTTTTATTTATAAGTCTTCCCTATTAATTCGAACTTTTCTCCTTTATAAACTCGAATACCTGTAAAATTTTTAATATGTAAAAGATAATTTTTTGATTTAATTGTATTTAAAATTATAAAAAAATAGAACAATGGATTGAGATAATTTTAACGCGCCACCTAACCTTTCGCATATCCTTTTTTTTATAAAAAGAAGTTTAAAATAAAGGATTTCTAAGAAAATAAATAAATTTAGAAGATTGTAAAAGATGTTACCTCACTGCTCTCTTATTCTGCTTCCGATAGAACTTTTAATAGACGTCTTTTCTATAAATTTGAAATATTTTCCTCTATATTTTCAAACATTTATTCTACTTCCAAAAAAACTTTTAATTATATGTCTTTTCTATAAATTCGAACTCTTCTCCTATATAAATTTGCACACCTATTACATTTTCAATAAATTTTTTAATTATGTCTTACGAACAACTATCATACTTGCAATAGAATTTTTGATTGTATGTATTTTTTATAAATTCAAACTCTTATCCTCTATAAATTTGAACATTTATTATATTTTTAATAGAACTTTGAATTTTATGCCTAACCTGTAAATTCGAATTATTTTGCTTTATAAATTCGAACCCTATTCTATTTCAAATAAAAATTTTATTCATATGCCTTCCATATCAATTTTAATTATTTTCATCTATAAATTCGAACATATATTCAACTTCTAATAAATTAAAAAATATTTATTTTGATTTATTACTATATAAAATTAAAATTCTAAAATCCTAGAAAATTAGAAAAGAAATTGAGGCAATTTTAGTGGCGTTAACTAAACTATCGTATTTACAAAAAATTAGAAAATAGATTGAGACAATTTTTTTTAGAATTAAAATGTTAAAAATTCTAAAAAAATTAGAAAAACAGATCGCGACAATAACAAAATAATTGCACCTAATACGAATATAGACCCCATTTGCATTATAATGACATATCTCAAAATGCTTTGGAAGTAATTGTTTTGTTGCCTACAAAATTGTAAGTTGTTTGTGTTGTAAACCTCTTAATTTTTTTTTCAGAAATACGGATACATATACCTAGATACTTGTTTAATGTTATTAATTAATAATTTTGATCAGTGGCGAAATCACGAGCTTATATTACCCGATACTTATATCAAACTTTAAAAATTATCCGGTGCTAAAAAAAATTCCCAATACTTTATAGTAAAAACTCGAGGCTAAATTTTATTTTATTTTTGAATTTTTTAAATCTAATCGGTGTTGTAACCTCCCTTAACCCCCCTTGGTTCCATCATCAAAATTACCATTTACAAAGAAAAACCGCTTATTCGCTTCATCCTGCATAACAAAATATTAAATCATCGATTAAAAAAAGGATATACCATATCTCACAATGCTACTAAAATTAAAATGTAAATTATTAACAAAATTAAAAATCCTAATTCATGATAATAAATAAGTTTATAATGAGAATACCATGCATAGTTTAGCAAACAAAGAAAAAGACCATGCATCTTTCTTGGCTTGCACCTGTACCGTGATTCTTATGCATAAGCAAGGTTTGGCATTATCCAGCTTCTTTTATCACTCCATTAGTTTAATGTCCCTGCCGTAACACGAATGCCGTAAGTTTTGAATATATACTATAAATTTGAACTTTTATTCTTTACAAATTCAAATTCTTTTTCTATACGAACTTGTCAAAAAACTTTTAATTAGAAATACATTTCCACTTCCTATATGTTGCATAATAATTTAATTAAAACCTTTTAAAATGTAAAACTCTATGAAAAATTAAAAAAAAAATAGATGTTGATGCGATCTAAGAGCCCTATTCCATTTTCAATATAACTTTTAATTGTATGTATTTTTTTTTAAAAATTCAAATTTTTCTTCTTTATAAATTCAAACACCTATTCCACTTTTAATTGAACTTTTAATTATATGTCGTATCTAGAGATTCGAACTATTCTTCTTTATATATTCGAACACCAATTCTACTTAACCCGTGCCAAGCACGGGCCGAGCATGAGTCGACATTAAAATATTAGTATTAATAAATATTATTTAAAAATGTATTTCTCGAAAATTGAATGATAAAAATATATAATAAATAAATAACTATTTAATTATGTAGTTATAGACAATCGAACTATGCATAAAGTTAAAAAAATTAAAGTCAATAAATAAATCTTGCATGATTACGTAGCTGCAAAGAATCTAACGCTCGATGAAGCTATTGAATTTAAAATAAATAAATAAATCTTGTATAATTACGTAGTTGTAAGGAATCGAACCCTGGATGAAGCTAAAGAATTTAAAGTAAATAAATCTTGTATAATTATGTAGTTGCGAGGAATCGAACCGGGTTAAGTGATAACCAAATTTGGTACTTTGGTACTTTGGTACTTTAGTACCGCGCACCATTTTCACATTGTTTTGCTTATTAATAAAGAATATAGATTTGTATGTCTTCTATATAAATTCGAACTCTTCTTCTCTACAAATTCGAACACCTATTCTACCGAGACGATGTTAGAGGCGCCACATAACCTCTCGCATATTAAAAAAAATATAACCTCGATCATAGTTTATGATTAGAGATTTAAGAATACATTAGTTGACGTTGCCGTTTCTGATTGGATCTGTGGTTGTATTTTGACAGCTACGTGAGCTTGTCCTGTAGCTCAGACAAACTTGTGCGGTTCAAAACGTGCCTTTGTGTTATCACCATCAGATCAGAGTCTCACTTTCTATTTTTTTTTTTTTTAGAATTAATTTTTGTTTGTATTGATAAATTTAAATTTTTATAAATTTTTCTACAGAAACCGCGTCGGATTCTGACGTGGGCTTACAATCTGGAAGTTGATTTTTGGGCTTGATTTAATAAGTGTACAATGTGAGGCCCATTTGTCTTTCAAAATGAGAGTAAAGAAACTTGGTATTAATTTTCTCACTGGCTGCTACTTGAAAAAGCTCTGTTTCTCTTGCTCTGCTGCTGATGAAAACTGAGCGTCTACTAACTATTTAAAATGTTATGTGATTATATGATTGACCGACAAACATGATGCTTATCTGCTACTCGACGTTTCGATCACATGGTTGTTTTTCTATAATCTGATTTTGTAATACTTAACAGAAGATTTGCAGAAACAATGAAGCTATAAAATGTTTCAGTTAATTTACACGGAGAGAAACAGGTTTCCTTATATTAGGAGCTGCAAGACAAATGACAATTAATTATCCCAGAGTACTAAACATAGTTCTGGGATTTCCTGCGATGAAATTACAACACAAACAAAAATTGGAACAAAATTCAGTCACTGGTTCCATGCTTTCAATAACTACATAATGATCTGAACATGTTAAAGTGGAGTGGTGTAAATAGAATTTGCAGAAAACTCTGGAGCTTTTGATAATTTCTGAGATACACTAATGATGGATGGCCGAAAGTTGGGATTTGAGCTTAAACACGTCAATGCTTGCCTCAGAACAAGAATGATATCAAGTTCTTGTTGTCTTGTTGGACGCGGGAGACGTGTGTCAAGTACATCACTCAACATTCGATTTTGAGTGGATTTAGGTACTGTGAATGACGACAGGAGGTCTGCTGGATGGCTTCCCATCATGATTTCTAGTGCCACAACTCCAAAGCTATACACATCACATTTTTCAGTCACCACCATTGTATATGCAAGCTCTGTAAAGTTGGAAATGTTTAGAACATTATAAAAGATTTTCCTACATAATAAATTTAGCAACATAAAAGACTTGAAAGTTAAAATTTAGTGACACAGTGTGAAAAAGATAACCTGGAGCAATATAACCATAAGTGCCTGCAACCATAGTTTGATTGGATAAATCAGGATCTAGCAACCTTGAGGCACCAAAATCAGCAACAAATCCCTCCAAGTGGGAGTTTAATAGTATGTTGTTACTAGATATGTCTCGATGAACTATAGGTGGACTGCAGTCATTGTGCAAGTAAGACAATGCATGTGCTATACCTTTCACAATGTTCACTCTCTTACTCCAATCTAATTCCACAGCATGAGCGTCATCTCTCAGCGCACAGAATAAACTCCCGTTTTCCATATACTCATAGATAAGAAACATGCATCGGTTATGCAAGCAAAAACCATAAAGCTTCACGATATTCTTGTGTCTTATGTTTGACAAGATGTGCGCCTCATTCTTGAAGCATTTGTCAAAATTTGGGTCCTCGGCTTCCAGGCGATGAAGTTTCTTAAGTGCAACAGTTTTTCCATTTTGCAACCTAGCTTCATATACACTGCCATAGCCTCCAGTTCCAATGCAGTATCTGATGTCAAAATTATTTGTTGATCTTATAATGTCCTCGTATGCAAGGTTTCCATCAAAGTTCCATACAGAACAAATATCACCATTTCGCACAAGCATTTTGTCCTGATTTTCTTTACGTTTTTTCCGACAAACGAACACAAAGGCTAGTATCATTAAGAACAGACCAATGGTAACAAAAAGAACTATGTAACGGACAGGAAAAGCTGATTTTCTTCGGTGGGAGGTCACTTCACCATCATTTGAACTATTACCGCATATGTCGTCCACATATGGATTGCTAATGGGTGGGAGTGTGTCAGAAAGATGGTTGTCGTAGAGTTCCAAGTGAGTTAAATATACCAAACAACGAAATTTATTTGGTATGCTTCCTGACAAATTGTTACTAGACAAATACAATTCGACTAAAGAATAGCAATTTCCAAGTTCTTTTGGTATGCTTCCTGACAAATTGTTACTACTCAAACTCAATCTGACTAAAGAATGGCAATTTCCAAGTTCTTTTGGTATGCTTCCTGACAAATTGTTACTACTCAAACTCAATGTGACTAAAGAATAGCAATTTCCAAGTTCTTTTGGAATGTTTCCACTTAGTAAATTGTGTGAGAGGATTAGGGATTGTAGACCACTGCACTTAAAAATAGGTATGGAGCCTGTGAGAGAATTATTAGACACATCAAGACTTTCGAGATGAGTGAGATTAGCATCATGTAAATCTAAAGAGCCACTAAGTTTATTAACACTAAGGTCCATGGCTATAAGGTTGTTTAAGGAGCCTAAAGCTGATGGGATTGTTCCCGTGAGTCTGTTATCATTAAGGTATAATTCAATCAAATTACTCAAGGTTCCTATGTCACTGGGAATGGAACCAGTGAGATTATTCTTCGAAAGGTCTAAAATAAACAAATTAGTCAGGTTACCTAATTCCGAGGGAATGAACCCGGTGAGATCGTTTCCAGGGAGTGAGAGGTATTTGAGTTTTGAAAGCATTCCAATTTGGTAAGGTATGCTTCCATTAAGCTTACAGTAAGAAAGATGAAGTGTTTGGAGATATGGGAAGGAAGAGAAGTTGAGTTTTCCAAGCTCATCCTCGATAGAATATTCCAAGATTTCTATAGAAACGACTCTACCTGCCTCACTGCAGCCAATGCCAGTCCAGGAGCAGTGCTGCTGATTTGAAGCGCCATGTAACGGAATTTGATTCCCCCACCATCCCGTCCTCACAAGAGCTTCTCTTTCGCTTTCGCTTTCCAAAGAAGAAGATGGCGATGAGTTGGTTGTGTTTTTAGCCAAAGCTAAGCATACAGAAACTAGTAAAAGTGTGTATATAATTATGCAGGAGACTGAAGCCATGTTTTGTTACTCACACACTTTGCTCTCTAATTATTTTATAAACCATATGGGATCTTTATATCACAACACAACTTGAATTTGTATAGACTAATTCACATCTAGCATAAATAAATCACATAATATATAACTCTTGATTATTATTAAGTAGATGGATAATTTCATTAGTAATTGTTTTAAAAGTAGACTGGTAATTTGAGTTTCTTTTGGTATAAATAAGCAAAACAATGTGAAAATGGTGCGCGGTACTAAAGTACAAAGTACCAAAGTATCATTTAATTTAAATTTTTTAGCTTCATCCAGGTTTCGAATCCTTACAACTACGTAATTATACAAGATTTATTTATTTACTTTAAATTCAATAGTTTCATGGAGCGTTAGATCGATTGTCTATAACTACATAATTAAATAATTATTTATTATATATTTTTATCATTCAATTCTCGAGAAATACATTTTTAAATAATACTTATTAATAATTTATTAATACTAATATTTTAATGTCGACTTATGCTCCGCCCGTGCTTGACACGGGTTATAAGCTAATTATAAGTTAAATACTACTTTGCTTAAATATTAATAATTATATAATTTATAATATTATAAATATATGTGAGTAACTAGTAAAATAAAAGGTGATAAAATAAAAGGTGATAATATAATATTTATAATATTATAAATATATGTGAGTAACTACTTTGCTAATTTACAGTTTTTTACACTATTTAGCACGCATTTTAAGGCTCCTATAAAGTATAGATCTACAACTTATTTTTAAAACTTTCTTTTTCTAAATAAAAATTTAAACATTATATTTTTATTCAGAAAAAGAAAAAATTTAAAATAATTTATCGAAGTATATATTAAAGGAGTATTAAAATGCGTGCCGAGCTCCCGTCCCCCAATGTAAAGAATTGAGGGGGACGGAGGGAGTATTAGTTTAAAATGTATTATAATCTATACTATTTATTAATAAGCAAAACAATATGTAAATGACATGCGATATACAAAATTTATTTACCTTAAATTTTTTAACTTCACTCAGGTTCGATTAATTTCTTATTTTAAGTTAATCCTCAATCGATACAAATCAATAAGTTGATTTTCAAAACACACATCTAGGAAACTGCAACTGATACGACAGGAATACTTTGTTGATTTAAACTTAAAAAAAAATTAAAAACACAAAATGTTGACTTGGTTGACTCGATTAGGCTAATAACTTTTATTGGGTCAACTGAAAATACTGAAGTATAATGATACTCCTCCATACTACTCAAAATTTGATTTTTATTGGTTAAATTAACTAATTTTGAAATGTAAATTACATATACTTTATATTGAATATAATTAATAAAATAAATATAAATAAATTATTAAAAAGTACATTTTTTAGATTTGAAGAAATATAAATTAATAATTTTTAAAAATTAGTCAAAGAATTTGTTCAATTTGACTAAAAAAAGTCAAGCCAATTTGAGTGGCTATTAATTAACATACATGGTTCGTTTAGGATTACAAATCAGTAACATGGCCCAATCTATTTTGGCAATACAAGACGCTTAGAAAAAACAGTTTTCTCAAAGAATAGTCTCCAATTCTTCCTCTCATGACTTTTCAACATGCCTTCTATTAAGAACTAAACGGTGTAGAGTATTGTATGTTAAGGTTCCGTAAATTGATTTCAACTAATGACCCATAATTCTGTGGCGTGTGTGTAATTGTAGAATGAAGAAAATTTAATTTTGAGAAGACCATAGACCAGCTTCACTTTAATGTGATAGGACTTGAGAGGACAAACATGAGTATGTATAACGCAAAAAGAATGAAAACCCAAGAAATTACTGAGAATGAATTGGCCTCGTTATGCTCAGTATAGTTCTTAGATTACCTTGCAAAACATACTAAACATGTTACTAATCAAATAAATAAACCTAAGCTTTCAGTTTATAGTTGACATCTGACAAACTCCGAGCGTGGTTCAAGTTTTAGCGTGGTTTTGTCATGATATCAGCGATCTGATTCCTTGTACCCGCAACATGGACACCTGCAGGGCTCAAACATGAGTATGTATAACGAAGAAAGAATGAAAACCCAAGAAATTACTGAGAATGAATTGGCCTCGTTATGCTCAGTATAATTCTTAGATTACCTTGCAAAACATACTAAACATGTTACTAATCAAATAAATAAATAAATAATCGTTAGGTCTCTGCGGAAATGAAATCTCTGAGTAAAATGTAGAGTGACGAAACTTGGTTTTAATTTTCTCACTGCCTGGTTCTTAGGAAGAGCTCTTTTTCTTTTGTTGCTGCTGATTTATAATGAGAGTCTACTAACTATTCAATTGTTAATGTGATTATATAATTGATAGACAAGCATGATGCATATCTGCTTCTCGACGTCTCGATCACTGCATTCGAAAATTTAAACACATGGTTGTTTTTCTGTAATCTGCTATTGGTAAAACATTCTCAATTTTGCTATTTCTGATATTTTTAGGCAGAAGACGCAAAGAACAACACCGTTGAATATTTGAACAAAATCACCTTACGTGTTGTCTTGCTTTCGGTTATTCCAGCAAATCAACAAACTTATTCCACTAAAGTTTATAAAGAAGATCCCTGTTCTTTGAATTGAATAGTCTCCGGTTCAACTTCATTTGTCCTCTCGTGACTTTTCAATTTTATTCTCTGTAATTGTAGAATGAAGAAAACACATATTTGAAAGATACAGTGTGGTTCATTTTCCACAGTGTTGTTAGCAGGACTTAAGAAAACAATGTGTTTCCTGGAAAGTTGCCTGAAATAGACTTGTAGGGTTCAAGTTATTTCTCAGCTTCTCTCTTACAGGACTTAAGGACTTAAGAGAACAATGTGTTTCCTGGAAAGTTGCCTGAAATAGACTTGTAGGGTTCAAGTTATTTCTCAGCTTCTCTCTTACGTTCTTAGTCCCAGTATTTACGATTTCTGCAATAGTGTGCAGTTTCCGTCGTATCATGAGCATATTACTGCAACGTTGTTTCGATAAATTTGATAACAACATGAAGGAGGTTTCACTTTTATACAGAGTTAAATATTCTGGAACCAACTTAAGGAGCCAGCGTCGACTTAATTTACTATGCTACTCACTCGATCTCTATTCTCTAGACTACAATCATAATGTATGACAGAGCAAAACTAGTACCATGCTATACAGGCTTTTGTTTATCCAAGGTTCAAATCCCTCTCTTTTATCTAATTTAGTGATCTTACTATCCAAAAGAATCAGATGGCATAAAATAAAGTACCAGATCTTAATTTCAAACAAGACACAATTCATATGACAGTGTTAGGCTTGTCTTACCGAATGCACATACCATTATGATGTATCCCAGTCCAAAACTTAGAAGATAATACTTGAACGAATGAATCTGATATCATATTTCGAAAATAAGTTTACACCTAAATAAGTTACAGGTTGCATAGGCAACGGCCGGTTCTGCTCTTCTGGAGCGAAAAGTGCTAGATGAAAGAGATAACCAGTAAATATCCAACAACCAAAATGTATAACCAAAATTACATAAAAAAAATATTTATAAATTCTCTCATGCATAACATTTAGGGCTGTAAATTGATCCAAATTATCCTGTATCTCGCCGTATATCCGTCTCGAAAATACAATATATGTCTCATATACGTTTTACAAATGATCCAAATCTTACGAAAAAATCCGGATAAAAAATGATCCCGGATATCTACATACCTGCTCAGATTTGGTCTCATATTACTTTTTATAAAATGATCTTACCCCAATGATGATTCATGATCCGTATTCGGTTCATACCCGAATATAAATTATTTTTTTAACCTATTACATTCCTAAGTAAATAGTCATTTTATAATTTCTTGAGATCTTTATGAGTTTAAATTTTCACGAAACATGATTTATTCATCCTTATAATGCATCAATTTTAATTATATATACTAAATACAACATATATTTAAATTTTTAATTCGTGATTATTATGTTTTTAAATAATTTTTAAATTTTAGAATAAATAATCATTAATATAGTTCAAATAAAAATGATATTTATTTTAGTGGATCATATTTAACTCGTATTCGATGGATCACAAACTACCCGATTTGAAAAAAATAAAATACGATACTAGCTCATATTTGATTTGGATCCGGACCTCAATACCCGAGATCAGTTTAAATTAGAATAAAATGATACCAGACTTAGACTTAAATCTGAATATGATATTATCTTAAAACCTGTGCGATGCACAGATTGTTTTTAATATTTATTATTTTGTTATTTACGTTTTAATATTAAAATATTTTATTTATTAATTTTACCATTATATATATATATATATATATATATATATATATATATATATATATATATATATATCAATGCTCCATGAATAACACTTTTATATAAAGAACAACAAAGAACACTATAGAATCTTACATAAAATTGTATTTAGATTCTAATTTTCACACCAAAAAGGTTTTTTATGAATAAAAATAGAATCCAACAAAAAATTAGGATCAAATATAACATGATTACACATAATTTCATTGTTATATATATATATATATATATATATATATATATATATATATAAATTCTACACTTGATTTTATGTAACTTTGATTTTTAAATTTAGATGAGATTCTACGTTAAATTCGATATGTTAAATTGTATTGTTGTTATATTTTGTGATTCTAATCTTTGCAAATCAAATTGTATGAAAAATAAAGTGTTATGATGGTGTTTTTTATTGTTCTTTATGTATAGTGTTGTTTGTAGATTGCAACTTATATATATTAGTATCAGATAAATATTTAAACTACCGTGTACGTAGCACGGGCTATAATCTAGTGAAAATAAAATAATACCAGACTTAAATCTAAATATTATAAAATGAATATGATCCAGGGGGTACCCCCATTCTACCTGTATCATTTTAGGCTTAAATTAGGTGGGAAATATGGGGACCCGCACCATACCCGCCCCAACGGGGCAAATTCCCCCGATAAAATGGGGAATGGAGCAGTGTTTGGGGTTTAGATATTTGTCCCGAATTTATATGGGATGGGTATGGTATTTATGTGATGCCCGCAGGGAAAACCCGCCCCGCTTCATTTATATATATCTATATAGAGGGCTACTCCAATGTGAACCTTACTATAATGAGAACTGAGAACCCGATGGCATTTTTGTAATAAACTTAAAGTGTCGGGGCAGTCAAAGTTACAACGTACAAATTAAAAAAAAGGAATTCATATATCATTCTTTTATTTCCATGTTCCACTACCATGACGAGACTCAGCCTTTCGCTTCCCCTTTCGCTGCTGCTCACGATTCCCATGACCACCACCACCCATCTCCCCCACCACATCTCCGGGTAATCACCAAAATTCGTCTCAAATCACCGAAATTATGAACGCAAATCACTAAATAATTTAAATGATAATCACAAAAGAAACAAATCAGACCATCTCTCTCATGAGTCTATCCTTAATCAACATCATAAATCTCCACCACCCCTTCTCCGTTCATCATCATCGATTCAAAACACTTTCACATCATCTACAACCACCACCTCCTTCCTCATAATCATCACTATCATCTACATAATCAAGTCACTTATCTACAATAAAATGATGTCATTTTCAGTAAACACATTGAAACCACTTTAAAAATCATTAAATTCAACACAAATCACTGAAATTAAATTACAACCCACTAAAATCGCCATCATCTACAAATTCAATAAGTTTAACGGTAAATCACTGAAAATTTGAACGTGAATCACCAAATGTCGAATGTAAATCACCAAAACTTTTAAATCAAAAATAGAAATGAAAATACTTAGATACATACATTTTTTTTTGTAAACAAAAATGTCCATATGCATCAGAATACATCATCATCAGCTTCTTGCTCTAACCAATCAACATGAATTTTGAGTACGACTAAATGACGATGTTAGATCGGAACTCAAATTTTAGATCAAAGATGGATGTGATTGTTAGTGACCGCGGAGGAGAAGGAGATGTCGCCGAAGATGGAGAAGAGAGGTGAAAGAGATGTGAGAATTTTAGATCCGAGAAAATGAGCAAGAGATGTGAAAATATACATTTGCCCAGAGGTTTGGTCGCCAGAAGTTTTGGTGTTCAGAGATAGATACGTGTTGGCAGTGAAGAGATGAGAAATGTAAAGAGATATACAGTTTGGATGATATATAATTGAACGACTGTGATTTAATGTAATTATATTAATTGTGGGGTTGAGATTGATTCTCAGTTCACACTCTAATTTAGGTTCTCATTTGATCATCTCCCTATCTATATATACTTTATATATGTATGTTTTTTATATAACTACATGATATAATATATTAATAATTTTCTATAATACAATATTTTATCCATATATATATATAGTCATGTATTACATTATATGATTATATGATTTTATATTTATAATTGTCTAATTCTATTTAAATGTTTTAGAAAAAAATTTAGATTTTCTAAATTTTTATAAAAATATAATTTATATATATATATATATATATTTTTAAAAATAATATTTTATAAATGATGCGGCGCAGGCAGGGCGAGGATTACATATCGTCTGTGGGGTAGGGGATGGGGAGTGAAACAATTTATGTGGGGCGGGTATGAGATTTGAGATCCCCACCCCGAACCCACCCCATTTTTAACCCTAGATCATTTTAAATCATTCATTACATTAGTATAAGCTATTCAACTCATGCGATACACATATTTTTTTTAATATTTAATATTTTATTATTTATGCTTTAATATTTTATTAATTGAATTTGTTAAAAAGAATAAGTAGACATGTTAAAATAAGTAACATTTTCAAATAATTAAAAATATTAAAATAGATTTTAAAATAAATAAGTAGTACCTGTGATATTTTTGAAAAAGTAGAGGTTTTAATAAGAAAAATAGAAAAGGTAACATGTTTTAGTTGATAAAAGTAATTACCCATAATATTTTTAGTTATTAAGGTGATTTTGTTAGGAAAAAAAAAGGTAACGTGTTTAGCTTGAAAAGGTAATAGATTATCAAATAGGAAATGTTATTATTAACAATATTTTTTTTATTTGTGTATGTTTATTAAAGGTAATTTGTTATAATTTAAAGGTAACCTGTGTTTAATTATCCTATTATTTTACTATTTATTAAATAGAATGAAAATGAAATCGAAAACAAAAATTTTCAATGGGGCAGAGTTACCATTAATTATATTATTATTTTATTATTTATTAAATAGAGTGAAAACGAGACCAAAACCAAAACTTTCAATGTTTCGGTTTTAATAATATTAGCTTAAAACCCGTGTGATGCACTGATTATTTTTAATAGTTATTATTTGATTATTTACGTTATAATATTTTATTAATTACATTTGTTAAAAAAATAAGTAGTCATGTTAAAATATGTGTTGATGTGTATTTTTAGAGTATCGTTCGCAGGGAAGGACTGATATCAACACCAATTTCAAGTCTTGTATCTCTTACGGTTCAGAAGTGTGGAGAATAATTTGGTGGTGTGTGATTATCTACTAATTAATCTAATAAACAAATAAAAACTATATAATATGTGTGCGATAAAATAATCCAAGAATCATGGTTGTTCAATTGGTTATCATGAATGTCTAATTTGCATCTCTTGTTTCGCTAAAAGCAATCCTTCTAAAATTTATAAAATTGTCTCCCAAGGTAGATTATAGTGCCTACAATCATCCTTTAAACGCCACTCCCATGGTCATATAAAGGACAACTATAGACTATTAAAAATCAAGGATTTTAAGTTTCACAATTCACATATCAATCTCCCGATCTATTACTTAAATTGTGTCTATCATATCATGTACTAGAATTATAAACCTTCTTTCAATTCGTTATAATTCCTATAGATAGAATCAAAGGTTCGCGACTCCCTTAATTGTGTTAAGCGCTCAATAACAGATTAACAAGCCAAGAAATCACAATACAATCAAACAAACATAATAAGCGAATGAATACTACCCAACCCTTGGATCAAAGGATTAACTATTCATGATTGAATAAAACATATATAAATTAATACCACAAACCATGAACATATAATTAAAAGCATTAAAATATGTTTTAAAATAAATAAGTAATGGTTTGCCCATGATATTTTTGGAAAAGTAGGGTTTTAGTAAGAAAAAATAGAAAAGATAACATATTTTAGTTGAAAAAGGTAAATGTCCATGATATTTTTGCGAAAGGAATGGACTTTATTAGAAAAAATAGAAATTACGTTTTAATATTTTATTAATTATATTTGTTAAATAAATAAGTAGCCAGGTTAAAATATGTAAATATTTTTAAATATTTAAAGCATTAAAATAGGTATTAAAACAAATAAGGGCTTGTCTGTGATATTTTTGGAAAAGGAGGAGTTTTAGTAAGAAAAAATAGAAAAAATAACTTTAAAAAAGGTAATTACCCGTGATATTTTTGCAAAATGAGGAGATTTTATTGGAAAATAGAAAAAATAATGTGTTTTAGCTGAAAAAAGTAATTGATTTATAAATAGGTAAACACACTCATCGTACCGACTGACCAAACTTTTAAAGATTCATATATTTTATTATAGTATAGATAATATAAATTTAGTGAATTAAGATCGTTAAAAAAAGTAATATTATTACTGAAATATTAAAATATAAATAATAAAATAATAATTATTAAAAAAATACGTGCAATGCACAAGAGTTTTAAGCCAGTAATTATAACTTCAAAAATGTTTATAAAATACAGAATAAGGATCCTAAGGTTAACCTTAGGATACTTTTCCTGAGGTACTATTGATTTGAGATTATTCACTTTCTTCATTTAAAAATATACTAAAAACATGGTAAGTAAATATTTGTTAATATATGACTAGATTTGTTATTCACATGCATTTCTAGTGTATCTGAGGAAAAATATCCTAAGGTTAACCTTAGGATCCTTATTCTCTATAAAATATACAATGTTGACTTGGGCCAACTATAATAAAGTAAATTAATAAATGACAATGATATTAGTGCAACGGTTGAGTTCCAAATGCAAATCAATAACATTATCTTATAATTTACGCCAAAATGATAAACGCGGAAAAAATAAGTGGGCGTCATTCTTTTCGAATGAATAGTCTCAGGGTCTACTCCGTTTGTCCTGTCGTGACTTTTCAGCATGCCCTTTAATTCTCCAGTCATGTAGTTAAATAGTAGGACTTGAAAATACAAATTATGAAAACAAGTTTTTTCTTGGAAAGTTGCTTCAAATTGCATCACAACGTGGTCGTAGACTAGTCGAGCTTAAGTTATTCCTCAGCTTTCCTCTTACATTCGTAGTCTTCGTATAGTATGCGCAATCTAGTGTAACATTGTTTGGAGAAATTTGGTAACAACTTGTTGTTGGAGGAATTTCGTAACAACACAAATCGGAGGTTGCCGGAATAACGAAATATGAAAATAGGGGGATTTAGGATTTTTGGATGTTTGGGGGCTGAGCTCGTATGATGACTCCTCAGAAATTGAATAGAGAATGAGTTCTTTCTCTTCTTCTTTCCCGAGTGTCAATTGTTGTGTACCATACAAGGTGTCTACGTACCCATTTATATAGGGATCAAACCTCACGTAGTTCTTGGAAAACAAGTCATTAGATAAGTCCATTCAGTCCAAACCCATAAATAGTCAAAGTTTATCCATCCAACGTTCCCATAAATAGTTCAAGGATTATCAATCCACCTCACGTTCCCATAAATAGTCCGGTCTTCACATGTTTTCCTACAATCTTGCGGCATCTCCGCATTTCTTTCCATGATTTGAAGAATATCGTTTGGAGATATTTTCCGTTATTCGTTGATTGAGATTGATTCTTTCCTCGTTTCAGGGACAGGATATTACTTAGTGATAAAGCAATTAATTATTAATCTGAATTAATAATTATTAAATGGAGAAATTTGGACTATGCCAAAACGTGGCATAACAATAAGCCCCCAGTTCTTCAGTGTAGCTTGCTGCAGTGGAGAACTAAAAATCTTCGAGCTTCCAAATTTTTTCGGTCGCTTGGCGTTTTGTATATAGTCTGAATCGGCGTACACGCTTTTCAAGTGTCATTGTCCACATAAGGATGTGTTTTCGTTCATCCGCGAGCCCCCGAGCTGAGGCTTTAATAAGATACCCAATTTCAAATATCAGGCTTTCAGCCCATATCACATCCGGTCCCACACTTTTTCCTACAATCTCGCGGCATCTCCGCATTTCTTCCCTTGATTGTAGGAATGTCTCGTGCCAACCATGTCACGTCCGTTCCCACACGTTTTCCTGTAATCTCGCGGCATCTCCGCATTTCTTCCCGTGATTGTAGGAATGTCTCGTGTCAACCATATCACGTCCGGTCCCACACATTTTCCTGCAATCTCGCGGCATCTCCGCATTTCTTCCCGTGATTGTAGGAATGTCCCATGCCAATCATATCATGTCCGGTCCTACACGTTTTCCTACAATCTCGCGGCATCTCCGCATTTCTTCCCGTGATTGTAGGAATGTCCCGTGCCAACCAAGAAATATCCATCTACCAATGCGCCTTTCTCAGAAAAGGACCTTCCACACTTATTTTTGTCCATGCTTGAGCTAGTGAAGTAATAAAATCATGTGCTACGAATATTGCATCCCAATTTTTTAACATCTCCATGATTCAGATTCTGCCTAGATCTGGTGTTTACCTTTCTGACCCTGTAAACGATGTTTTCTTGGAAAACACAAAACATGAAAGTTGTAGAAAACGAAAAGAGATTTCCGATGATATATGGCTCGTCAGAAACAGACTTATAATGAACCGGGAATCAAATAAAACATCTGCTGATTAACTTCTCAATACTGAAAAACAGGATCTGATTATGTTTTGTGATTTCGAGAATAGATCGAAACATAATCTGAGAAAACATCAAGAACGAAAGTTGCAGAAAATCGTAAAAGCTTTCCGGATCATAAAAAATCATCAAAATCTAACATATATTAAATTTACTACGAAATTTATAAGATAACTTATGTATACGGACAAAAGCATAAAAAAACTTATCTTAATTTTGAAAAGAATCATGAATCACCGCCTCCATCGTTCTGCTCCTTCATTAAAGCCGCTCCAGATCCATAATAACCCCCCTTGCGTATGATGTAGATGATTTGATTGTCCTCCACAATCAAAAAATAATCCCCTCCTTCTAGCGCCAATTGTTGTTGGAGGAATTTCGTAACAACACAAATCGGAGGTTGCCGGAATAAAGAGATATGAAAATAGGGGGATTTAGGATTTTTGGATGTTTGGGGGCTGAGCTCGTATGATTACTCCTCAGAAATTGAATAGAGAATGAGTTCTTTCTCTTCTTCTTTCCCGAGTGTCAATTGTCGTGTACCATACAAGGTGCCTACGTACCCATTTATATAGGGATCAAGCCTCACGTAGTTCTTGGAAAACAAGTCATTAGATAAGTCCATTCAGTCCAAACCCATAAATAGTCAAAGTTTATCCATCCAACGTTCCCATAAATAGTTCAAGGATTATCAATTCACCTCACGTTCCCATAAATGGTCCGGTCTTCACATGTTTTCCTACAATCTTGCGTCATCTTCGCATTTCTTTCCATAATTTGAAGAATATCGTTTGGAGATATTTTCCGTTATTCGTTGATTGAGATTGATTCTTTCCTCATTTCAGGGACAGGATATTATTTAGTGATAAAGCAATTAATTATTAATCTGAATTAATAATTATTAAACGGAGAAATTTGGACTATGCCAAAACGTGGCATAACACAACTTAATAAACGAGGTTTCACTTAATATAGAGTTATTTATTTTTAAAATTTGTATATTATGAAGATAGGGGGTTAAATTCATTTCTAGGACCAAAACTTAAGGAACAGTTCTAGCTAGTTTATAATGATAATATAGCACAGAGTAGAAATCCCACTTATGAATAGGCTTTTGTTTATCTGATAGCTCAAGAAAAGTACGTCTTATACTTTCGGAATATACAGGGAATGTCCCAAAATCTCAATTCTGAACAAGACACAATATAGGCACCTGCAGTAATTGGCTTGTTTGGTATTAATTTTTTAAGTAGCTGGTTCGTATAAAGAGTTCTCTATTTCTTGTTGCTGCTGATGAATAATGAGCTTTCACTAACTATTAAATTGTTATTGTGAATTTATAATTTATAGACAAACATGATGTTTATCTGCTACTTGACGTCTCGATCACTGCTTTCGTAAATTAAAACACATGGTGGTTTTTCTATGATCGGCTATTTGTAAAACTTAACAGAGTATTGCAGAAAAAGGAAGCTATAAAATGATTCGGCTAATTTAGAGAGAAATTTATGCTTTTGCTGATATTCTATCATATTAGGCTGCCACACACAGAGAAACAGGTTCCCATATACTGGAAGCTGCAAGACAAATGACAACTAATTATCCTTATGTACTCAATACAGTTCTTAAATTTCCAGCAGAATATACGAAATCACAAAACGAGAAAATATTGGAACCAAATCCCATAGCTTGATGCCATGCTTTCAATAACTACATAATGATCTCAACATGTTCAAGTGGAGTGGTATAAATAGAATTTGCAGATAAGTTTGGAACCAAATAACTCAGGTTTCCTAGTTAACTCGGAATGAAACTACAAACATGCAAATGCTTGTTTCAAAACAAGAACAATGTCATGTTCTTGCTGTCTTGTGGGACGAGGAAATCATTCAACATTCTACTTTGAGTGCTTTTTGGAGATGTGAATGATGAAAGAAAGTCCCCAGGATGGCTTTCCATAATTACTTCTAGTGCGACTACTCCAAAGCTATACACATCACATTTTTCATTTATAACCATCGTGTATGCAAGCTCTGTACAATTAGAAAATATTAAAGAACATTTAGGAACATTTGAAGAAATTTCTCTGCATAATTTATAGGGACAATAAAAAAAGATTGGGGAGTAAAAATTGTGAGATTGTGAGAAGAAGAGATAACCTGGAGCAATATAACCGTAAGTGCCTGCAACCATAGTCTGATTTGATGAGTCGGGGTCTAGCAACCTTGATACACCAAAGTCGATCAGCAACAAGTATGTTATTACTTGTTATGTCACGATGAACTATAGGTGGCATGCAGTCGTGGTGCATGTAAGATAAAGCATGTGCTATACCTTTCACTATGTCCACCCTCTTACTCCAATCTAATTCCATGGCATGAGCATCTTCTCTCAGAGCACAGAATAGACTTCCCTTCTCCATATACTCGAAGACTAGAAACATGCAGCGACTATGTAAGCAGAAACCATAGAGTTTCACAATATTCTTGTGCCTTATACTGGACAAAATGTGCACTTCATTTTTAAAACTTCTGTCAAATGCTGGCTCCTCGGCTTCCAGGCGATGAAGTTTTTTAAGCGCCACAGTTTTACCGCTCGGTAACCGAGCTTCATATACACTGCCATAGCCGCCAGTTCCTATGCAGTACGTATCTGATGTCAAAATTATTTGTTGCTCTTAAAATGTCCTCGTATGCAATGATACCGTCAAAGTTCCATACTGAACACAAATCACCATTATTGTCATTGATCTTGTTTTTCTTTTCTGTCCGTGTAGGCCGACCAAAACCCACAATGGCTAGTATCAATGAAGGAACGCCAATGGTAATGGGAAGAACTATGCATAGTACGAGGAAGACTGTCCTTTTCTTGTGGGAAGTCAAATCAGGGCAGTTCTGCTTGAGGTCAAAGGAGTGTAAATTTGAAAATCCACATAAAGTATATGGTACGCTTCCGGTGAAATTGTTCCCTGCCAAATAGACGTACTCCAAAGAAGAACAATTTCCAAATCCTTCTGGTATGTGTCCACTGAGCATATTTTGGGAGAGGTCTATTTCTAGTAGACTACTGCAGTTCTTAAAAACAGGTATGGAGCCAGTGAGACGATTGTAGCCAAGGTTCAGGTAATTGAGTTCAGTCAAGGAACCCAAAGCTATGTGAACTTCCCCTGTCAGTTGGTTACCCGAAAGGTCTAATCTGACCAAATTACTTATCTTTCCTAGTTCATTGGGAATGAATCTAACGAGTAGATTATAAGATAGATGAAGCGTCTGTAGTTGAGTTAGCTTACCGAAGGAAGAAGGAATTTTACCAGTGAGATAATTGTTCTGTAAGGATAGAAACGACTCTACCTTCCTCACTGCAGCCAATGCCAGACCAGGAGCAGTGCTGCTGGTTTGAAGCGCCATATAACGGAATTTGTTGCAGCTCCTAGTTTATTCAGAGAAAAAAATCTTCAAATTTCCAACAAAACATAGTTTTAACTTCTTCCAAAACTTCCGAATGTATTCCTCAAAAGTTAAAGGTCATTGCACAAACAACCTAGAATGGTGTGAGTAGGGATAATCAAGGTCTGCTAACATCCCCTTATCGGGACCCTACTTTCAAGATAAGATACTAGGTAGGTTTAATTTGGTTTATTCTCAGTTCACAATAATGGACCAAATCCAGTCCAGTATGATAAACTATTTTTTCTAATCTGCTATTCGTAATATCTAAAGAGGATATGCAGAAACATAGTTGTTGGATTTCCTGCGATGAAATTACAACACAAACAAAAATTGGAACAAAATTCTGTCACTGGTTCCATGCTTTCAATAACTACATAATGATCTGAACATGTTAAAGTGGAGTGGTGTAAATAGAATTTGCAGATAACTCTGGAGCTTTTGATAATTTCTGAGATACACTAATGATGGATGGCCGAAAGTTGGGATTTGAGCTTAAACACGTCAATGCTTGCCTCAGAACAAGAATGATATCAAGTTCTTGTTGTCTTGTTGGACGCGGGAGACGTGTGTCCAGTACATCACTCAGCATTCGATTTTGAGTGGATTTAGGTACTGTGAATGACGACAGGAGGTCTGCTGGATGGCTTCCCATCATGATTTCTAGTGCCACCACTCCAAAACTATACACATCACATTTTTCAGTCACCACCATCGTGTATGCAAGCTCTGTAGAGTTGGAAAGTTTTAGAACATTATAAAAGATTTTCCTACATAATAAATTTAGCAACATAAAAGACTTGAAAGTTAAAATTTAGTGACACAGTGTGAAAAAGATAACCTGGAGCAATATAACCATAAGTGCCTGCAACCATAGTTTGATTAGATAAATCAGGATCTAGTAACCTTGAGGCACCAAAATCAGCAACAAATCCCTCCAAGTGGGAGTTTAATAGTATGTTGTTACTAGATATGTCTCGATGAACTATAGGTGGACTGCAGTCATTGTGCAAGTAAGACAAAGCATGTGCTATACCTTTCACAATGTTCACTCTCTTACTCCAATCTAATTCCACAGCACGAGCGTCATCTCTCAGCGCACAGAATAAACTCCCCTTTTCCATATACTCATAGATAAGAAACATGCATCGGTTATGCAAGCAAAAACCATAAAGCTTCACGATATTCTTGTGTCTTATGTTTGACAAGATGTGCGCCTCATTCTTGAAGCATTTGTCAAAATTTGGGTCCTCGGCTTCCAGGCGATGAAGTTTCTTAAGTGCAACAGTTTTTCCATTTTGCAACCTAGCTTCATATACACTGCCATAGCCTCCAGTTCCAATGCAGTATCTGATGTCAAAATTATTTGTTGATCTTATAATGTCCTCGTATGCAAGGTTTCCATCAAAGTTCCATACAGAACAAATATCACCATTTCGCACAAGCATTTTGTCCTGATTTTCTTTACGTTTTTTCCGACAAACGAACACAAAGACTAGTATCATTAAGAACAGGCCAATGGTAACAAAAAGAACTATGTAAAGGACAAGAAAGGCTGAGTTTCTTCGGTGGGAGGTCACTTCACATGTGTGGTCCTCATATGGATTTCTGGTGGGTGGGCGTGTTTGAGAAAGATGGTTGTCGTAGAGTTCCAAGTAAGTTAAATTTACCAAACAACGAAAATTATTTGGTATGCTTCCCGTGAAATTATTACTAGACAAACTCAATCTGACTAAAGAATAGCAATTTCCAAGTTCTTTTGGTATGCTTCCTGACAAATTGTTACTACTCAAACTCAATCTGACTAAAGAATAGCAATTTCCAAGTTCTTTTGGGATTGCTAATGGGTGGGAGTGTGTGAGAAAGATGGTTGCCGTAGAGGTCCAAGCGAGTTAAATGTACCAAACAACGAAAATTATTTGGTATGCTTCCTGACAAATTGTTACTAGACAAATCCAATGTGACTAAAGAATAGCAATTTCCAAGTTCTTTTGGGATTGTAGACCACTGCACTTAAAAATAGGTATGGAGCCTGTGAGAGAATTATAAGACACATCAAGTGTTTGGAGATTAGCATCATGTAAATCTAAAGAGCCACTAAATTGATTAGAACGAAGGATCATGAGTTTGAGTTTGGTTAAGGAGCCTAAAGCTGATGAGATTGTTCCTGTGAGTCTGTTACCATAAAGTTGTAACTCAAGGTTCCTATTTCACTGGGAATGGAACCAGTGAGATTATTCCTCGAAAGGTATAAATAAGCCAAATTAGTGAGGTTACCTAATTCCGAGGGAATGAACCACTGAGATCGTTTCCACTGAGTAAGAGGTAATTGAGTTTTGAAAGCATTCCAATTTGGTAAGGTATGCTTCCATTAAGCTTACAGTAAGAAAGATCAAGTATTTGGAGATATGGGAAGGAAGAGAAGTTGAGTTTTCCAAGCTCATCCTCTATAGTGTATCTTCGGACATCTATAGAAACGACTCTACCTTCCTCACTGCAGCCAATGCCAGACCAGGAGCAGTGCTCGCCATATAATTAACGGACTTTGATTCCTCCACCATCCCGTCCTCACAAGAGCTTCTCTTTCGCTTTCGCTTTCCAAAGAAGAAGAAGATGATGATGAGTTGGTTACTAGTAAAAGTGTGTATATAATTATGCAGGAGACTGAAGCCATGTTTTGTTACTCAAACACTTTGCACATATGGGATCTTTATATCACGAATTTGTATAGAGTAATTCACATCTAGCATAAATAAATCACATAATATATAACTCTTGATTATCATTTAATTGTTTACGAGTATATTTTTTAATGATATTTATTAATAATTTATTAATATTAATATCAACGTATTAAATATCCCATTAAAATGTCATCTTATTATCTCGATTAATTTCTTATTTTAAGTTAATCATGAATCGATATAGATCATTAAGTCGATTTTCTATCTTAAAAGACGAAAATATTATTAAATATTATTATTAATTGTTAATTATATACATAAATATAAATAATTATATAATTTATAATATTATAAATATATGTGAGATAAAATAAAAGGTATTAGTTTAAAATGTATTATAATCTATACTCTTTATTAATAAGCAAAACAATGTGTAAATGGTGCGATATACAAAATTTATTTACTTTAATTTTTTTAACTTAAGGTTCGATTCCTTACAAATACGTAATTATACAAGATTTATGTACTTTAAATTCTTTAGTTTCACCCACGTTTGATTATTTACAACTACGTAATTATACAAGATTTATTTATTTACTTTAATTTCATTAGCTTATTTACTTTAATTTCAACTAGGGTTTAATTGCCTGTAACTACATAAATAAATTATATATATTATATATTTTTTATCATTTAATTGTCTACGCGTATATTTTTAACAATATTTATTAATAATATATTAATATTAATATGTTAATATCAACTCATGTTTTGTGAGATAGTATTAAAATATATCCCATTAAATGTTGACTTGGGTCAATTATGATAACTTAAATTAATAAATGACAATGACATTAGTGTACGCTATCATATCATTTACGACAAAATGATACATAGAAAAAATAAATGGGTGTCACTCTTTTAGACTGAATAGTGTCTGAGTCTACTCCGTTTGTTAGTGACTTTTAATTCTCTTATTCCCTGTATCTCTCATTTTTTTACACTTTTTTTTTAAAATGTCTTTTCAATTTTTTATATTTCAAAATTTTTCTAAAATAGTAAAGTTTTATAATATAAAATTTAACTACATCTACTACTTTCCCCCATTATCTCAACTTTATACATTAAATATTAATTAATTTCACCAATTTACTCAATTTTCTTACTTTTTTCACTAAATTACACTTTTTCTTAAACTCCGTATCCAATCTCAATATAAAGAATTGAGGGCACAGGGTGAGTAACAATGTGTTGACCATAACTCCACACGTCCACATGTTCATTCTCCAGTCATGTAGTTAGTAGGACTTGAAAATATAAATTATGAAAACAAGTTCTTTCCTGGAAAGTTGCTTCAAATAGCCTCGCAACATGGTGGTAGACGGTCGGGCTCAAGTCATTCTTTTGGAATAGTCTCCAAGTCTACTCCGTTTGTCCTCTTGTGACATTTCAAATTTAAAATTATTGTTTATGACTTAAAGTTGCTTATAATGATAAGTAAAAAGTGAAAATTTTATGTTAATATCTATTTGAGTAATTTTGTATTATGAGTATCTTATGAGTTATTAAAATTATAACATTTAAAATAAATTTGATAAATAATACATTTGAATGATGATATTAACTTTTATCAAATAAAATTACTAAAATAAAATAAGTCATTCAAAAAATACCTCCTACCAACGTTTTAAGCTGTTTTTTTAACTTTAAATCATTTTTTGAATTACACAAACATACTACATTTTTTTGCTTAAAGTCAAAAATTGTTTTAAACTTGGGGGCAAACACCCTCTTAATAGTTAATTCTCTTAAGAATGTGTTGACCACATGTCCACAGTGTTCATTTTCCAGTCATGTAGTTAGTAGGACTTGAACATACAAATTATGAAAATAAGTTTTTTGCTGGAAAGTTGCTTGAAATAGCATCGCAACATGGTGGCAGACTGGTAGGGCTCAAGTTATTCCTCATCTTCCGTCTTACGTTCGTAGTCCCAATACAATCGATTTCCGCAATAGTGAGCAATTTTCATATAGTATGCACAATTTAGTGTAAGTAAGTGTGTAAGGTTGTTTGGAGAAATTTGGTAACAACTTAATAAACGAGGTTTCACTTAATATAGAGTTATTTATTTTTAAAATTTGTTTATTATGAAGATAGGGGGTTAAATTCATTTCTAGGATCAAAACTTAAGGAGCAGTTATAACCAAAATTACATAAAAATAATATTTATTATTAGGGCTGTAAATTGATTCGAATTATCCTGTATCTCACCGTATATTCGTCTCGAAAATACAATATATGTCTCATATACGGATAAAAAATGATCCTGAATATCTACATACCTGCTCAGATTTGGTCTCATATTACTTTTTATAAAATGATCTTACCCCAATGATGATTCATGATCCGTATTAGTTCATACCCGAATATAAATTATTTTTTTAACCTATTACATTCCTAAGTAAATAGTCATTTTATAATTTCTTGAGATCTTTATGAGTTTAAATTTTCACGAAACATGATTTATTCATCCTTATAATGCATCAATTTTAATTATATATACTTAATATTATAAAAAATTATATTAAACATGAATTTTATAAGTTTAATATAATAATATTGTCATTATTTCTATATTTTTCCCGTGTTATTTTTAATTCAAATATGAGTTATTTAAATTAAAAAATATAAAACAAACAATGTCCTTAAAAATACAGTTTGTTACTTATTAATAATTATATAAAATTCTATTACATTTATATATATATATATAGAGTCGAGTTCTATGGAGACCATATTTAGTTGGAGATTTGGAGACCATTTACGTTCTGCAACCTAAATAACGTGTAGAACATACTTTACGTAACAAAATCATTGTCAAATTAGATATCTTGCGGTATAAAATCATCATCAAATTGAATATTTTTGTAAATCACGCATGTTATACTTGCAGAACATTGTCATGCATATTACCCCATTATAAATGTTCTGCAAATAAGATATGTGCATAATATCTTTGTAGAATTAAAATTACAATCAAATTGGATATTTTATAGACCATATATGTTATGTTTACTAAATATTACTCTACGTATTATTTTTATAGAGCATTTTATGAATGCATTTTAGTTGCAGAACATATATGGTCTCCAAGTCTCCAACTAAATATGGTCTCCATATATATATATATATATATATATATATTGCCCGTATTACTTTTAGAAAATTAGTTGTTTAAATTAGAAAATAGAAAATTATATTACCTTTCTATATATATGTTGCTCGTGTTACTTTATATATATCTTACCTATTTTATTTTTAGAAGATTAGTTGTTTTGGTTAGAAAAATATATAAAATAGGTAATGTGTTTTAGCTGAAAAAATATAAAATTATATTACCTTTTTATATATATGTTGCTCGTGTTACTTTTAGAAAATTAGTTGTTTAAGTTAGAGAAAAACAAAAAAAATTACGTGTTTAGTTGAAAAGGGTAAGTGATTATTTATTAATAATTATATATAACAATATTATCATTACATATTTATTTTCCATGTGTTATGTTTAGAAGATTAGTTGTTTTAGTTAGAAAATGTAGAACAGATCAAGTGTTTTTGTTGAAAAAGGTAATCAATAATAAATATGTAATAATATTATCATTTTACATATATGTTACCTGTTTTATTTTTAGAAGATTAGTTGTTTTGGTTAGAAAAATATATAAAATAGGTAATGTGTTTTAGCTGAAAAAAATAATTGGTTATAAATAAATTGATTATAGATATGCCCGATCCAAATTATAGATAGGTCCGGCCCAAATACCGACCGACCGACTGACCAAAATTTTTAATGTTTCGTCTTTAATAATATAGTATAGATAGTCATGTATTACATTATATGATTTTATATTTTATATTTGTAATTGTCTAATTCTATTTGAATGTTTTAGAGAATTTTTTAGTATAAAAATATAATATATATATATATTTTTAAAAAAATAATATTTTATAAATGATGCGGCGCAGGGCAGGGCGAGGATTACATATAGCCCGTGGGGTAAGGGATGTGGAATGAAAATTAATCCCCACAAGGAACGGGGTGGGAATAGGGCAAAAACAATTTATGCGGGACTGGTATGGGATTTGAGATCCCCGCCCCCGAACCCGCATACCCGCCCCATTTTTAACCCTAGATCATTTTACATCCTTTATTACATTAGTATAATATTCTTTCATATTTGGTTAATAACATAGTATCACCTAGTTACTACAAACCAAAATTTTGTATTTTGTATTTTGTAGCACCAATTTTATTATTTATATTTTGATATTTTATTAATTGAATTTGTTAAAAAGAATAAGCACGCATGTTAAAATAAGTAACCTTCTCAAACAATTAAAAATATTAAAATAGATTTTAAAATAAATAAGTATTACCTGTGATATTTTTGAAAAAGTAGATATTTTAATAAGGAAAATAGAAAAGGTAACATGTTTTAGTTGAAAAACGTAATTACCCATAATATTTTTAAAAATTAAGGTGATTTTGTTAGGAAAAAAAAAGGTAACGCGTTTATCTGGAAAAGGTAATAGATTATCAAATAGGAAATTTTATTATTAACAATATGTTTTTTTATTTGTGTGTGTTTATTAAAGGTAATTTCTTATAATTAAAAGGTAACCTGTGTTTAAATAAGAAAGATGCCATTAATTTAGGTGTTTTAAAAAGTAATTGTTTTACTTTAAAGATAACGTGAAAAAATGGTAAGATATAGGTAATCGTTACTATTAATTATACTATTATTTTGCTATTTATTAAATAGAATGAAAACCAAACCGAAAACCATAATTTTCAATGGGGCAGAGTTACCATTAATTATATTATTATTTTATTATTTATTAAATAGAAAACCAAACCAAAACCAAAACTTTCAATGTTTCGGCTTTAATAATACTAGCTTAAATCCCGTGTGGTGCACTGATTATTTTTAATAGTTATTATTTGATTATTTATATTATAATATTTTATTAATTATCTTTGTTAAAAAAATAAGTAATCATGTTAAAATATGTATTGATGTTTATTTTTAGAGTATCGTTTGCAGGGAAGGATGAATGTCTAATTTGCGTCTCTTGTTTCGCTAAAAGCAATCCTTCTAAAATTTATAAAATCCTCTCCCAAGATAGATTATAGTGCCTACAATCATCTCTTAAACGCCACTCCCATGGTCATATATAAAGCGCAACTATAGACTATTAAAAACCAAGGATTTTAAGTTTCACAATTCACATATCAATCTCCCGATCTATTACTTAAATTGTGCCTATCATATCATGTACTAAAATTATAAACCCTCTTCGAGTTCGTTATAATTCATATAGATACAATCAAAGTTTCACGTCTCCCTTAATTGTGTTAAGCGCTCAAACAAACCAAGAAATCACAATACAATCAAACAAACATAATAAGCGAATGAATACTACCCAACCCGTGGATCAAGGGATTAACCATTCATGATTGAATAAAAAATATATAAATTAATACCACAAACCATGAGCATAAGAGTTTAAGTAAGAAGAATACAACTTTACAAGTTCCTTTGAAATCCAGATGAATCCTTTCACTACTTCCAATCTCCCTCTCAAATTGTTTCTCTCCATTCTCTCTCTAAAAGTAAGACTATCTCTAATTCTATATTACAATAATATGTTATGATGGTATTATTACAATATGTTTATAAACCTAATATAAAAAAGTTTTTAATGCTCTCTAGGAAAATACCAGTAATTTCACAAAATAAATTGGATTTTGTATGTAAAATTTGTAATTTGTCTTCCATGCCTGTTTCTGAACTGCTCCAGTTGGAATCTTCATGTTGGTCCACTTTTGGGTTGTAGATAATTCAGTTATCTTCGCATGGGATGTTTATGGCCCAAACAATGATGTATGCTGTAGACCAACAAATCCGATTCTTGTATTTTAAGTCCAAATAAGTCTAATTCCTTCCAAGCTTGGAAATTCTTTATTATTAATATAATAATATAAATATGAGAATAAAATTCTATAAAATATATATATAAATATATATTCTATCAATATGTAAACTTTTAAAAAAATTAAAAGCCAATTATAATAGGTTTTACTTAAGGGTTTACTCGTGATTTTTTTGGAAAATGAGAAGTTTTAGTAAAAAAAATAGAAAAGATAATGTTTTTTAACTGAAAAAAGTAACTGGTTATAAATATGTCTGATTATTTAATAATATTTTTTTATAAATAAGTAAGGGTAATTAAGTAAAATTACGAAGTACCAAAAAACAAGTACCAAAAAATAGATAACATACCGACCAAACTTTTAATGTTTCGTCTTTAATAATACTATCTTAAACCCCATGCGATGCACAAATTATTTTAATAATAATTATTTTATTTTTTAAGTTTTGAATATTTTATTATTTGCATTTGTTAAAATATGTAAACTTTTTATATAGTTAAAAGCATTAAAATATGTTTTAAAATAAATAAGTAAGGGTTTTCCCATGATATTTTTGGAAAAGTAGGGTTTTAGTAAGAAAAAAATAGAAAAGGTAACATGTTTTAGTTGAAAAAGGTAAATGTCCATGATATTTTTGCAAAAGGAAGGGACTTTATTAGAAAAAATAGAAATTATGTTTTACTGTTTTATTAATTATATTTGTTAAATAAATAAGTAGCCAGGTTAAAATATGTAAATATTTAAAGCATTAAAATAGGTATTAAAATAAATAAGGGTTTGTATGGGATATTTTTGGAAAATGAGAACTTTTAGTAAGAAAAAATAGAAAAAATAACTTTAAAAAATGATATTTTTGCAAAATGAGGAGATTTTATTGGAAAATATACTAAAAACATGGTAAGTAAATATTTGATAATAAATGACTAGATTTGTTATTCACGTGCATTTCTAGTGTAGGAAAAATATCCTAAGGTTAACCTTAAGATCCTTATTCTCTATAAAATATACAATGTTGACTTCAGCCAACTATGATAAAATAAATTAATAAATGACAACGATATTTGTAACGACTAGGAATTTCGCGACATAAATATTTAGTGATCAATAATAAATTATTATGCGATATTCCAGTTTGATGTGTTTCCTGTATTAAATAATATACATATCTGTTATGTGGCATCATTATGTGTTATGTGGTCTAATTATCTGTTCAATACTGATATGTGTGGTATCGTCTATTTTATTTTAAATAATACTTTCTCCCTTATGTGCCAAACTGGTAGAATAAAATATTAAGCACCTTGTTCTAATTTGATGTATCATCTTCTATACGTATGTTGAGTTCAGTGTATCTTTCGAGTCATTTAATTGAGATTGTGTTTATTTTGTGAATATATTAGATTAATTAAATTTCTGTCATGAATTAGTTGCTTAAATGTGATTTAATTTTCTAAAATTATATTAAAAAAATTTCTTGGTGTACAATTTTATTATTTAGCTTTTAAAATGTTTAGATTTAAAAATGATTATTTAATTGATTTTTGTATTATAAAAAATAAAATAAAATAGATTTGGATATTTATTTTAAATATGTTCCAAATATAATTTAATAATTGGTTTGATTAGAACTTTATTTATTCGTACTCTAGTATTTTCATACGCAATTATTGAATTTAGTGTTCAATAACGAAACAATTTTTAGCATTTAAACGAGACTTGTTTACATTTAACGAATCAATTTTAGGGGAGTATAAATAGTTTTTACTTAATTTTATCCCATTTTTTTTATTTCATTTCCTCCTCTTCTATCCCAATTCGACGGAGAAGGTCAACGGATTTATACGGGAAGATGCTAATTGATGAAGGAATAGTTGGGCGGGCTTGATCTCGGTAATGCAGACTCGTAGCAACCGCATATGCGTCGGACCCAAGAGTTATCAGAATAGAAGATTTTGATGCCATGGGACGAAAGAAGAAGATAATTGTGTTACTTCGGCGTTACGTAATAGCTTAGGATCATAGGCAAGTTTACTAACTCATACTCTTTTGTTCGGCGTATCATAGCAAGTTCTATACCTTCACTTATTGTTCAAGTGACATGTTTCTTCAACTATTTTTCCAATATTACTGTCAACTCATGTTGAAATCTTTATATCTCCCTTGTTGTTCAAATGATATGATTCTGCAACTATTATGCAAGTATTACTTTCAAATCATATAACAAGTGACAACTCTATTATTCTATTATTTAGATAAATATTTTGTTTTGCATAATTTAATATCTTGCAGAGATTTTCAGTTCCATGCATGTTTTAAGAAATTTTATTATTATTTTGGTATAAATTGCATATTTTACCCTGTTATGAGATTTCACGGTAATTAGGCCCTTCCCTTTTGGAAAACAAATATTTATTGAAACTTTAAATAAGTCTTGGTAATGACTTTTGGGAGATGAAAGTTTAAAATTGATTAATAGAGTGATTTGATACTCTATACAACTATTTTGAGATATAAAGTGGAGAAAAGATTGCGTAAGAGAACTGTCTGACACCCCAGTTCCTGCCAATATTACAGCCAACGATAATAAGTGCTACCGGATCCATATTTTTGTGAGTGCGAACACTTTGTTATAATAACATTGTGTCAAAGAGGTTTAGTAGACTGATCATCTATTTAACTTGTGTCAGTGATAACTACTTTATATAATAAAAAGGGGCAATGTTTTGATAAAAACTGAACTATACTGAGTAAGTATACTTTTACATGTTCAAGAAATGCATGATTCTAGAAAGAATACCTTATAACCCATTCCTGTTTTCAGAACTAAATATATATAAAGTTACTATCATGATCGTTGATTTACAAATGTGAAAGGACATTCTACTCTAAAGTTTTATTCATCAAAAGCTTGTTAAATTTCTAAAAGTGGACACTGTTTATCAGAAAGTATTTTTATTATTGTATCATATTATCATCACTTGCTGAGCATTTCTTCCGCTCATACTTGCTTGTTTCATTTTGTTAACCCTTCAGTGAAAGATAGAGTGACAAGATTAAATCGTATAAGTTTGGAATGCGAAGAGACGAGATGCCGTTATGAAGATGAATTGATGCAGAGTATTTGGATCTAGTGTAAGGCTATTTGTATAAATTTCATTTCTATTAAATATTATTGTGTATCCGATTAGTTTGGCCTGGTATACTTCTCATCGAAGTTATACTAGTGTCTTAGGATTTATGCAAAGAGATTGTTGTAAAGATGAACATTTTTATTTATTGGGATTTTGGATTCTTGTTTCTAGCACTATAACCTAAAAAGATATTGGTATAGTTGGGGTCGCAGATGTTATATTTGAATTGGTTTAAGTTTTAACAGGATGTTTAAATTGAGATTTCCGCGTGACGACCAAATCCTCTGACCCCGGATTTGGGGGCGTCACAAGTTGGTATCAGAGCAGGGTTATAGTAAAACTAGAACGAGAGTGTGTAGGTGTGTGTATAGTTAAGTAAGAACGTCAGAGCTCATGTAGAGTTCGTGTTGGACTATTGGATATAGTACCAACGAGTAATTTAAGATATGGTACTCGTTTGAGATAGTAGAGCTGAGCTGGATAGAAATCCTTGCGGCTGTAGATGTTTGTGGTGGAATATTCAGAGACTATTATGAGTCAACGACGACGTGCGATATCGATAACCTTAGGGCGTGCAGAAGAAGAGCTTAGAATCGAATGATGAGCCATCGAAAGAGCCGACAAAGAAGGCATACGTAGAGACCTTGACAATACCTTTCTTTCTTAATAAATTAGTCGACACTCCTATAAGTGAGACTTTGATCTGTGAATATATTCCCGTTTTGAATTTCTATTTGATACTTATGTTCACCTGTTGTTGGATTTCAATTGTGCCAAAGGCTGTCATGATGCTTATTTTCCTACCAAGTTATGATATTTGAACTTCTATTTTCTTCAATAGTGAATAACTCTATTATTGATATATCACCATTTGCTCGTTATGTACCAGTATTTAATTTTCTGGTTATTCTTTTTCTCCGGAAATAACACCTTTGGAATTTGTTCAGTTTTAGTCCAAGGTGTGCATCAGAGAAGCATTCGTCGAACATCATTAATTATCATTTTCATTTTGATTTCTTTCATATTTTTCTACTCCAACTGAAACGAACAACCCTATTTACAAGGGACACAAGGACTATCTGTCTGTGTGATGGAAGTCTGATGGGACGCCGTCACTTGTGTGTTGTGCATTACAAGAAGGCTAATTACCTTCAGTATGTCTTAATCAAGATACACAACATCAGGTTCATATAATCATATTGATCTCTCAGTTATTCTTTTATTTCCAAAGATGCTTGCTTTGAAATTTGTAATTTAACCACAATGGTGGGACACCTTCTATAATATGAAATTCTTTTCTCTTTGAAATTCCATAATCCTTACGATCTCCAATAGTTGGAAGAGTGTCAAACCGGTTGGAACGAATGGACCTTGCCATAATAAATTAAGACTTTGCGGTGGGAGTAAAAAGAGCTAAAAACGGATCAAGATGTGATTTGAATACTAGTGACGCACAACGTGTAGTGGTACAACCAGATTTGTCCTATATAGAGAAACCCGTAGAAATCCTAGACCTGAAAGAACAAGTATCAAGGATTAAAGAGTTGGTATTTTGAGGATGCTACTATAAATGAAAAATTGACAATAAGAAACCTTAATGATTTTTTTCAGTTGATTCCGAGGATGGAATATTTAAAATATTGATTTGGACTTTTACAATAAAGGAAGAATAAATTATGCATATTTAATTTTAGATTGATGCAGTTCTGTCTTAAGTGCCCAATGTGTTAACTGGTAATTGTGTGTTAATCCCCATTGATATCATTTAATTATTTTAATAATTTTAAATATTTATTGTAATCCGATCGTTTACCAGAATTAGTAAATCGAGTTCGTTTTAGAATTTTAGGTATTGAGTCGATAGTTTACTCGTGCCAAGAATTTTGATAATGTGTTTCACGTATCCGTACTTAAGGAGTACAATCATGACGCCAAACATGTCATAGAATGAGCCGATAGAGATTCAACCAGATTTGTCATAAGTCGAGCAACCTATGGAAGAACGAAATGCTTGAAAGTATCCTCACAGTAGATGATTCTGAGGACAGAATCCTGTTAACGGGGGAAGAATGTAACGACTAGGAATTTCGCGACATAAATATTTAGTGATCAATAATAAATTATTATGCGATATTCCAGTTTGATGTGTTTCCTGTATTAAATAATATACATATCTGTTATGTGGCATCATTATGTGTTATGTGGTCTAATTATCTGTTCAATACTGATATGTGTGGTATCGTCTATTTTATTTTAAATAATACTTTCTCCCTTATGTGCCAAACTGGTAGAATAAAATATTAAGCACCTTGTTCTAATTTGAAGTATCATCTGCTATACGTATGTTGAGTTCAATGTATCTTTCGAGTCATTTAATTGAGATTGTGTTTATTTTGTGAATATATTAGATTAATTAAATTTCTGTCATGAATTAGTTGCTTAAATGTGATTTAATTTTCTAAAATTATATTAAATAATTTTCTTGGTGTTACAATTTTATTATTTAGCTTTTAAAATGTTTAGATTTAAAATTGATTATTAAATTGATTTTTGTATTATAAAAAATAAAATAAAATAGATTTGGATATTTATTTTAAATATGTTCCAAATATAATTTAATAATTGGTTTGATTAGAACTTTATTTATTCGTACTCTAGTATTTTCATACGCAATTATTGAATTTAGTGTTCAATAACGAAACAATTTTTAGCATTTAAACGAGACTTGTTTACATTTAACGAATCAATTTTAGGGGAGTATAAATAGTTTTTACTTAATTTTATCCCATTTTTTTATTTCATTTCCTCCTCTTCTATCCCAATTCGACGGAGAAGGTCAACGGATTTATACGGGAAGATGCTAATTGATGAAGGAATAGTTGGGCGGGCTTGATCTCGGTAATGCAGACTCGTAGCAACCGTATATGCGTCGGACCCAAGAGTTATCAGAATAGAAGATTGTGATGCCATGGGACGAAAGAAGAAGATAATTGTGTTACTTCGGCGTTACGTAATAGCTAAGGATCATAGGCAAGTTTACTAACTCATACTCTTTTGTTCGGCGTATCATAGCAAGTTCTATACCTTCACTTATTGTTCAAGTGACATGTTTCTTCAACTATTTTGCCAATATTACTGTCAACTCATGTTGAAATCTTTATATCTCCCTTGTTGTTCAAATGATATGATTCTACAACTATTATGCAAGTATTACTTTCAAATCATATAACAAGTGACAATCTCTATTATTCGATAAATATTTTGTTTTGCATAATTTAATATCTTGCAGAGATTTTCAGTTCCATGCATGTTTTAAGAAATTTTATTATTATTTTGGTATAAATTGCATATTTTGCCCGGTTATGAGATTTCACGGTAATTAGGCCCTTCCCTTTTGGAAAACAAATATTTATTGAAACTTTAAATAAGTCTTGGTAATGACTTTTGGGAGATGAAAGTTTAAAATTGATTAATAGAGTGATTTGATACTCTATACAACTATTTTGAGATATAAAGTGGAGAAAAGATTGTGTAAGAGAACTGCCTGACACCCCAGTTCCTGCCAATATTACAGCCAACGGCAATAAGTGCTACCGGATCCATATTTTTGTGAGTGCGAACACTTTGTTATAATAACATTGTGTCAAAGAGGTTAAGTAGACTGATCATCTATTTAACTTGTGTCAGTGATAACCACTTTATATAATAAAAAGGGGCAATGTTTTGATAAAAACTGAATTATACTGAGTAAGTATACTTTTACATGTTCAAGAAATGCATGATTCTAGAAAGAATACCTTATAACCCATTCCTGTTTTCAGAACTAAATATATATAAAGTTACTATCATGATCGTTGATTTACAAATGTGAAAGGACATTCTACTCTAAAGTTTTATTCATCAAAAGCTTGTAAAATTTCTAAAAGTGGACACTGTTTATCAGAAAGTATTTTTATTATTGTATCATATTATCATCACTTCCTGAGCATTTCTTCCGCTCATACTTGCTTGTTTCATTTTGTTAACCCTTCAGTGAAAGATAGAGTGACATGATTAAATCGTATAAGTTTGGAATGCGAAGAGACGAGATGCCGTTATGAAGATGAATTGATGCAGAGTATTTGGATCTAGTGTAAGGCTATTTGTATAAATTTCATTTCTATTAAATATTATTGTGTATCCGATTAGTTTGGCCTGGTATACTTCTCATCGAAGCTATACTAGTGTCTTAGGATTTATGCAAAGAGATTGTTGTAAATATGAACATTTTTATTTATTTGGATTTTTGATTCTTGTTTCTAGCACTATAACCTAAAAAGATATTGGTATAGTTGGGGTCGCAGATGTTATATTTGAATTGGTTTAAGTTTTAACAGGATGTTTAAATTGATATTTCTGCGTGACGACCAAATCCTTTGACCCCGGATTTGGGGGCGTCACAATATTAGTGCACGCGGTTGAGTTTTAAATGCAAATCATTAACATTATCTTATCATTTACGCCAAAATGATAAATGCAGAAAAAAAATAAGTGGGTGTCATTCTTTTCGAATGAATAGTCTCAGGGTCTACTCCGTTTGTCTTGTCGTGACTTTTGAGCATGCCCTTTAATTCTCCAATCATGTAGTTATATAGTAGGACTTGAAAATACAAATTATGAAAACAAGTTTTTTCTTGGAAAGTTGCTTCAAATAGCATCACAACGTGGTCGTAGACTGGTCGAGCTTAAGTTATTCCTCAGCTTTCCTCTTACGTTCGTAGTCTTCGTATAGTATACGCAATCTAGTGTAATATTGCTTGGAGAAATTTGGTAACAACTTAATAAACGAGGTTTCACTTAATATAGAGTTATTTATTTTTAAAATTTGTTTATTATGAAGATAGGGGGTTAAATTCATTTCTAGGACCAAAACTTAAGGAGCAGTTCTAGCTAGTTTATAATGATAATGTAGCACAGAGTAGAATTCCCACTTATGAATACACACAGAGAAACAGGTTCCCATATACTGGAAGCTGCAAGACAAATGACAACTAATTATCCTTATGTACTCAATACAGTTCTTAAATTTCCAGTAGAATATACGAAATCACAAAATGAGCACATATTGGAACCAAATCCCATCGCTTGTTGCCATGCTTTCAATAACTACATAATGATCTCAACATGTTAAAGTGGAGTGGTATAAATAGAATTTGCAGATAAGTTTGGAACCAAATAACTCAGGTTTCCTAGTTAACTCGAAATGAAACTACTAAGATTATTCTCCGAAAGGTCTAATAAGCCATATTAGCCAAGTATCATAGTCAGGACCGGCCCTAGGGAACGCATAGCATAGGGCACCACACCCAGTAGGGACACCAAAATTTTTATGTGTAAATAGTATAATTAAAAAAATCATGAATACATAAGAAAAATAGGCAAATGAGGTCATAAAGAAAATCCTAGAAGCAAGACACTTTGTTCGTATTTTAGATTGTACGCCTGATAAAAATTATGTAGAACAAATGACTCTCGTAATTCGGGACTTCTAATTTTGTGTGACACCAAAAAAAGTTGAAGAGTTTAACCTACAAATTGTAATCTATACTCTTTATTAATAAGTAAAACAATGTGAAAATGGCGTGCGGTACCAAAAGTACCAAAAGTACCAAAGTACCAAATTTGGTTATCACTAAATCCGGGTTCGATTCCTCGCAACTACGTAATTATACAAGATTTATTTATTTTAAATTTTTTAGCTTAATCCAGGGTTCGATTCCTTGCAACTACGTAATTATACAAGATTTATTTATTTACTTTAAATTCATTAGTTTTATCAAGGGTTCGATTATTTGCAGCTACGTAATCATACAAGATTTATTTATTAATTTAATTTTTTTGACTCATGTTCGGCCCGTGCTTGGCACGGGTTATAAGCTAGTAGTTGAGATACAAAAGAATTTAAACTCTTTAACAAGTTTGAAGAGGTTTTTAGTGATCTTGGACTCGATGTTGACGATGTTAAAGTACAAGAATATTTTATGTTTTTCGGGTTGTTTATTAGTTTCTTTGAATTTGTTGCTAATATAACAAAAGAGAAATTCTGCAATGATATTTAGAGCGACATATACTAATGAAGTTGGTTACTAGTCACGTTTGGTCGCAGCCTAACGAGATAATTCTAATATACATCTAGTATATCAACATATAGTTCTTTGGTTGTCAAGAAAGATATCAGCTAGTAAAATGCATTGTTGTACCCACTTTTGTGATTAGTAATGATGAACTGAAGTATGCAATTTTTATATGATGTTATCTTTTTTACTCTAAATTTAGATTTTTATTTTATCATTGTTGTTTCCACCGG
Organism: Heracleum sosnowskyi; assembly: GCA_030848705.1. Classification (NCBI taxonomy): domain Eukaryota; kingdom Viridiplantae; phylum Streptophyta; class Magnoliopsida; order Apiales; family Apiaceae; genus Heracleum; species Heracleum sosnowskyi. Next base: position 132,324,984 of record CM061240.1, read on the forward strand.
TTACCACTCATAAGTAATGTTATAATTACAATTTTATTAAGTAAAAAATACTTGTTATAATGCCGCCTTTCAAAAATTTAACATAGATATATAAAGGGCACCTAGGACATCCAAATTTCTAGGGTTGGCCCTTATCGTAGTTCCAACAGAACAAACCGGTGAGATGATTCCGAGATACATCAAGCCACTGTATGAGAGTGAGGTTGTACAGGGATGAAGCTAGCTTACCAGTTAGATGGTTTCCCTAGACTGATAGATATGGATGAGTTTTGAAAGATTTCCAATTTGGTAATGTAAATTGCCACTGAGATTGTTTCCACCGATTGAGAGATATTTTAAAATATCAAATTCAAAATAATGCAAATATATTTTAGAATTGTAATTTAAAATCAAGAAAATTTAATACTCCATCTGTCCAATTTTCTATGAGCAAGTTAACATTACACGCATTTTAAGTAATTTAATATTGACTATTTTAGATTCATTTACAACCACATAAAATGAAGTGGGTGGGCATAATTAAGTAGTATATTATATGAACATGTGGTTGCAATAATCTTAAATTGATACTATAAATGGTTTGGTTCATTCTTTTTAACTAGCTCCTAAACCCGTGCAAGGCACGAGAATGCTTAAAAAGTATCATTTTATAGGATCTCTTCAATTTTTATAGGTAATACTACCGATAGATTGCTGTATAATCTTTTATCAAGATGGCAAGGCTGATTTTTTTTAAAAACGTTAGTTAATCCCAATCAACAGTACACCTCATAGATGCCTCCTCTATGCACAAGAAAATTTAAAGAAACTTGTTGCAGATCTGCACAAGAAAATTTAAAGAAACTTGTTGCAGATCTGAATACCGACCAAATAAAACACATTTCAAACTACAAAATTTGAAATTTGAAAGGGAAAAGGTACACTAACCGGAATGTTGAGACATCACGGCCAAAATTTTCATACACAGTTCCTTATCACTATTATGCACCTCAAACTAAAGATAATCAAGTTTTACTGTAATAGCACTGAGTTGATTTTCCAAACATGAAAAATAGTATTTAACAATTAAAACAGATAAATACATACACAAAACTCAGAGGACTGAAAAATCAAGATAACTCTCGCATCTTTGTTCCATGCTTACATTAATTAAACGAGAATGACCATGTTATGACTTTCAAAGCCTTCTTAATTTTGTCTCGGGATGCTGCAAAGATGAACTTATGTGTAATAGTGATTGGAAAACTATATTAAAAGTTAGAGAAAACAATTTGAAGCTGCTTACTCTTTGCCTTGGGAAGTTGGAGTGCACCACAAAATTTTGGTTCCCTTATTTGTGTTTCTTGGAGTAATTGCCGGTATAAACACTTTTGTCCCTCTATTTTTCCCACTTCTCGAGGAGATTCCCATTTGTCTGAACATCATCCATATTTTGCCTAACCTCCTCTTCACCTTCTTCTTACTGCTCTTCATCTATACAGTTCTGGGTTTGCCTGTTCCTTATCCCAAAATGTAATCAATGGAGGAGAGGGTAAAAGATGCGCAAAGAAGTACCTTATATTTTATATGCAATACAAATATTCCTTACAACCGGATAGATAATAACTTTCTCTTGAGGGACTACATAATCCAATGATCGTCATTAAGTCCTTCCATATCAACCCTTGTGCCCTTTTGTAATAGGCGAGGGAGTAGGGACCAGAGAGATAGTCGGAGATTGTAAATGGGGAAGAAGTAATGATTGGGGAGTGGTAACTGGCAAGTACTAGTAACAGCGGAGGAGTAGGGCAGCTTTTTTACACGTCCATACTGCCCGCCCAGCGTGGAATTAAGTATTTCCCCTAAACAGGATGTTGCAGTAGTAAATATATAATATTGTAGATAGATTTCTAACATGTGCTATTTACTTATCCTTCATTCCAAAACTTAAGTATAGACCGAGGTACCTAACTTTGTAATATGATATCTGATCATCAATGTTTATAACAAAAAAAATATATTCTGAACTCATTTATTAATGCTATAAAAGTTGAGCGTAGTTGAATTCCAATTTCCATTGTGAACTTGTGGTACAACAGCCGAGGTTGAAGTCTTTAGATCAAAGTTACCAAAAAGTGTTTTAATAACTTTTACTGTCGCAGTTTATACATTGGCGAGGCAGACTAAAAATGACTGTATAACTTGCATATGTAAAATAATTTAAAAAATATCATGGAAATGAGAATTTAGACTAAACCTGGTCACCTGTACATGAAATTAAGCAGTAAAGACTATCTTTTCCAGGAAATAGGTGTAGAAATGAACATGAAAGAATGGAACTGCAAGTGATATGAAAATTTAGAGATACTTAAAGCAATCATGGTCATAGTTTATGAAGACAATAATTGAAGAGTATAAGTGATATCAAGCATACCAAAGAAACAAGTAAGATGAAAAAACTTCGAGATAGCAAAGATTCAATTCAATAATTATGACTTAGATAATGCAAGCATAAACAGGCTACAACAAGATCAGAACTATATTTGATTTAATCACGATAACTCCATCCCAGGTACAATTCTATGAAGATCCCATATCACAGTCATATACTATCTACATAACATGCCCCAATAAAACACAATGTTCTAAATAGAAAGCATGACATTATAAATACCAAGTTTAAGCGACATAAGTACTAACCTTCTCCGTGCCAGACAGCTTCTGCGTGCCAGAAAGAAGATTTCTCTTTGGTGTGAAGCCAAAAATGTCATGAAGAACTTCTTTGTCCTGTTTAGACACAAGGGGTTTAACGTAAGGATGCATAATCATTATATCTTTCAAAGCTTTCAATGACAATGGCCGACAAAAAAGTCAAGGCAAAAAACGGATAAGAGAACTAACCTGCATTTGCTTGACAAATCCTCCTCCAAGAAAATGCTTTAGAAAGTTTAGCTGTTCAGAGAAAGCAGAGATGAGACCCTAGAAAATAAATTTACAAACATATCATAGAATCCTCATCAAGAAGCAAAAAGAGAAACCTGTATCAGCTCCGACCATGACGTGGTGCTTAAAGATTCTCCACCAATCTTCATCGATGTTTCTGGACTAAAACCATCCTGGATGAACAAGATAGTAAGTACATCGACCTTTAATCACTTTATAAAGAGAGAAAGGTTAAAGAGGAATACCTCCAGAAATTCCAATACATCACGAAAAGTGTTGCGCTGACTGTTAAGATCTTTCTTAGCAGAACCTTTACCGCCTGCCTCCACGGAGAGGCTTCTCACTTGATTGAGGATCTTTGCCCTCAATCCTTGTACATGAGTGAATTCACGAGAATTTTTTCCGTCAGGATTGGAGCTGTCACTTGGACCTGTGGCTGAAACAGAAAATTTCACCAGATTCCCTATCTCAAAAATTAGTGCAAGTCCTTCACCGGCAGCAATCCGAATAGATCTATCATCCTTGTTAAATTTGGCGTAATTCTGTGTTTGTGTTTATTTAAATTGTACATAAATATGCAAAATGCGTTTACTTTCTCAGTTGTTGAATAAAAGATGACCCTCAAATCTGTTTAACAAACTATTTGGTTAGAAGTTGTATCCTGGCGCCGAAAAGCAATTATACACATATTGCAATTATATGAAATAAAGGGAATATCTAGGTTTCATAAGAATATCAGTTTGCCTAAATTATGATGCAAACAATAAGGCGAACCTGCATTACCCTTTACCTCGAGAATGCGCAATACATGTGCAACAGTTTGCCTGACCACCCGTTGCTTTATGTCTTTGCAGTGCATCAGTCCCACTGTTTCCGCGCATATCTCAACATCATTGCAGTCACCAAGTTCAAGACAATGTAAATCAGGCTGATGTTCCGTAAATTCATCGTCAAAGAAATCAACGATGCATCAACAACAGGTGGCTGAGAACCTAATTTCCTATTATCACCAGGAAGACGTTGTGATCTTGACGGGCTCACTGAAGACTTTTTCGCTGCAACTCCCACCACTTCTAATTTTGGAACAGGGTTCTTGGGTGTTGGAGGGGATGATATAGGCTTGTTGAGAGGGTTTTGTGTTTTGTCAGTCTTCTGAAACATGACAACACCAAAAACCATCTGGTGTAACCGCAATACTAATCTTAGTATCACCTTTCTCCACCTTTGCAATCCTAATTTCACCCATACCAAACTACACAAATAAAACTCAAATCTTAAAATATTATCCAAACCCAAATCCTATCAAGTCAAAGGTGCTTCGTTTCCACCAAATTAAAGTTCAAAAAACCGACCTAGAACAGAAGCTACGTAATTACCAGCATCAGCTAACAAGAACCTATAAACCCTAAAAAAATATCAAAAAACAAGAATCTTCACATAGCGCTAGAAATCCAAGAAATTAAACCCTTCATAAACAAACATAAAAGTATACAAACAAAACCATCAAGTACCTTTCCTTCTATCACGACGCAAGTTACGCTGCTGAACGGCCAGTCGACGAGCCTCGGCCACCGCCTCGGTAACAACAATCCGATCGAGGTCGTCCTCTCTTCCTGGAAACACCCTCCATGACCCGTATCAGAAATGAGTTGCCAAAGAGAATCCGCCGGAATGTATGGGTCGGGGAAAGGAAAGCGGGTGCAGACTAACGGGGGTAGAAGGAGCGCCATGACAATTTACAGGCACCGAAATCGTGATTACGGGAGGCAGAAATGCAGGGAGCGGCGAGGAGTCGGAAGGTGTGTGGAGCGTGAAATAGGAAGGGCATAAAAGTATTGTATAAACTGTGAAATAGGAAGGGCGTAAAAGTATTTTAAAACGGAATAAAATGTTTCCCCAAATACTTGATGTTCCGGTATTAGATATAGAACTAGCCTAAAAACCCGTGCGAAGCACGGGCCTGCTTATTTACTGAAATAATTTTTCGCACGAAAATGTATATATATCGAAACAATTTTGTAATTAAAATTAATTTTGAATTTATCTTATATTTGTATAAATTTTTTTTAATTTTTTTTAATATTTAATAAGATTTCACAAAATTTGGAAAAAAAATCTATAACATAAAGATCAAATTATTATTTTCATTTGACAAAATATTAATTTAGTTTTAAATGTCGTGAAATGCATTTTATCAAATTCAACAATTAAATATAATCTAAATGATTATTTTAGTATAGTTGTTCATATATGATATGGATGTATCTAAACTAATGTGTTTTTAACGAAATGACAATATACTTGTAAATAAAATATAAAGTTGGTCAGGTACGTAAGACTACACACCGTGATCACATCTTAAAATCTTTTAGTCTAAAGTCCGTATATAACATTAGTGTATGTAAATTAATATGATAACGTAACTGTGCCAAACCCAAGGCTTTGGGACTTGTTCATAGTGAGTATTATTGATATTAAGAACAAATAGAAACAATGTAAAATTTGAAACACGATCGAACTATTGTTCTTGTTGCAATTATAATCAGGTTTATCGGAGTTTTCTATGTTGGAGAAAGTATAATTTGTAACTAGGTATTTTGCCTTAGTAGTTGTTGTTTGTTTTTCAGCGATCAATTGATTTGGTTTTTTTTATTTTTTTGCAGTCTAGAATATAAATCGTTAAATACACACAATGTTGTTGTAATATAATCGAACACATGTGAATGAGATAGAGGATTTTAAAAAGAAGCTGAAGGTTGGTGCATCTTTGCACACTCTCACAAGACAAATACTTTGGGAGATGAGCACCTATTGCAATATGGAGTATTCATATCACGTGTTTATTTTTTTAACTTGGGAACTGATTTCGTACTTCTCTCTTGTGTCCATCACTGTATTAAATTATATGAACACACTTAGTACTTTAATAATATGTTTGGAATGTCGTTTTACAGTTACAAATTTTAATCCAATTTTTTTTATAAATGATCATCGTGTACTAATAATAATGTATTTTAACTTGATTATATATATGTATTTTATGTAATTAATTAAGCGTTAATAATATCGAATTCAAAATTCAAATCTCATTTCGATTAATTTAATATGTATACATATATATTGGCGACCGGAACGCCCTTAAATTCATATATATATATATATATATATATATATATATATTGAAATCGTAGATCCAACCATATATTTGAAAAAAGATTACATAATTGTTTTTGAGTATATTAACTTATGTACAAATTGGCATGGTTAATGATGCAATTTATAATTTATAGGATATAAAATTTGAGTCTTTGTCTACTTGATACAAATAAATATTATTTACAATATAAAAGTAATTCTATTATTTTTGGGTCAATTTTAGAACAAGTTGTTTTCGTGCTTATTTATTTATGTTTTTTTTATATGTTATTATTTAAGAGATAATTGAAATAGAGTCCAAAATTTAAATCTCATATATATTAATTTGATTAAATATTTTTCGATCCAAACTCCTTTAAATTCACATTGTGTTTTTTTTTTAAATCGTAGATGCAATCATACAAACGAAACAGTAGTTACGTAAAAATTGTTAAATGTATTAATTAAGTTACTTACAAATTACAAATTAGTGCATAGATGATGCAAATTGTAATTTATATATAAAAAATATGAACCACTATCTATGTATAGTTGCATGGTTACATTTGCAAAAAACAAAATATGTTATAGATGAAAACATTCGTCTGCTATTTTTAAAAACATTTAAAAGAAATTAAAACATTCGGCTATATATGTATTATTTCGACCGAAACGTTCTTAAATTCAAATTATTTTTCTTAAAAAAATTGTAAGTTCAATCATATAGATGAAAAGATGACGTAATAATTATCGAGTATATTAATTTATGAAAAAGTTTATATGATAGACGACGCAATTTGTAATCTAATACGATATAAAGTTCAAACCGTTATATATTTAATGCAAATAAATAAAATTTATAATATTAAAATAATCTTATTTTCTACGGGTGAAATTTATAATATTTTGTGTAATTTGTTATTTTTGTACGATCTTTTCTTTTAGTACCGTTAGATTTACAAAAAAAAATATGAAAAATATTTATGTAAATCATTTGTGTAGATAGATTCCCTATCTTGCGAAGTAAATTACAAAATTGTCGGTATATAACATAGGCGATGCAGTCTTAACATTGTCAGATATAAACGTAGGGCTGAGACTTATTACAAAATCTATTAATATTATTTAAAAGTCATCCATGCGGCGTCTCACTCAATTTTTTTACTTTTAAAATTTTATAAAAATTTTATACTCTAATCTTATATGTTATCTATAATCTTATTATTATGTAGAAATTATACGTTATCTATAATCTTATACTCTTTTAAAATTTTATTTTTTATATCAATCATCAATATATATATATAAAGGAGGATACGCGGAAGGTGAGGTGGCGCCTTCAAAATCGTCTCAATCTATTTTTCTAATTTTCTAGAATTTTTGAATTTTAAATACTAATAAATCAAAAATATCCTTTAACATATTAAAAATAGAATAGGTATTCGAATTTATTGAGAAGAAGAGTTCAAATTTATAAACAAGAAAAGGTGAAATATTAGAAGTAGAAAAGGATCGAATTTGTAAAGAAGAAGAGTTTGAATTCATTTTAAAACCTAACCGAGTTCTTATAGAAGTGAAATATTTACTTATAAAGATAATAGAAAAAAGGTCTATAAAATCTCTAAATTGCAACCCTCCTAACTCTTTCTTTGACAAGATAATCTTAACTCTTTCGTTGATAACAGAATGTTATTTGCTTGCAGATTAGGTTTGTTGTTATAATTTTTTTTTTTTTTTTTTTTAATTGTTATCTTACGATATTTTGATCCAAGAAAGTACATATATTTGATTTTTTTTTTCCGGCAAGTACTTACTCGATTGTCAAAGGTTAGACATGAATTTATTATAATATTGTATAATATTAATTTATTTTTAAAATATTCTTGATATGATTATATGTTGGAAGCTACGGGCAATTAGTCGCATGTTACATGTATATTTTTAATTGGTTTTTGGTTGGTCATATCAATACTATCTATACTATATTATTAAAGACGAAACATTAAAAGTTTTGGTCGGTCGTCGGTCGGTATTTGGGCCGATTCACGGGCCTATCTATAATCAATTTATTAATAACCAATTACCTTTTTTCACTACATTACCTATTTTATATATTTTTTTTAAACCAAACCAACTCATCTTCTAAAAATAAAACGGGCAACATATATGTAATATTATTATATATTTATAACTGATTACCTTTTTCAGCTAAAACACATTATTTTTATATTTTTTACCTAAAACAACTCATCTTATAAATAAAATAAGACACATATATGGAAACCAAGTTATTGATAACTAATTACCTTTTTCAGCTAAATTATATTACCTATTTCATATATCTATTTAACTAAAACAAATCATTTTCTAAAAATAAGACGGGCAATATATATATATAAAATGGTAATATTATTATATATTTATAACCGACAGCTAAAACACATTATGTATTTTATATTTTCTAACTAAAACAACTTATCTTCTAAATATAATACATGCAAAATAAATATACAATGGTAATATTGTTTTATATAAATATTAATAAATAACAAGTTATTCTTTTCAGCTAAAACAAATTACCTCTTTTATATTTTCTAACTTAAACAACTAATTTTCTAAAAGTAATGCAGAAGTATATATAAAAAAATTAATATAATTTTATATAATTGTTAATAAGTAACTAATTGTCTTTTTAAGGATATTACCTGTTTATATTTTTTAACTGAAACAACTCATGTTCAAATTAAAAATAACACAGGCAAAAGATAGATATATTGGTACTATTATTATATTAAACTTATGAAATTCATGTTTATTATAAATTTTTTAACATTCAATTTAAACGAGATAATTAATTAAAATAAAAGTAATAGTATATTCAAATAAACTCGGTATATTGAACAAGCACATATTTTGATATTTGCACTTGAGTCCCTTTTTAGATTTTTAAGAGTAAAAAAATACGAATCATTAGATATGTTATTTTAAAATATTTTATATTTTAATATCTAAAATACTACTATTGATTACGTCAATAATATATTAAATTTAAATATTATATTGTTAGATTTATAAATCCAATATATATATATATATATATATTAAAATTTTATCAAATTATATATAATAACTAAAATCTAAATAAAAAATAAGAAAATATTAAAGAACACCGTGCATCGCACGGGATATAAGCTAGTATTATATAATAGACGAAACATTAAAAGTTTGGTTGGTTGGTATGGTACGTTGTGATTTTACTTAATTGCCCGCATTTTTTGTTGGTCGGTATGGTACGTTGTGATTTTACTTAATTGCCCTTAATTAACTGTACTTCGTATTTTTACTTAATTAACCTTACTTATTTATAGAAATATATTACTAAATAATAATATTACCTATTTATAACCAATTACCTTTTTCACCTAAAATACATTAATTTTTTCTATTTTTCTAACAAATTCTCCTACTTTTTCAAATATATCATAGACAATTACCTTTTTCAACTAAAACATGTTAATTTTTCTATTTTGTCCTTACTAAACCCCCTCCTTTTCCAAAAATATCACGGACAAACCTTTAGTTATTTATTTTTAAACCTATTTTAATATTATAATTATTTTTTAAAAGTTTACATATTTTAACATGTCTACTTATTTTTCTTAACAAATGCAATTACTAAAAATATTAAAATATAAATAATCAAATATCTATTTATAACAAATTAACTTTTCAGCTAAAACACATTATATATTTTTTCTAACAAAACCCCTCCTTTTCTAAATATATCACGGGAAATTGTCTTTTACAATTTAATTTTTCTATTGTTCTCACTAAAATCCGTTCTTTTTCCAAAAATATCACAGGAAACCCTTTACTTATTTATTTTAAAACGTATTTAAATACTTTTAATTATTAAATTTTAAAATCTCATTTTCCAAAAATATCACGGGCATTTACCTTTTTAAACTAAATATATGTTACATTTTTTATTTTTTCTTACTAAAACCCCTCATTTTCCAAAAATATAACGGGCAAACTCATACTTATTTATTTTAAAATTTATTTTAATGTTTTTAATTAATTAAAAGTGTTTAGTTATTTTAACATGCCTACTTATTTTTTGCACAATTACAATTAATAATATTTTAAACAAAATAATAATAAAATAACAATTAACAATCCGTGCATACGGGTTTTAAGCTAATATATTATAAAAGTGAACACAAGCTGACCATCATCTATAATCAAGCATTAATTTTGTGCAAAAGCAAGAATTTCTATTACAAATTGTTAATTAACTTATGTCGATCATATCATTCGGAGGAAGTGTAAGTGAGCTAGATGGAAGTTGGTCGAGGGTTATAATATGTTTATTTTACAATTTGTTGTTTGATATTCTCAAAATATACTCAAAACTTAATTTATATATATATATAAATTACTACACGATGAAGGATAACAACAAAACTTCACTACTTCAAAAGTGCCATTTTCAAGTAATTAAGACGGAATGTGAAAAATTAACCTGTCGGACAACTAATATATTGTGGGTGTTTGGGATATCACAAAAAAGTTGACTTAAAACTTAAAATGAGTAAGTGTTATATAAGTGATAAGTTGATGAATTCTTATAAGTTATATGGGTGTTTGGATAAATTTATTTATAAGTTAGTGAAGAATTTGCTAAATTAAATTTGAAAAAATAATTTTTAAATACAATGATTTCAACATTTGTATTTTAAATTAAAAAAATATTTAAAAACACAAATGTAAAAATATAAAATATTAGAAAAATAAAGAAATCAAAGAATAAGTTGATAAATTAAGTAAAATGTTGGTGATTTCTAACATTCAACTTATCAGTTTATAAGTTATAAGTTATCAAATAAGCTGAGTACACAAACACCCCTCATAAACTGTTATCAACTTATAATGCATAAGTTATAACTTAAAAGTAAAGTCAAACATGCCCATTGACTAGATGAGGCGAGGCAAGATCAATGTGACCAATTAATTTGTACTCCCTCTGTCCCAATCAATTCTTTACACTTTCCTTTTTGGGACGTCCCACCAATTCTTTACATTACTAAAAATAGTAACTTTTAATAATATAATACATTATTACATCCACTATTTCACTCCACTTTTTCAATACTTTATACTATTACACCCACTATCTCACTTATCTTAACAATAAATTATTATTACACCCACTACTTCATTTATTTTAACAATAAAATACACTATTACATCCACTACCTCACTTATTTTAAGAATATTCCTTGGTCTCCGTGCAAAAAGCAAACGTAAAGAACCTGTTGGGACGGAGGGAGTATCAAATATGGGCAAATTAAAGGCAACAACATGTGTTAGCTCATGGTGTGGAAAAATTATTGGCAGGGGTGGCCTACTCAAACTTTATTACGTATATTCTTGAAAGTAAATTCTAGCTCTCTTTTGTGCGTGTAATTATTTGTTTATCTATCTTAACAATATTTTGTACTAAATTATATGATTGAAGTTGATGTTAAATTATAATGTGAATAGCTTTTTATTGGGTACAGAGATTTACGAAATATTTACGTATTTTCGGTCTCTTAAATGACAAATTTAAATTTTTAAGTAACTTTAAAATCGCAAGGGAAAATATGAGAAGACATGTACGTTGGTGAAGTGATTGTTATTCTATATATGCACGAACTGAGGTACAGTCGTAGAGATGGATATCGCAACATCAACTCTATTTTTCTAAATTTTTAGAATTTTAGAATTTTAAATATTACTAAATAAAAAAATATTATTTAACATTTAGAATTAGAATAGTTGTTCGAATTTAAAAAGGAGAAAAGTTCAAATTTATAGAAAATACAAATAAATAAAAGTTATATTTTAAGTAGAATATGTGTTTGAATTTATAAAGCAGAATAATTCAAACTTATATGTACGACATAGAATTAAAAGTTCTAACAAAAGTAGAATAGGTTTTCGAAATTATGGAGCAGAAGAGTTTGAATTTATAAGAAATACATAAAGTTAAAAGTTTAATTGGAAGTAGAACAGTTGTTTGTAAGATATAGCTAAATGTTATATTGAAAGTAAAATAGGAGTGCGAATTTATAAAGGTATTTTTTCAACGAGAGAGCAGCTCATTAGAAAAAAGTATGATTATAAGATAAGTATTCAATATGTTAAACTTGGGATTTTGATCTTAAAGAGGGAAGCGTATTTAACGAGAGAACGATTTTTAATGGAGGAATGAGTCATTATTGTAATTTTTTTTTAAAAATATTCTTTAAAATATTAGAAGTAGAAAAAGTATTTGAATGTATAGGGGAGAATGGTTCGAATTTATAGAGAAGCCGCATAAATAAAAGTTATATTTGAAGTATAATAGATGTTCAAATTTGTAAAGGAGAATGGTTCAAATTTATAGGTTAGACAGATAATTAAAAGTTCTATCGAAAGTAGAATATATTTTCAAATTTATAAAGTAGAAGAATTTGAATTTATAGAAGAAATACATAAAATTAAAAGTTCTATTGAAAGTAGAATAAGTATTTGTAAGACATAATTAAAAGTTATATTGAAAGTAAAATAAATGTGTGAATTTATATTGGTGTTTTTTCAACGAGAGAGCAGCTCAATAGAAAACGGGTTTCACGGGAGCATGGCTTATTAGGTAGGAACGAGTAATTGTTCACATTTAATTTATAGAGCTTTTAAAAAAATTTATAACGCCGCCGCGAAGCGCGACTTTCTCAACTAGTTTAAAATAAAAGAAAGAGAATCGTAGAGTATGCTCAATCCATTAAAATATTTTTGGTAATGATATACAATGCAATATTTTATAAATAATATAAACCAACATTTTATTTATTTAAAAATAAAAAATTATAAAAAAGAAGATGAGAGAAGAAGAGAAATTAACATTAATAAGATTTTAAAGAAAACTTAAAACAAAATGTACTATGCTACTTATGCATGAGCTTGATTAGAGAAGATTAATGGTTCAATTTACTACACTAACATAATCTTATCTACTATTTGCATAAATATAAAAGAGTTGACGTTTTTGTAATTTTTTAGCATGTAGGGGCAAAATCATAAATTCAAGGTATTAAAATGACATATATCAATAATTTAAATTGATAAAAGAGAATTGTAGATTATGTTCAATTGCTAAAAATATTTATTATAACTATGTATTGTGCAATATTCTAAAAATAATATAAATCAATGTTTATTAACTCAAAAAATAAAAAAATTGGAAGAAGAGGTGGTTTATCTAATAAGAGTTTGAATATAAACTCAAAACAAAGTGTAGCACAGTTGGTTATGACATGAGTTTGACATGGATATGTTAAGGGTTCGATTCCCATCATTAACATAATTTCACAATTTTTACATTTTTATTAAAGAATGGTATTTTTGTAATTTTAAAAAATATAAGGGTAAAATCGTAACTTCACAGCCATTAAAATGGCAAACTTTGCCCTTTGTTGGCTTTTAATATATAGAGAAAGATAGATAGATTGAGACGTCTAAAAAAGGAAAGAAGGTCACATAAAATGGGACGGGGGAGTAGGAATATTCTTTATCATTGCTAGTGGAGAAAAATCTTTTTATCTACCTATATAAATGTAAAGAAGGTAGTATTAAAGAAATGAAATGAATAAAAATTGAGTAAACTATAGAGTGGTGGCTATATTTTACACAAATTTGCAAAAAATTGGCTCAATTTTCGAGTTTGCAAATTAATAGCCAAATTTTATATCTGTTTTTTAAAAGAATGTCTGACGGTAATTGTTAACGTGAAAATGAACCATTCTTTTAAAAATTTGAAATAAAATTTGGTCATCCTTTTGAAAAAAAGTTAGCGGAAGGCATTCTTTTAAAACGCGAGAACTTATAAAGCTGGTCATTAATTTGCGAACTTAAAAGTTTGGCCACATTTTTGAAATTCGATATAAAATACGACCACCACTCTGTATTTTACTCGTAAAAATAATAAGAAATATTCTCCTCCGCGTTCTCTCGTAAAAATAATAAGAAATATTCTCCTCCGCGTTCTCTGAATTTTTTTTAATTAAGAAAAGGGGAAACTTTCGAAATAATTTACATCAACGTAGATAATTTGAAAAAAAAAATTATTGACGAATAACATAATAGCTTTAATTAAACTTAATAAAATATAATATTTTGACATGATTGACTACTTATAATATTTTCTTAAGTCAACTTGTGATGACGTAAAATAATGATCGATAATGATATTAATATAAGTGGTCATGGTTCGTATTGGACTACAAATCAACACCATGGGATGGGAGTCATGACCACATCTGTTACCGCAATAGGAGATGCGTAGAAAAAATAAATGTTCATCACTCTTTCCTCTGGAAAAATGAATAGTCTCCAATTCAACTCCGATTGTTCCTCTCTTAACTTTTGAGCACGCCTTTCCTGGTCTTTGGGTTTAAACTTCAAACAAAGAGGGGCGGTGTCATTGTAGAAAAGTGAAGAATATACAAATTATAGAAGACCTCATTTAGTCATTTCCGTGTGGTTTATTTTCCGCGGTTTAGGAGGACTCAAAGAGAACAATGTGTTTCTTGAAAAGTGAATTTGAAATATTATGGTCTGAAAATAGATCAAGAATGTCCATTTCTCTAATAATAATTTACGTCCACAATAAATTATTAAAATATTGGGGCTTCTAATAAATTATGAAAATCCCTCTCTTTCGACTGTCAGTCTAATTTAGTGATCTTACTATCCAAAAGAATCAAATAGCTCTGGTGGAAAAGATACTACTATTGACAGTACTAGTATCACTACATCAAATGCAGCAACTACAACTACTAGTTGCTGTAAAACACCTGTCATTTGTTTCTGTGAATATATTTGCTGATTGAGTTGCATTTACTGAAATTAACAACTACACAAGAGAGATACTAGACCACTTAATATCCTGCAGCAATCAAAATGTATAAGCAATCACTTTTGCTCTTCCCATACTCATGTACCTATAAATGAAAGAACTACTAGTTTTCCATCCAGATGTCGTATGTGCCCAGTCCAGTTTTGGCTTGAAAAAGAAAATAAAATAAAAAACAAAACCATTAGCTAAATTCCTAAAGGACCGTGAAAAAACAGCAATTTTCGGAAAATAAGAAATATTTTAAGGTTTCTCACATGTTCAGCAATAACAAATAGGATTACAAATTGCTATTAGAAAGAAATTATTTTGATTATTCTTACAAGCACGAAAATGGGCAGAAATAGATGTCGCGATTCTGCTCTAAAAGATTCAGATATTTCTAAGAAGAATACACAAAATAAGGACACCAATGAATATCTAATCCAAAATCACATCACTTGTTGTCACGCTCTCCATTGCTCCAGGTAATCGACGACAGACTTGTTCAACTGAAGTGGTATAGATAGAATTTGTAGTCAGTATCTTCGTACTTTGTGAAAACTTCTGAGATAAAGTAATCATAGCTGGCCGAAACTTGGGTTTGGAGCTCAAACATGCAAATGCTTGTTTCAAAACAAGAACAATGTCATGTTCTTGCTGTCTTGTGGGACGAGGGAGGCGTCTGTCCAACAAATAATTCAACATTCTACTTTTAGTGCATTTTGGAGATGTGAATGATGATAGAAAGTCCCCAGGATGGCTTCCCATAATTACTTCTAGTGCGACTACTCCAAAGCTATCCACATCACATTTTTCATTTATAACCATCGTGTATGCAAGCTCTGTACAATTAGAAAATATTAAAGAACATTTAGGAACATTTGAAGAAATTTCTCTGCATAAAAAAAGATTGGGGAGTAAAAATTGTGAGACTGTGAGAAGAAGAGATAACCTGGAGCAATATAACCGTAAGTGCCTGCAACCATAGTCTGATTTGATGATTTTTAAATCTTCTGTCAAATGCTGGCACAGTTTTTTAAGCGCCACAGTTTTACCGCTCGGTAACCGAGCTTCATTTACACTGCCATAGCCTCCAGTTCCATCAAAGTATCAATGATACCATCAAAGTTCCATACTGAACACAAATCACCATTATTGTCATTGATCTTGTTTTTCTTTTCTGTCCCTGTAGGCCGACCAAAACACACGATGGCTAGTATCAATGAAGGAACGCCAATGGTAATGGGAAGAACTATGCATAGTACGAAGAAGACTGTCCTTTTCTTGTGGGAAGTTAAATCAGGGCAGTTCTGCTTGAGGTCAAAGGAGTGTAAATTTGAAAATCCACATAAAGTATAAGGTACGCTTTCGGTGAAATTGTTCCCTGCCAAATAGACGTACTCCAAAGAAGAACAATTTCCTAATCCTTCTGGTATGTGTCCACTGAGCATATTTTGGGAGAGGTCTATTTCTAGTAGACTACTGCAGTTCTTAAAAACAGGTATGGAGCCAGTGAGACGATTGTAGCCAAGGTTCTGGTAATTGAGTTCAGTCAAGGAACCCAAAGCTATGTGAACTTCCCCTGTCAGTTGGTTACCCGAAAGGTCTAATTAATCTGACCAAATTACTTAGCTTTCCTAGTTCATTGGGAATGAATCCAACGAGTAGATTATAAGATAGATGAAGCGTCTGTAGTTGAGTTAGCTTACCGAAGGAAGAAGGAATTTTACCAGTGAGATAATTGTTCTGTAAGGATAGATCTTTGAGTTTTGAAAGCATTCCAATTTGGTAAGGCATGCTTCCATCCAGCCCACGGTAGGAAAGATCAAGCGTCTGTAGTTGAATGAGGTTGCCAAAGGAAGAGGGTAACTCACCAGTGAGATAGTTGTTGTGTAATGACAGATAATTGAGTTTTGAAAGCATTCCAATTTGGTAAGGTATGCTTCCATTAAGCTCACAGAAGGAAAGATCAAGTGTTTCGAGATATGTGATGGAAGAAAAGTTGAGTTTTCCAAGCTCATCCTCGATAGAATATTCCCAGATTTCTATAGAAACGACTCTACCTTCCTCACTGCAGCCAATGCCAGTCCAGGAGCAGTGCTGCTGGTTTGAAGCGCCATATAACGGAATTTGATACCCCCACCATCCCGTCCTCACAAGAGCTTCTCTTTCGCTATACACACACTATTTTTTCTAATCTGCTATTCGTAATATCTAAAGAGGATTTGCAGAAAATAGGAAGCTAAAATGCATTGAGCTAATTTAGAGAAGAGAAGAGCATGTTTTCAGTGATATTCTATTCTGCTAAGCTGCCATACAGAGAAAAACAGGTTACCTTATATTAAGAATGAGCATGACAGTATTTAGATTGTTCAACATTGTTTTTAGATTTCCTGCAGAAGCAGAACATACGAAATAGCAACACTGACGAATACTGAAACCAAATCCCATCACTTGTTGCCAATCTTTCGGGTACTACAAAAGCAACTGAACACGTTAAAGTGGAGTGGTATAGATAGAATTTGCAGACAACTCTGGAGCTTTTGATAATTTCTGAGATACACTAATGATGGATGGCCGAAAGTTGGGATTTGAGCTTAAACACGTCAATGCTTGCCTCAGAACAAGAATGATATCAAGTTCTTGTTGTCTTGTTGGACGCGGGAGACGTGTGTCAAGTACATCACTCAACATTCGATTTTGAATGGACTGAGGTGCTGTGAATGATGACAGGAGGTCTCCTGGATGGCTTCCCATCATGATTTCTAGTGCCACCACTCCAAAACTATACACATCACATTTTTCAGTCACCACCATCGTGTATGCAAGCTCTGTAGAGTTGGAAAGTTTTAGAACATTATAAAAGATTTTCCTACATAATAAATTTAGCAACATAAAAGACTTGAAAGTTAAAATTTAGTGACACAGTGTGAAAAAGATAACCTGGAGCAATATAACCATAAGTGCCTGCAACCATAGTTTGATTAGATAAATCGGGATCTAGCAACCTTGAGGCACCAAAATCAGCAACAAATCCCTCCAAGTGGGAGTTTAATAGTATGTTGTTACTAGATATGTCTCGATGAACTATAGGTGGACTGCAGTCATGGTGCATGTAAGACAAAGCATGTGCTATACCTTTCACAATGTTCACTCTCTTACTCCAATCTAATTCCACAGCATGAGCGTCATCTCTCAGCGCACAGAATAAACTCCCCTTTTTCCATATACTCATAGATAAGAAACATGCATCGGTTATGCAAGCAAAAACCATAAAGCTTCACGATATTCTTGTGTCTTATGTTTGACAAGATGTGCGCCTCATTCTTGAAGCAATTGTCAAAATTTGGGTCCTCGGCTTCCAGGCGATGAAGTTTCTTAAGTGCAACAGTTTTTCCATTTTGCAACCTAGCTTCATATACACTGCCATAGCCTCCAGTTCCAATGCAGTATCTGATGTCAAAATTATTTGTTGATCTTGTAATGTCCTCGTATGCAAGGTTTCCATCAAAGTTCCATACAGAACAAATATCACCATTTCGCACAAGCATTTTGTCCTGATTTTCTTTACGTTTTTTCCGACAAACGAACACAAAGGCTAGTATCATTAAGAACAGGCCAATGGTAACAAAAAGAACTATGTAACGGACAAGCACGACCGAGTTTCTTCGGTGGGAGGTCACTTCACATGTGAGGTCCTCATATGGATAGCTGGTGGATGGGAGTGTGTGAGAAAGATGGTTGTTGTGGAGTTCCAAGTAAGTTAAATGTATCAAACAATGAAAATTATTTGGTATGCTTCCTGACAAGTTGTTACTAGACAAATCCAATGTTTGTAAAGAATAGCAATTTCCAAGTTCTTTTGGAATGTTTCCACTTAGTAAATTGTGTGAGAGGATTAGGGATTGTAGACGACTGCACTTAAAAATAGGTATGGAGCCTGTGAGAAAATTATAAGACACATCAAGTGTTTGGAGATTAGCATCATGTAAATCTAAAGAGCCAGTAAACTGATTAACACTAAGGTCCATGGCTCGGAGGTTGATTAAGGAGCCTAAAGCTGATGGGATTGTTCCTGTGAGTCTGTTATCATCAAGGTATAATTCAATCAAATTACTCAAGGTTCCTATTTCACTGGGAATGGAACCAGTGAGATTATTCTTTGAAAGGCATAAATGAGACAAATTAGTCAGGTTACCTAATTCCGAGGGAATGAACCCCGTGAGATGATTCCAAGATACATATAGATACTCTAGGTAAGTGAGGTTACCAAGGGAAGAAGGTAATGTACCACTGAGATCGTTTCCATAGAGTGAGAGGTATTTGAGTTTTGAAAGCATTCCAATTTGGTAAGGTATGCTTCCATCAAGCCCACAGGCAATGCCAGACCAGGAGCAGTGCTTGGAGATATGGGAAGGAAGAGAAGTTGAGTTTTCCAAGCTCACTACCGATATCATAATATTCGCAGCTTATAGAAACGACTCTACCTTCCTCACTGCAGCCAATGCCAGACCAGGAGCAGTGCTGCTGCTTGTTTGAAGCGCCAAACGGAATTTGATTCCCCCACCATCCCGTCCTCACAAGAGCTTCTCTTTCGCTTTCGCTTTCCAAAGAAGAAGAAGATGATGATGAGTTGGTTGTGTTTTTAGCCACAGCAAAGCATACAGATACTAGTAAAAGTGTGTATATAATTATGCAGGAGACTGAAGCCATGTTTTTTTACTCACACACTTTGCACATATGGGATCTTTATATCACAACACAACTTGAATTTGTATAGACTAATTCACATCTAGCATAAATAAATCACATAATATATAACAAGTTCTTTCTTGGAAAGTTGCTTCAAATAGCATCGCAACATGGTGGTAGACTGGTCGCCGGCCGGGCTCAACTTATTCTGTTTGTCCTCCTGTGACATTTCAGCAGGCCTTTTAGAGTGAGTTTTACCTAAATTTAAAATTATTGTTTTTGACTTAAAAGTTATTTATAATAATAAGTAAAAAGTAAAAAATTTAAGTTAATATATATTTGAGTAATTTTGTATTATGAGTAGTTATTAAAATTGTAACAATTAAAACAAATTTGATAAATAATATATTTAAATGATGATATTAACTTCTATTAAATAAAATCACTAAAATAAAATAAGTCATTCAAAAAGTACCTTCTACCAACTTCTAGCTTTAAGCTGTTTTTTTAACTTTAAATCATTTTTTGATTTATTACACAAACAGACATTTTTCGACTTAAAGTCAAAAACTTGAATTTGTATAGAGTAATTCACATCTAGCATAAATAAATCACATAATATATCAATTTTGATTATTATTAAGTAGATGGATAATTTCATTAGTAATTGTTTTAAAAGTACAAGGATAATTTGAGTTGTGTAATTATAAGTTAAATAATACTTTGCTTAAATATAAATAATTATATAATTTATAATATTATAAATATATGTGAGTAACTGATAAAATAAAAGGTATTAGTTTAAAATGTATTATAATCTATACTATTTATTAATAAGGTGTAAATGGCGATATACAAAATTTATTTACTTTATATTTTTTAACTTCAGGGTTCGATTTCTTACAAATGCATAATTATACAAGATTTATTTACTTTAAATTCTTTAGTTTCACCGAGGTTCAATTATTTACAACTACATAATTATAAAAGATTAATTTATTTACTTTAATTTCATTAGCATATTTACTTTAATTTCAACTAGGGTTCAATTGTCTGTAACTACATAATTAATATATATATATATATTATATTTTTTATCATTTAATTGTCTACGAGTAAATTTTTTTAACAGTATTTATTAATAATTTATTAATATATTATCAACTAGTATTAAAATATATTCCATTAAAATGTCGTCTTATCATCTGGATTAATTTCTTATTTTAAGTTAATCCTAAATCAGATCATTAAATCGATTTTCAAAACACACATCTACAAAATCTGAATACTTTGTCAATTTAAACTTTAAAAGAAAAATTAAAAATACAAAATGTTCACTTGGTTGACTTGATTAGGCTTATAACTTTTATTGGGCCATCTAAAAAATACTTAAGTATAATGATATAGACTATATCGACTATATCATATAATATTAATTACAAGACACTTAGAAAAACCAGTTTTATGAAAATACCGAAAATACAAAATGTTGACTTGGTTAACTTGATTAGGCTCATAATGTTGACGTGGTTCGTTTTGTTACTCAGACACTTTGCACATATGGGATCTTTATATCACAACACGACATTTGTACAGAGTAATTCACATCTAGCATAAATAAATCACATAATATATAACTCTTGATTGTTATTAATACTTTGTTTAAATATAAATAATTATTTATTTTAATTTTTTTAATTTCAGGGTTCGATTCCCTACAAATACAAATACGTAATTATACAAGATTTATTTACTTTAAATTTTTTAGTTTCATCCAGGTTCGATTATTTATAACTAGTAATTATAAAATATTTATTTATTTAATTTAATTTTATTAGCTTATTTACTTTAATTTCAACTAGGGTTCAATTGTCTGTAACTACATAATTAAATTATATATATATTATATTTTTTTATCATTTAATTGTCTACGAGTATATTTTTAACAATATTTATTAATAATTTATTAATATTAATATGTTAATATCGAACTCATGTTTTGCGAGCTAGTATTAAAATATATCCCATTAAAATGTCGTCTTATCATCTTGATTAATTTCTTATTTTAAGTTATCCTGAATCAATGAATCAATACAGATCATTAAGTCGATTTTCAAAACACACATCTACAAAACCTCAACTACTACAGGAATACTTTGTCGATTTAAACTTTAAAAAAAAAAATTAAAAACACAAAATGTTGACTTGGTTGACTCGATTAGGCTCATAACTTTTATTGGGTCAGCTGAAAATAATGAAGTATAATGATACTCCCTCAGTATCACTTTTGATTTTTATTGGTCAAATTGACTAATTTTTAAATGTAAATTACATATACTATATATTGAATGAGAGTCTACTAACTATTAAATTGTTAATGTGATTATATAATTGATAGACAAGCATGATGCATATCTGCTCCTCGACGTCTCAATCACTGCATTCGAAAATTTAAACACATGGTTGTTTTTCTGTAATCTGCTATTGGTAAAAGTACTTAACATAGGATTTGCAGGAAAAGGAAGCTTTAAAATGATTGAGCTAATTTAGAGAGGAGAAATCCATGTTTTTATTGATATTCCATGGTGTTAGTCACATTAATATTCTAATTAGTCTCTCATAAAGAAACATGAAGAGACACAAAGGGTACACCGAACCCAAACAGAAGTTATTAATCACACTTAATCTTATTAGTCTCTCAAGCACAAATAATGTGCAGAAAAACATTCTCAATTTTGCCATTTCTGATATTTTTAGGCAGAAGACGCAGAGAACAACACTGTTGAATATTTGAACCAAAATCCCGTTACGTGTTGTCTTGCTTTCGGTTATTCCAGCAAATCAACAAACCTATTCCACTAAAGTGTTATAAAGAAGATGCCTGTTCAACTTCATTTGAAAACACATATTTGAAAGATACAGTGTGGTTCATTTTCCACAGTGTAGTTAGCACGACTTAAGAGAACAATGTGTTTCCTGGAAAGTTGCCTGAAATAAACTTGTAGGGTTCAAGTTATTTCTCAGCTTCTCTCTTACGTTCTTAGTCCCAGTATTTACGATTTCTGCAATAGTGTGCAGTTTCCGTCGTATCATGAGCAAATTACTGCAACGTTGTTTCGATAAATTTGATAACATGAAGGAGGTTTCACTTTTATACAGAGTTAAATATTTTGGGACCAACTTAAGGAGCCAGTGTCGACTTAATTTACGACAAGCACGACCGAGTTTCTTCGGTGGGAGGTCACTTCACCATCATTTGAACTATTATCGCATATGTGGTCCTCATATGGATTGCTAATGGGTGGGAGTGTGTCAGAAAGATGGTTGTCGTAGAGTTCCAAGTAAGTTAAATTTACCAAACAATGAAAATTATTTGGTATGCTTCCTGACAAATTGTTACTAGACAAATCCAATTCGACTAAAGAATAGCAATTTCCAAGTTCTTTTGGAATGTTTCCACTTAGTAAATTGTGTGAGAGGATTAGGGATTGTAGTCGACCAGTACTGCACTTAAAAATAGGTATGGAGCCTGTGAGAGAATTATTAGACACATCAATTGTGTGGAGATGAGTGAGATTAGCATCATGTAAATCTAAAGAGCCACTAAGTTGATTAACACTAAGGTCCATGACATCGAGTATGGTTAAGGTGCCTAAAGCTGATGGGATTGTTCCCGTGAGTCGGTTATCATAAAGGTTTAATTCAATCAAATTACTCAAGGTTCCTATGTCACTGGGAATGGAACCAGTGAGATTATTCTTCGAAAGGTCTAAATAAGACAAATTAGTCAAGTTACCTAATTCCGAGGGAATGAACCCGGTAAGATCACTAGAAGATACATCTAGATGCTCTACTAGGTAAGTGACCTAACTAGCTTATAACCCGCAGCCGAGCATAAGTTGACATTAAAATATTAGTATTAATAAGTATTATTTAAAAATGTATTTCTCGAGAATTGAATGATAAAAATATATAATAAATAAATAATTATTTAATTATGTAGTTATATACAATCGAATTGTGCATAAAACTAAAGAAATTAAAGTAAATAAATAAATCTTGTAAATAAATAAATCTTGTAGGATTACGTAGCTGCAAAGAATCTAACGCTCGATGAAACTATTGAATTTAAAGTAAATAAATAAATCTTGTATAATTACGTAGTTGTAAGGATTCGAACCCTGGATGAACCTAAAGAATTTAAAGTAAATAAATCTTGTATAACTATGTAGTTGCGAGGAATCGAACCCGGGTTAAGTGATAATCAAATTTGGTACTTTGGTACTTTAGTACCGCGCGCCATTTTCACATTATTTTGCTTATTAATAAAGAGTATAGATTTTAATTATTAAAAAAATTATTAAAAAAATGTACTTATAGATATTTGAATGATAGAAATATATCACTACAGGAAATTCGGCTAATTTCGACCTCATAAATACGGTCGAATTTATCTAATTTCCACCGGATGTAGTTGAATTTAGCTAAATTCGACCAAATCCAATTTGGTCGAACATAAGTGAGTCGAAAATAGGATAAATAGTCGAAAATAGCTAAATTTGACCAATTATATTCGACCAGTTACATTCGACCAATTAAATTCGACAAGGTAAATTCGACCAAATGTAGTCATTAAATGTGAGACCCAGATTTTGAGTTGAAATTTCAAATTTTTGCCGAAAATTTGAAAATCCCGCCCAAAACACTAAATTCGACTAAAAAGAATCGCTTATTAAATTCGACCGAGTGCGGTCGCTTAGTAAATTTGACCCTATGTAGTAGAAGAGATACTATTTACTGTCGACCATCTTTGGTCGAAATAAATATACCAAAAGAAGTTGTTGCCAAGTCTTCTCAAAAGACCTGGATAGTTTTACATAAAGAGTTAAACACTGAAACTTCTTAAACTACATTGTCTAGTTCATGATAAGCTACATGAAAATTGCATAGGAAAGTCAGTACAAAAGACAGTTCTGCATAAGCTGACTAAAACAGAGGAAACAGGTGTGCGTCTGGATCTTCTTCTCCTTCTTTGTGCCCTCGGTTGTCCAGAACTGCAGCTTTCTTGCCCTTCGCCTTCTCTGACGAAGTTTCCTACAAGTATATAAAAACTGTTAAATAGGACTGAGTTGAAAGTTATTTTAACTAGAGACATATTGTACAAGTAACATTACAAACAAAATATGAACTTGAAATATACTGTTAAACAAGGGTTTTGACTAGCATAAAGAGCTTTATATATATGTTTATTTGGATATGTCCATATAGATATCGGTCCTAAAACTGATATATGGAATGTCAATATAATAATTTGGATTATGTCCATATTAGTTTTATGTCTTTATAGACATCTGAGAATTAAAATCAAACGAATTAGTATAGTACCCCCCCCCCCAAACCAAATGCAGTAACTCGCATAAAAAAAGAATGCTACCTCTACAATGATCCTATCACTGTCCTTCAAGACCTGGGGGAGCAAGCTACTTGTTGTCCACACATAAAGCATCTGCTTTGACTGCTGACTTGGGTCTAGAAAAGTTGCAGTAGCCAAGTTGCGCACCTGCTCATCCAAAACGGACTGCTTCACTTCATGCGTAGGCAAGGAACGGACCATCTGCCGGACCGCATCCAAAATCTTTGACATCATCGTAAAAAAATCATCCAGAATATCAACTGGAGCAGGTTGCACTGTTTGTTTGGCCCACTTTGCTGCTTCCCGTGCTCCAACAATCTCTCCCAACGTTTCATTGGGACGAAGGAAGACCCTCCCTCCTTTCGGGGGTATAGCTTGTAGTGTCACTTGGAGGTCTTTTTTCAACTGAATTTCCTTCTGGGTACGGGGGGTGGCGGTTCATCAGTAGGCGACAACTCAGGTGTCAATTCAGCTTGTGAAGACCGTATCTGGGCCATTTTTTCCTACAACATGGAAGATGTTAAGTCAAATAACAAACATTAAAAAATATAACAATGAAACTGAACAGTAGTTTTAATAGGTTAAAAAACAAACATGTAGTTCTTTCACAGCCGGGTCACAAGGGTCAAAGACAAAAGTCATGAATTCATCATCCGTAATAGGCATCTCTCCTTTTGCCTCTCTTTCGGCATCTATTTCCTATATATAAAAAAAACAAATCAGGCATATAAACAATGTTCAGTGGCATGAAAATAATCAGTTCGGTACGTAGAAATATAAAATAAAACACAAAGACTAATTAATTTATTTAACTCTAGAAAACATACCGATCGCCTCTGATCAAATGGTTTGGCACCGCTGCGAGGGGTAAATTCCACCAGCTCTCGGGCTTTCGTGCCATTTATCGACTTTGTCTGAAATTGTGGTGTTCCCCAATGATCGCAGATAGAATTCCATGCACGCTGGGAGAAGTAGTAAGGCTTCATTGTTGTAATATCAATTTGTTCTTTAGAATATCCAGACTTCAGTAACTTATTCATATGCTTCATCAGTCGTGACTTCTCCTTATTCAGAAAATGCTTAAAATTCCTCCCCAGATGGGCTCTTACAACTCTGTCCCCATTTTCTTCTCCATAATTCTTAGGATAATTATAATATTCCTGCCCATTCAGATTACATATAGTGTTAATCAGGTGTGGAGTTGTCCTATGTGTTAGACCACAGTTACAGGCACAAATAAGATAATATACATTCTTAATATACTTTACTTCTGGTTGAACAAACTTTAACAGACATTAGATTTTATATTGTCACTAGAAAGTAAAGTATTTACTTACTTTAAATTCCTTGATACAATCGTTGTAGAAAGATTCACGCTTAACTCCCTTTGTATTCAAGGTATTTTCATCCCATCTTAGACGAACAATGTGGGTCAGAGTGTGCTTGGGTTTAGGCGCCATTAATCTGCAACAATACAATGAAAGCCAAAAGAAAATAATTAGCAATGTCGTGACAAACCAGCACCATAAGTAAACCAGATAATATGACAATAAATTAAGTTAATAACAAGAAACACAAATGATATGGAATTTATATGATTGAACTTTGCTTCATGATGTTTAGTTGGCATTTACGTAAGCGAAATTGATTTGTTAATTTAAATGTGACTGAATAGAGAAATAGGCATACACTAAATGTGGCATTTACGTAAGGGAAATGAAATTCGACTACTACTAGCATAGAATAAACGATAAACATAAATTATGACGGTAAATATATCTTGATTCTTTTGACATACCCTTTCCCGTTATTAAGAAGATCTATTGTTGGCTTCGCATCCGCGGGTGGTTTCGTCGGGTAATCACCTTCACAAGAGCTGCGACTTTTCCTCTCATATGTAATTGTCATGTTACATACTTGCATCTCATTTGACCCGTCCACATAGCTCTCTTCGTCACTATCGCTACGCCCTTTACCAGCCCCTTCCATTCGATCCTCTTCACTGGTCCTACTGTTCCTCCTCGCCTTACCCTAGCCTTCTTTTTACTTGGACCAGCCCATGTCACCTATAAAACAAATAACCATTGTGATATGAATGTGATATGAAGTACAAGTCAACTTTAACCTAGAAAGAGAAGATAAGTTCAATGCGATTAATCACGAATTCATGATAATCTAGTAAAAATAGTTATCGGGATTTAAATTAGCAGGAAACAACTCAACTGTAATACAAAAGCGAAACTCCTTCCTAAACAAACAGAACCTAGATTCTTTTTTCCATCCGATAGTTCAGATTCTAGGCAAGTAAATGTCCTTCAAAGAAACACACATACAATGTAACATCAGCAAAACAGTTTAACAAGCATGACAATATAACATCAGCAAAACATTTTATACAATGCCAGGCAGACCTATTAGGTCCCATGCATACAATTTGAATCTGGGGACTTATATTGCTATATAACCCCCTACGACATACCCTTTACAGAAGTATCATTGCAGGTGGAATATGCAGTATATAACCCCCTACGACAACCCTATACAGACAGAAGTATCATTGACGGTGGAATATGCAATGAAAATGATAGACCACATTCAGCCTCTGATGCTACTTCATAATAATATATGACACTGTTAACAAAAACTACCAACATATAAGATCATGTTGTTCCTGCATGACAATAGTGCATAAAGAGACATAGAGAAGCTTGAACTTGGGAAAATCATAATATAGATCAAACAACAGGGATATAACAAGTCTTTAAGACAAATATACATAGATGAACAGAGACTCTGAGAGTGGTCTTTTTGTTTTACATAAAAAGACTTACGTGTCAATATAAATACCTAAATAGGTACTTTTTCAGACTCGGCTGAGAAAATTTGCAAAAACTCTTATGCTAAGAACCTACATAGACTAATAACATCAATTTAACTCTGAACCCCAGACGGAAGGAAGCATCAAACTTCCATAAATCTGTTCATCTTATAAAATGGCTAAACACATGATCTTTTTTCGAATCATCAAGCAATAAATAATCATATTTACCATAAGAAAACCTAAAAAATCAATAAGTAAAAGGATACTACAAAAATTGATAATACAACTCAGTCATGATTTAACAAAAATCACTACACAGATGTTGCCCAGTAATAATCAATTGTAGAAGGGGGGTTGAATACAATTGTATAAGATTCTCGACTTAATAAAGTATATATCACAAATATGAAAGAAAGATAACAGCTTTATTAAATCTGATATAAAACTGTTACAAACTCTCTCAAGAAATTCTGTGTTCTTGAGAGCTGCTAGTTTATATAATGCTCGTGTATATGATCGATTATTCGAGCTCTCTCAAATCGAAACCTAAACTGTGTTTATATACTACACAGCTTCTCTATCAATTACAAGATAAGTCCTAATCAATTACAAAGATTGAAACCTATCCTTAACCGACAGCTTCTTTCTACAAACCAGGAACTGACATAAAAACTTCCATGTTTAACTAGACTCCAAATATAACTCGAAGTAGGAATCCTGATCAGCTTCCAGTACTGATGATCAATCCTGATCACAGTCCTGATATTCATCCTGATCCTGACGATCATGTAATCTTGATGACGTCAGCAATCCTGATCAGTTGAGTCTAGATCTTGACAATCATTGAATTCTTAACTAACAATCTCCCCCAATCTCATACTTTGTGAAATAAAGTATAGATTCCTAAGATTCAATGATGTCAAAAACTTTTAGCAAAATGTACAAGTATTTACAGCATCAACTTATCTGTTTAAATCCTTTGATAGAACATATTCATCTTCAAGAAGTTGGATAATAAATTTTCTTCTTTTTCTTCAAGAATTTGAATCAGCCTTTCCTTAAGATTTCTGAGTTCTTCATCTTCCTCATTAATCTGGTAGATAGCTGCTCTGAGATTTTGAATGGAGCTTCTTTGTAGACTTTGATCTTCAAGAATAAGATAATCAATTTCCTTCCCATCAGGATTGAGAGTAAGATATGTCATGCCAAAAATTTCTTCTTTGACAGCAGTACCTCTTTGCATTTCCACATCTTGATCTCTTAGATTTAGATACATGGGAGTATAATCACCATTGAAATATCTATCACCATCCAGTCTTCTTCGAATTGATGACAAGATCATGTCACTCCACTCTTTGCACACTTTATTCTTCCATCTTAACAGATAGTGAACATATTTCAGTTCCTGTGTAGTTTTCATCAGCAGATCTTGTATGGACAGAATCTTCACACTACCATCTTTCATGAAGTACATAAGCTTTTTTTTCTTTTCAAAACCATCATGACAATCTATAACTATATCAACAGCTAACAAATTGTTCAGGTTTTCAGAAGTTAAAATACCTCCAATTTCAGTCAAGGAGTAAGGATCAACATATGACATATTCAGATATTCAGCATCCTTGTGACCAATACCTCCTCTTGAATTACTTGACAACTGCTTCAGATTTGAAAACATTCGAAACCAGAGTGCTTTTGATCTAACCATATCAAATAAATCAACAACACTTGAAGCATTTGTTATAATTCCTCCAGTCTGAAAATTGATAGGTGTATCACATCTCAGTTTACTTATGTGCTTCCACTTCTTGTCTTTCTCTTTCTCTAGAACATAACTTCTTTCAAGCTTATGTTGTTGTCTTCTTGGATTTCTCCAAAACCTTTTATCAGAATCTATAAGCTTTTGCATGTAGATATTGTAATCCCTAGAAGTTGTTCTTGTAACTTCCCTTCTTTTAGCTTCTTCTTCTTCATCTACTTCTCTGTTATGAGAATCTATCACAGTAGATAAGATTAACAAATCAATCACTTGCAGAATTTCAGA
This sequence comes from Heracleum sosnowskyi, assembly GCA_030848705.1. NCBI lineage: Eukaryota > Viridiplantae > Streptophyta > Magnoliopsida > Apiales > Apiaceae > Heracleum > Heracleum sosnowskyi. The sequence continues at coordinate 132,354,931 of CM061240.1, forward strand.
TTCATCAGGATCTTGAAGACTTTCAGGATTAGAATCTTCAATTTGATTTGTATTGCAGAGAGTTGATTTTCTTGGTCTTCTTCTCAATTCAAATTCTTCTTGAATATATCCATCATCACCAAAAGTAGATCTGTCAAGAACTACTAGAGTTTGAATAGGTTCAGGAATTTCTTCAATCCTTAACCCTCTAGACCTTGTCTGTCTAGGCATCATCTGGTTTGTAGTTTCTCTTCTTCCTCTTCTACCACCTCTTCTTCCTCTGCCTCTTCTTCCTCTAGCAGGAGCAGGATTTTGATAGCTTTCCATCATTTCTCTTTGAGCAATTAGAAATTCTTCTTGTGAGAGATCAGGATATTCTTCAGAAGCAGTAGAGAGTGCCTTCCTAGCAAATAGCTGTTGAACTCTTTTATCAGTGTGATAAAGAGTAACAACCTTTCCTTGATTTGTCTTGAACTTCTGAAATAAATTGGTTGCATCTTCAGGATTTTCAATAAATATATCTTCATCACCTTCAGGAATTGTTGTCAGGATTTGTCCATGACCAGGTGTCAGGATTTGATCATCTATCAGGATTTGATCACCCGTCAACATTTGTTCTTCCGTCAGGATCTGAGATTGCACCAATGTCCTTACTGTCCTTATTCCAGAATCAGAAACATGAGTTGACTGTGTTGTTTGACTTTGAGAAGTTTGCATTGTAGACTTCACAACACCAGCACCAGCGGTTTCTCCTTGTACTTTGTTACCACCATCATCTCCAGTATCATCATCATTATTCCTTAATACTAGATCAGGTGTACATTTTGTCTAACTTTCCTTCTCCCCCTTTTTGACATCAGCATTTGACAATAAACTTAAAATTAAGGCAATAGTAGTTTGAATGTCAGTTACCTTAGAATCAAGAGAATCAATTCTATTTTTGATGGAGGACTGATCAGCAATGATTGAATCAACCTTAGATTCCACTACCCGGAATTGTCGAATAGTAGGCACCTTGGTAAAATTATTAAATATATCATCCCTCACCAACTCAGTTTTAGCTTTGACAGAATCAATTTCAGTTTTGAGGCTTTTGGATAACAAAGTAGTAGCCTTCAAATGATTCTTCAGGTCTTGATTCTCTATCATCTTCACTGCATCACGAGCATGATCCAAGGCATAAGAATAACTAACAGAATTAGAAACTTGAAACCAGTCATTCTCCCATTGTTGCCTTCTAATATGCTCAGCAGGATCTATCTCAGAAGGAATAGAAAAGTCTTGTCTAGCATCCTTTCCTATAGTAGCTTGGCCAGCCATGAAAGTGCTTGAAGAACCAATATTAGTTCCAAGACTAGATTTGATAGCTCTGGCAAGCTGTACCTTCTCTACTTGATTCTCATCATCATCACTATCATCAGAATCAGTATCAGTATCATGAGTAACATCAGGATCAGGAATAGCTATACCTTTCAGTTTATCCTGTGATTCTGTGATAGGAGTATCCATTGGTCTTGAGCGTAGTGGCTGTATCAGGATTGGCTGATCATCAGGAGTACCACTTACATCAGGAATAACACCGTCAGGATTGGATATGCTTGCATTAGTATGTTCTACCAATGGTTCTTGTGGAGCTTGAGGTTCAGAAGCTGCTTCAACACTTTGAGCTGAAGGTTCTTGTGTACTTCCCTCATTGACAGTGTCTTCGACCAATCTTTCAATTTCACTTGCACCAGAAATCCCTTGAGCTCTGTCAGGAAATTTCTCAGAAACTGTAGCTTTGCCTGCATCTTCACTTTGAGAAGATGGTTCTTGTGGGGCTGGAATAGAGATGTCTTCATTCTCCCTTTGAGAAAATGGTTCTTGTGTGACCATTCCAATAGCTATGCCTTCACCCAAACTTTGATTGAGTGGTTCTTGTGTGGCTGGATCATCAGTACTAGCTACTGAACCACTTTGAGGTCCAGGTTCTTGTGGGCTTGATCCTTGCAGTTTCTTCTGTCTTGTGTACACCAACTCTTCTGCCTTTCTTTTGTTATCCAAAGGATGTGTAAATCCAAGCTTAGAGGCAGCAGCATTCAGCTTTTCCCATGAAATATCAATCTGTCTTGTTGTAGGAGAGCCTTTTGCTGGAGAGTCAGAAATAGATAACACTTGACTTGGTGCAGCATCAGGAATACCAATATCAGGATTAGCTTGAGCATCAGAATTTGATTGCTCATCAGGATTTAACGTTTTCTGATCATCGGTATCCTGCTTCTTTAATAACCTTCTCTTCTTCTGTGGTGTAGATAATGGAACCACAGCTTCAACAACAGTATCAGCAACTGTTCTACGAACATTCATCACAGAGGATATATGTAAATCATCCTCAGAATCAGTCTCATCCCTAAGCACTAACTTCCTTTTAACAGAAACAGACTCAACACCTTGAACAACTTTCTTTACCAGGACCCCTTGTACACCCCCTTGTAACTTCTTTTTAGTGTGTGGTGTAGAGGAAAAATCCTTTGAACCTGATTGCCTTCCAGACACATCAGTTCTAGCTGATTTCTTTGATTTTGCAACTAAAGTCTTTTGAGAGACAATAGAAGTGGCTGTTGACTGTTTAGACTGTTTGGGATGGATGCTGTGGTCAAAAACAAGGTGTGATTGTCCTTGTTCCATAGCATCAGAAACTGATCCATATTGAGTAGGCATTTTTTCTTTCAAGAAAAGTCTGACCTCATCAGGAATAACGGCATTGCCGCTAAAACCATTTGCCTTATCAGGATTGAAAAAAAATTTCAATAATATTAAAATACAATTTTATTTCAGAAAATAAAATTTATTTTAACAATCCTAAATAGTGCGTTTTATTTTTTTTATAAAAATATGCATATATCAAATTAATGATATAGAGATCATTAAAACACACTTATCTGCAATCGAGGCATAGATATTCATGAGAAACTGAACCGTCTCCTTGAGATTATAAAAACAACCTGCACGCTCAGCACAAAATCTCTATAAAGTAGAGACTGTTAATCATAATAATCAATTTTAACAAAACAACACAAAACCCTCTTCTCAGAAAATACCAAACCTTTCACATTCTTCTGTTTTCCATGGCTGCGAACAACCAACCAAACGACTTACCAGTTGAAGAACTTGATTTAATTTGGCAACAGATGGATGAGGCTCTAGCAGAAATTACAGAGCAAGAGGGTCCTCAGCCTATTCCAGATCCTCAAGAACATGATGCTTTTGTGAATGCAATGGCTGATGTGCTTCTTCATAACTTCCATCAGGCAAACCCTGATTGGAATCCTCTTGAGAACCTTGTCATTGCTGATGAGGATGATGAAGAGGATGAAGAGTCCGAGAGAAGAAAGAAAAGACAACGCGATGCTTGCTCTTCTTGCAAGTTGGAGGCATGGAAGAGTCCCGGTGATCACGGTGACGATCCACCTTCAAGTGCATCTGCTCTCCTTCTTGTCTCTTAAGGATGGAACAAGAGAAGCCCTAGATGGATCAAAGCCTGGTTATGATCCATCAGGAGCGTTCATGCTAATCTGCAGGGCACTTGTTCCTGAGTAGGAAAGTAGACTAGAACAAAAAAGATTGTAATTTCCTTTTCAATTGTAAAAATCTTCAAGTATTAATGAAATTACTCTTAATTCTCAATTGATGTTTTTTTTTACTTTCCTGCACAACATTGTTAGTAACACTACAAATGATATTAAAGATAATGAATAGTAAACTCTGAGAAAAGTTAAATGGAAATATAAAATCAAAACTTAATACTTAATCAAGGACTAAGTATAAATTTCTATTTTCCAGAGAATACCAGTAGTGTTGTTTTCAATTTGACTGTGTTCCTGATTCGCACATCAGTTCCTGATCACAACTCCATAAGCCTTTGTTCTTAAAAATCCACTTTGTACCAACAATAGATATGTTCTTTGGTCTTGGTACCAGTTTCCAGACTTCATTCCTTTCAAATTCATTCAACTCTTCTTGCATTGCAGTAACCCAATCAGCATCTTTAAGTGCATCTTCAACTTTCTTAGGTTCCTCCTTGGATAGAAAGTTATGGTATAAACATTCATTCTCAGTTGCACTTCTTGTCTGAACACCTGCGTCAGGATCTCCAATTATCAGATCAGGAGTATGACTTGCAGTCCATTTCCTTGCCGGTGTAAAGTTATTTCTTGAAGTAGATGCTCTCCTTAGATTGGTGTTAGGTTGAATTGAAGAACTTGCTTCATTAGAAGCTCCCCCTGAACCATTGCTATTTCCTCCTGATGAAGTATCAGGATCATCACTTGAATCAGTATCTGAAGAATTCTGTCCTGATGATTGAGTTGACTCTGAACTTGTAGCAGAATGCTGTTGCTCCCCCTCAACACTTGCACTACCAGTTGTATCAATATTATGTGTATCATCAGTATTACTATCATCAGTATTACTATCATTAGTATTTGATGTGTCATCAGGATTTGGTGACCTATCATTATCTGATGAATTGACAGGATCTGATTCTTTTTCTTCAGGTTCCTTGGAGACTTCATTTTCAAAAATTAGTCTATCATGTGAGTCTTCATTGATTCCAGTTATCTTCTTATCATCAAAAGATACATGTATTGACTCTATGACAGTCCTTGTCCTCAAATTAAAAACTCTGAAGGCTCTTGATGCAGGATAGCCTATGAAAATTCCTTCATCAGCCTTAGTTTCAAATTTTCCTAGTTGTTCAGGATGAGTTCTGAGAACAAAACATTTACAGCCAAACACATGCAGATGCTTCAAACTTGGTTTCTTCTCCTTGAGAGATTGATAAGGAGTAACACCATGTCTGTTTATCAATGTTAGATTTTGAGTATAGCATGCTGTATTGACTGCTTCTGCCCAGAAATATGTAGGTAAATTTGCTTCTTCCAACATAGTTCTGCCAGCTTCAATAAGAGTTCTATTCTTCCTTTCTACAACTCCATTTTGCTGAGGTGTGCCAGGAGCTGAGAATTGTTGAATAATTCCTTTGTATTTACAGAACTCTTCCATCTTTGAATTCTTAAATTCAGTACCATTATCACTCCTCAGTATCTTGACTTTGTACTTTGTGGTTGTCTCAATCATTCTCACATGATCCAACAGAATTTCAGGAGTCTCATCTTTTCTGTGCATAAAGTACACCCAGGTGAATCTAGAATATTCATCAACAATTACAAGAGTGTACCTCTTCTTACTGATGGACATTATGTTGACTGGACCAAATAGATCAAGATGCAGCATGTGATATGGTTCTTCAATAGAGGATTCAGATTTACTCTTGAATGATGTCCTTCTCTGTTTAGCCTTTTGACATGCATCACAGAGTCCATCTGGAGTATATAACACTTTAGGCAATCCTCTAACTAAGTCTTTCTTAGCCAACTCATTGATATTGCTGAAGTTGAGATGAGAAAGCTTCTTGTGCCAATTCCAACTTTCATCAACTGATGCTTTACTGATGAGACATGTAGGGGAGCCATCAGTATTTGCATGAATGTCGGCTTCATATATGTTACCATGCCTGTAGCCAGTCAATACTGTCTTTCCTGATTCTTTGCTGACTACTTCACAATGAGTGGAATAGAAGTGGACATGATAACCTCTGTTAGTGATTTGACTAATACTCAACAAGTTGTGTTTCAGTCCCTTCACTAGAGCTACTTTTTCAATGATGACATTTCCAATGATTATATTGCCATATCCCAAAGTTTGTCCAATGTTGCCATCTCCATAAGACACAGTTGGGCCAGCTTTTTCTTCATATTCTGATAACAGGGTTTTGTTTCCAGTCATGTGCACAGAACATCCACTATCCATGACTAACACATTTTTCTTTTTACCCTACAATCAGAACAGCAAAACACTAATTAGAATTCACAGGAACCCACATTTGTTGGGTCCCTTTTCCATGCATTTTATTAATTTTAGCAGCAGAAGATTTTCTGACTTTAACAGTCCTGACAAGATTTACTCCATCAGAATTTGCTTTGTCAGTATCAGAATTAACAACAACATGCTTCTCTTTGACATTCCCAAGACTATCAGAATTTGCACTATTTTTAAACTTAGGCAAAGGATCATAAAAGTTATAGTACAAATCATGATATTCTGCACATGTATAAATAGAATGCCATATACTACCACAATGAAAACAGGACTTGTGTGATTTATAAAATACTGATCTACTCCTAACATCAGACCTAGGAATATCAGTAATCTTCTTTTTACTCTTCTTGCAATCAATGGCAAGATGATTAGAGTTACCACATATAAAACAACATTTTCTAGGTGCATTTGGGATAAACTGGTAATTATTCTCTTTATTAATCCCAACTTTACCATTCCTGTTTCTCTTGACAGTAGCTTCCTTTTTCTTATCTGCAACCTTACAGATTTTGTCCTTGAGTTGTTTCTGAGACAGTAAACCTACATCCTTAGTAATTTCATTCAAGACATGTTTAGACTTAATTACTTTAACATTCTGATTAGAAGTAGATCCCTTTTCAAAGGTTGAATTGGAATCCCTACCAAAAACAAAATTAACAGGAATAATCTTAGATTTGGTTTTGTCTATCACATGTCTATAGGTTTTTGGACTAACTGTCTCATCAACAATAATTTTCTCTTTCAATTTCTTATCTTCATCTGACTTATAACCTAGACACTCTTTCCAATTCTTAGAGGTATTAATCTCATGAAATTTTCTACCAGAGTGTGTCCAAGTTCTGATTTTCTCATTAGCATCCTCAAGTTCCTTTTCAAGAGCAGTACACTTAAGTTTTATCTCTAAATACATGTGATTAGCATTGTCACATTCTATCTGTACTTTTTGCATTTGAGAAAATTCAGCTTCTAAAAGTTCATTCCTTTTCCTAAGTTCAGACATCTCAGATAAGATCCTAGTATTCTCAGCAGTTTGACTTCTAAAGCTAATATGTAATGACTTTAGAAAACATCTTAACTCAGAAGCATTATCAGTATCAAAATCAAAGACAGTATTAAGTACCTTATCATCAGGAATATCAGTATCATCAGTATTGGCCATGAGGGCATAGTTGACCACCTCAGTATCAGATTCTGAGGAAGGGTCCATCCAGTCCTTGCATGATGTGATGAGTGCCTTTGTCTTCTTGCATTCAGAAGCAAAGTGACCCATGCCATTACACTTGTAGCATCTAACCTTTGTCTTGTCAAATTTGCTACCCTTGCTTTCCTTTTTGATATTCTTGTCTTTGTCTGCATTGAAGGTCCTTCTTTGAAAATTGCCTTGATTTCTAGCCTTCCTGAACTTCATTCTTTTGAAGCTTCTTACTATCATAACAACCATCTCTTCCATGTCTGAGTCAGAAGAATCACCATCATGATTGGCATCATGATTACCATTAGTATCTGATGATGAGTCATCAGGATCTGACTCAGCTACTTTAGTTTTCCTTTTAGAGACCTCCACAGCTTTTCCTTTTGATTTAGCCTCTGCCTTCAAAGCAATAGATTTTGCCTTGCTGCCTTTCTTGTTCTTTCTCTGTTGAACTTCAAGATCATGAGTTCTTAACATCCCATAGACTTCATCAAGAGACACAGTGTTGAGATCATACTGATGTCTAATGATCGAGGTCTGCGTATCCCATTCTTCAGGTAAAGCTCTTAGAAACTTTGTGTTTGAATCTTCAGTTTCATATTCCTTGCCAACTAAAGATAAATCGTTAAGAAGTGTCAGAAATCTATCATATAAATCAGTTAGGCTCTCATCTGTTCTTGCATCGAATTGTTCATACTCTTGAATCAAGAGAGCCCTTCTGTTCTTCTTGACAGATGCAGATCCCTGACACTGAGTTTCCAAAGTATCCCAGATTTCTTTTGCAGACTTGCATGCAATCACTCTGTTTGACATGACAGCATCAAGACTATTGTGCAGTATATTCTTTATCTTTGGTTCCCTGAGTACATGAGCTTTTTCTTCTGGAGTCCATTCACTTTTAGCCTTGACCACATAATGTTCAGGTACAGTTTCTGTTCGTTCTACGAGTCTGGTAGGAACATATGGTCCATCACGAATCCTGTCCAAATAGTCAGGATCCATAGCCTCCAGGTACATCAGCATCTTAACCTTCCATGTTGAATATTCTGATTTCTTCAGGATGGGAATTTTCATGCTTTCATACTTTGTTGTCGACATCTTAGATCGTATCTGATTCAAATTTAAATCAGTTTGCTCTGATACCAATTGTTGCCCAGTGATAATCAATTGTAGAAGGGGGGTTGAATACAATTGTATAAGATTCTCGACTTAATAAAGTATATATCACAAATATGAAAGAAAGATAACAGCTTTATTAAATCTGATATAAAACTGTTACAAACTCTCTCAAGAAATTCTATGTTCTTGAGAGCTGCTAGTTTATACAATGCTCGTGTATATGATCGATTATTCGAGCTCTCTCAAATCGAAACCTAAACTGTGTTTATATACTACACAGCTTCTCTATCAATTACAAGATAAGTCCTAATCAATTACAAAGATTGAAACCTATCCTTAATCGACAGCTTCTTTCTACAAACCAGGAACCGACATAAAAACTTCCATGTTTAACTAGACTCCAAATATAACTCGAAGTAGGAATCCTGATCAGCTTCCAGTACTGATGATCAATCCTGATCACAGTCCTGATATTCATCTTGATCCTGACGATCATGTAATCCTGATGACGTCAGCAATCCTGATCAGTTGAGTCTAGATCCTGACAATCATTGAATTCTTAACTAACAACAAATAAACAAAATCAATTTCACATAATATACACACAATAAACCAGTAAAACACATCAATTACAAGGAAAACACACAAATCTAACAAAGTAATTAAAAAACCCTAATTTCTGCAAAACCTTAATATCAGAGAGAGAGAGAGAGAGAGAGAGAGAGAGAGAGAGAGAGAAGAGGAAACACCTGTGAGCTTCGTATCAGTCTGAGCTTCTGATTTGAGATTTCACCTTGAGCCATCGACGGAGAAAAACTAAAACCCTAATTTCTGATAGAATGGGAGAAAGGGGGAATTCGATTGAAATGAAAAATTGGGGGAAATGTTTTATATATATTAAACCTATATTCAACAATATGTAGTCGAATTTAGCCGACACGCTAATTAGCGACAATATGTAGTCAAATTTAGCCGACACGCTAATTAGCGACAATATGTAGTCGAATTTAACGAACCATATTTTTACCACAACCAGAGGCTACTGCAATAAACCTCCTGTATAAACAACAACCCAAAACTACAATTCATTTTACTTAATTTATAAACATTTAAGTAAACTTCAAATTTAAAATAATTCTAAATTAAGAAATAACTCTTCCGATACAAATATAACTAAAAATAATGAATTATATTAAATCATCATTATCACTTAATTCATCTTCATCTTCGTCTTCATCTTCGTCTTCGTCGTTCTTATCTTTTCGTCTTTCTTCGTCGTCATTGTAACCTATTGAATAATCATTTTCAAACATCCTCAAGTCAACAAAAAAATTTGAGGGATCATGAACAATAACTCTTTCAACATATGATGACGAAGCATTTGACATTTCATTTTGTAAAGCGTTATCATTGATTTTGATCTTTTCATTGGTTGACACACTTTCATCAACTTGTCGACTCTTTGTTGTTAGAAACGTGTACCATGATGATTTTGCATTTAAAATATTTGGTGCATAGTACACTTGATGAGCTTGGCTAGCCAACACAAACACGTCTTCGGCATTTAGTTTTGATTTGACATCCACGGTTGTTATCCGGTGTCTATCGACTTTAACATGTTTTGTGTGATCAAACCAATGACATTTGAAGACGATCACTTGATGTCCATTATGATAGAAAAGTTTTAATACTTCTTCTACCCTTCCGTAATAATTTCCATAACTTTCTTTGTAAGAAGTTCCTATAATTATAAATGTATAAATTTTGAATTGTAGCAATAAAGAAAAAAAACAATAAAATACAATTTGTATACTAAGAATAAATTAAATTTCTCACCAAGGACAACTATGCCGGAATTTGGTGAAGTGAGCTCATTAGCATTTACGCAACTAAATTTGTAACCATTGCACTTGCACGCTTTATAAGACTCCACTTTGTTCACCGGACCTCTTATTAGGTCGATAAATTTCTTTTTTAGCTCTTCATCATCTTGTACCTAAAACATATATGAAAAAAATTATACATTAATGTATGAATAAAATTACATAAATAAAAATGTGTGCACATGTGTGTATGTATAGGAAAAGACATACCCTTCTTTCAAACCAATCTTTAAATTGTTCTTTTTGATATTGTTCTTTTTCTTCATCATTCAGACCTGGGTAATGTTGTTGCACCAACTTCTGGAATCCTCTATATATTTACATATAACAATAAAAAAATTATGTTATAAACCAAATTCTTAATTTTTGAAGTCAATATGGTTAAAAAAGAATCTTACCGCAAGTACTTTCCAACTTCCGGTGAATTAATAAGAACATAGTATGTCACAAGTTCATGTTCATCATTACTCAAGATTCTATCTATACTCCGTAGACTCGGATGCGTTGGATACGTGTAAACTTCCAACAAATCGACATCATGAAACTTTTGTGGTGCCTCGTTTCGACGTAACCTATTACGTACTATTCCTTTTTTAGAATCAAAATACAACGAGCAAAAATGTACACATTCCTCCTCAATGTAGCGTTGTGCCATTGAACCCTCTTCTCGAGCTTTGTTTCCAACTTTTAATTTCAAGTTGTGCAAGTATCTCTCAACAAAATACATCCAACGCCAATTAGCCGGGCCACCCAATTTACACTCGGTAGCTAAATGTATTGGCAAATGCTCCATCGGATTAAAAAAACCTGGAATGAAGACAGTTTCAAGCTTCGATATTATCCTTACTATATCTTTCTCCATTTTTTGCAAATCTGTGTATTTGAGATTCGACGAGCATAAATCTGGAAAGAAGTTGCACAACTCAATAATAGGATCAGCAACATGCTTTGGGAGTAAGTCACGACAAACGATAGGCAACAACTTTTGCATGAAAACGTGACAATCATGTGATTTCATCCCGCGAATGCAATTTTTCGACCAGTTCACGCACCTAGATATATTCGAGGCATATCCATCTGGGAGTTTCAATGCAACAATCCACTTGAACAATTTATGAATAATTTGTTCCCTCGAAAGCACGTATGGTGCTTGTGGTTTCGTGCCATTACCTTGCATCCACAAATCACGGTGTACACGTAATTCTTCACAATCCTTTCTTGCTTTAACGTTATCTTTGGACTTCTTCGCATCATCAAGAATTGTGTAGAATATGTTGTCAAAGACATTCTTTTCAGTGTGCATGATGTCAATATTGTGTCGAAGGCTGAGTGTCTCCCAATATGGAAGCTCAAAAAATGGAGAACTGTGAGTCCAGTTATGCGTCACACCATAATCCTTCGGTTTTCTCTTCGTTGACTTTCCTGGAGGGGGAAACTGTATTTGCTCACACATGGTCTTTGCAATCAATCCCGAATGTCGAGCACAAACTGATCGTGTCTCAGTACTTCCAAACCTTGTACTTCTTCTTAGGGGATCATCTGGTTCCAAAAAATATCGAGCAGTACCATAAAAAGTAGATTTACCACCATTCCTGAGGTGTTTAGCTTTTACCTCTCCCATGCAAACTGGACATGACAACTTATCCTTGGTGGACCACCCGCTAAGCATGGCAAGTGCAGAAAAGTCTCTAATTGTCCACAAAAGCATCGCCTTCATCATAAAATTTGTATGTGAGAACATGTCATATGTTTCCACCCCAGTATGCCACAAATCTTTCAATTCATCAATTAGCGGCCTAAGATAAACATGTAAGTCTTTTGTTGGATCCGTTGGCCCGGGAATGAGAAGAGGCATGAACATATACGGAGCCTTGGTACACATAGATGGGGGAAGATTATACACAACAACCACCACAGGCCATACAGTATACTCCTTTGCATGTTTATCGCGGAAGGGGTCAAATCCATCAGTAGAAAGTCCGAGTCTAACATTCCGAATTTCCTTTGAAAATCGTGGAAATCTACGATCAAATTGTTTCCATTCATCTCCATCTGCTGGGTGACTTAATTGACCTTCAACTACAACTCTGTCATGGTGCCATCTCATACATTTTGCAGTCTTCTCGGCCATGAATAAACGTTGCAGTCTCATGGTAATAGGAAAGTAACGCAAGATCTTTCGCGGGATCTTTTGTTTTTTAGGATCTTTTTGCACTTCGTATCTATCTTTTTTGCATATATCACAATGTTTCTTGTTGCTATTTTCCTTGTAATATAACATGCAATCATTCTCACAAGCATCAATCTTTTCATACTCCATATTCAACTCTTTAATCATCTTTCGCACGGTGTAGTACTTCTCAGGCAATTTATGATCATCCGGCAAGACTAATCCAATGAGTTGAAGCAACTCATCAAAGGCATTGTTACTACAATTATGGATGTTTTTCCAATTAAGCAACTCCATTACAAACTCCAATGTTGTCCATTTGGTATTGTTTGGATAAATTGGTTCAGAATCTGTATTCACCATTCTATAAAATTCTTTTGCTGTTGCATTTGGCTCTTCTTCAAAATCCTCACAATCCTCAAAATCATCGTCATGTGCATCATACATATCATCATCTCCGAAATTAATATTAACTTGATTCGTTCCAATCTCTTCTCACCATGACAATCCCATATAATATACCATGGCATGATACCATGTCGATACAAATCAACTTTCATAGTACTAGGATTCTTATAGCACGAATTTCCACATTCTTTACACGGACATCTAATACAGCCGTTGTCTTCTTGTTGTATATTTTCCATAGCAAATCTAATGAAACTATCCACGCCAATCTTGTATTCTTCCGTTAAATATTTAGCCTCATTATATCGATTACGACCAATCCAATTACGATCGGATGCCATCTACAAAATAGGTACACAACATAGGTATAAACTACAAACAATTAAATTACTTTTAACAACTAATTAGAAATCACTAAAATTTATTTTACACATGAATATATGCAAAATTATCATAATAACACTCATCAAAACAAAAACAATAATATTAAAAACTTGTAAATGCACTTACTTGATAATTTGGGAGCTCACATGAAGGAAAAATTATGAAAGAAGGAAAGAATTGGGGAAAGAGATGTGCAAAACGGCTACTGGAAAGAAAAGAGGCAGTAGGGTTGCTAAAAGAGCACGGGTAACTTCGACCAAAGATGGTCGAATTTAATAAGTGACCACACTTAGTAGAATATAGCGTTCGGTTACCTTCGACCACATACGGTCGAATTTAATAAATGTCGACCAGATTCAGTCAAAGGATTTATCGACTATATGAGGTCGAACTTAACTATAAACGACTACAAAAAGTCGAATGTAATTACATTTTTATTTAATTTTATGAAAATAAGTAGTAAATAAAAATTTAACAATCTCCTATACACCTAACATTTATTTTGTACAAACTAAATTTGTACATATCATGAATGTTATCCTTGTATTTATAAATATTTTTTGATGATATGTACACACATTTAAATATTTAATAATGAATTTTCAAAATTTTTGAAAATTAAAATTCACCAAATTCGGTCACATTTACTAATTCGGCCGAATGCGGTCGATGTTAGCTTTGAAAATCCAAAAATAGAGGCGCCAAAATTCCCACCAAATTTTACTAAATTCAGAAATATAGGCGGCCAAAATTTCGACCAAAAGGTTTCTACCGTATTTGGTCGAATATATAATTGGGAAACCAATTTTTTGGCGGGACCTTTCGCTCCTATTTTTGGTGGGTGTTAAATTCGACCAAATATAAAATTGGTCGAAGTTAGTATTAAATTCGACCCTTTAAATTCGACCAAATCCTATGTTCGACTAGAAATGGTCGAAATTAGCCGCACATTTTAAATTCGACTCTTTAAATTCGACCAATTGTAAGTGCGACTATAGATGGTCGAAATTAGCCACGGTCGAATTTAGTTGGTCGAACATGGCCTTGGTTTCTTGTAGTGTATAATAAATAAATATTATTTAAATATGTGGTTATAGGCAATTAATCTTGAATTTGATACCGCACGATATTTTAACATTATTTTCTTTATTAATAAAGAGTGTAGAAGTTATAGAAAATTGAACTTTGAATGAAATTAATGAAATTAAAGTAAATAAATAAATCTTGTATAATAACGTAGTTGTAAGGAATCGAAACCTGAATTAAGTTAAAGAATTTAAATTAATAAATCTTGTATGTAGTTGCGAGAAATCAAAGCTTCACGTGATAACCAAATTTGGTAGTTTGGTATTTTGGTACTTTTAGTACTGCAAACCATTTTCACATTGTTTTCCTTATTAATAAAGAGTATAGATTTAGTTAATAGGTTTCACTCCGCACTGGGTTCAATTCCACACAACTATATAATTATGCAAAAATTATTTATTTGATTTCACTTATTTGATTTCACCTGAATTCGATTCCCTGTAACTATCATTGATTAATAATTATTTGTTATAGATTTCCATGGAGTTTCAGTTCTCTACCACTACATATTTAAATAATACTTAATTTTATTTGCACTCAGAAATTTATTAAATTTAATTTTAATATTAATAAATAAATAAATTTAAAGTAAATAAAATTTTTTTGTATAATTACGTAGTTGCAAAGAATCGAATCCCGGATGAAGTTAAAGAATTTAAAGTAAATAAATCTTGTATAATTACGTAGTTGCAAGAAATCAAACCCGGATTTTGTGATAATCAAATTTGGTACTTTGGTACCGTGCGCCATTTTCACATTGTTTTGCTTATTAATATTAATTAATTATTAAAAAATGTACTTGTACATATTTGAATGATAGATATATATAATAAATAAATATTATTTAAATATGTGGTTATAGACAATTAATCTTGAATTTGATACCGCACGATATTTTAACATTATTTTCTTTATTAATTATAGAAGTTATAGACAATTGAACTTTGAATGAAATTAATGAAATTAAAATAAAAAAATAAATCTTGTATAATAACGTAGTTGTAAGGAATCGAACCCTGAATTAAGCTAAAGAATTTAAATTAATAAATCTTGTATGTAGTTGCGAGAAATTGAACCCAGGTCACATGATAACCAAATTTAGTAGTTTGGTATTTTGGTATTTTTAGTACCGCGAACCATTTTCACATTGTTTTCCTTATTAATAAAGAGTATAGATTTAGTTAATAGGTTTCACTCAGTTCAATTCCACACAACTATATAATTATACAAAATTTATTTATTTGATTTCACTTTTTTAATTTCACCTGAATTCGATTCCCTATAACTATCATTGATTAATAATTATTTGTTATAGATTTCCATAGAGTTTCAGTTCTCTACCACTACAGATTTAAATAATACTTAATTTTATTTGCACTCAGAAATTTATTAAATTTAAAATTAATATTTTATCGCACAGGGTATCAATCTAGTTGGTCAGTGAACCTACCTAGTTGGTCTCTTAGTCTTATTTGGGAGTCTTGCACCGAATAGCAGGTATGTAATCAGTGATGTCAACAGAAGTGTTGGTGAAGCCTATAAATAAGGCTGTTGTCTGTTGATATGAAGTAGAAAAACACTACATTAAGCCTCAAGTTTGTATGTGCATGTTTTAATACGTGTATTAAGATATTACTCTTAGTCTCAGGTATGTATGATACTCAACTTCTGCTGTACAAATTATATTTCTTTGTTTTCCTTTTAGCTGTTTCATCTATATTTGCTGCTACACAAAATCTTTTTTCCCCCTCCGGTTGTGTGAATTAGTTGAAAAAAGAAAATTAATCCATGTTATCGTCTAATATTGCTATACAGATGATTCTACATAACACATGCAAGCACACATTACACGTATAGCTGATCGTTCTACATATATAAGCAACTATAATTTGACTTGTAACAGCAGATAAATATATTTAGCATGGAATGGAACGGGGACTATGTCTTTTGGTCCGCCTTGATAAGTTTTATTTCACTTGTTTGGCACCTGAGGAGAAAGAATAGTTACAAAAGTGCTAAGCTCCCTCCTGGTCCTAAGGGATGGCCAATTTTTGGCAATCTTTTCGATCTTGGAAATTTGCCCCACAGGAGTCTAGAAGCACTAAGACAAGAATATGGTCCCATTGTGTGGTTAGATCTTGGTTTTCTAAAGACCATGGTGCTTCTTTCTGCTGGTGCAGCAGAAGAGTTTTTCAAAAACCATGATCTCTCCTTTGTTGACCGGTTCGCTAATGACTGCACAAGGTCACATGACTACTACTGGCGCACCTTGAGGCGAATATGTACCTCTGAGCTATTCACTAACAAAAAGATTAACGACACAGTGTCAATCAGGCACAAGTGCGTGGATGAACTATTATTGTGGATTGAACATGAAGTAGAAACAAGTGCAAGTAGTAAAATTGTGGTAAGAGACTTTGTGTTCCCAGCATTATATAACATGATTGGGAATATCACGCTGTCTCGCAACTTGATGGATCCAAAGTCGGAAATTACCTCTGAGTTTTGCACGGCTTTGGCAGGTTTCACCGAGGGTGTGGGCCGCCCCAATATCTCAGATTTATTACCCTGGCTTAGAAAGCTTGATCTTCAAGGGATAAGGAAGACTATGGATGCTAGTTTAGCAAAAGCCACAGAAATTATCTCCACTTATGTGAAAGAGCGTGTGATAGAGAGGCAACAAAAGCAGGAATTATCATCTGAGCAGAAGGACTTCTTGGATGTGTTGTTAGATTATAGGGGCACCGGAAAGGACGGACCAGCTAAATTGTCAGAGTTCCAGATCACAATTTTCCTAATGGTAATCACAAGTAACATTTTCAAAGTGTAAATTATAGCTATTATTATCGTAACCACATAATTTTGTGATAACTACAGTTCTGGTTTAAGAGGGTAACATTTGTGCAGGAAATGTTTTTCGGTGGAACAGAATCACCAAACGCCGCTATTGAGTGGGCGATGTGCGAGCTATTACAAAATCCTGATTGATAACTCCAAATCCCGATCTAGTCCTTCCCGGCCGATCCCACGCCTGGAAGCGGTGTCGCTGCGGTTGGGACTCTGCAAAACAACACCGGAGGGGGGTTTGGACCCTGGCGGCGCCTCCGGCGTGAGAATAAGTAACGGCTTTGGAAAGGAGGACAGGAATATAGAGAAATCTAAATATGGAGGGTGTATATATAGTGTGTGTATATGTAGGCTAGGTGTGTAAAAGAGAATGTAACCCCTACACCTTTCCTCCTTGGTCTATATATAGGCCCAGGATTAGGGTTTAGGGGTTGTACCTGCAATCATGAGCGTTGAATCCTAGGTAGGTAGGACACCTGGGTGATGTTGATGGATTGCACATGTCCAGGTGAAGGATTGTGGCATCGTGTGCCAGGCTCCTGCTGGCGTGTGGTTTAAATAGGAAATAATTATCCCAATCACTAGGAATCTTTACGTGTCGTCACCAGGTGTGGCCATCAGTCATGACCTAACCACGTCATGTACCAATGTGTAGTCTTCATGTGAGTTATTGCCTTTGTCGCCAGGGATGGATTAGACTTTGGGATTGAGCCGTATTCTAATTGTGGGTTCAGGTTTGTAGGTGTGTCCGGGCTCCAACTTGAGTTCGGACCTGTTGATGAACTAGGACTCCAATATGAGTTCGGATTTGTAAGTGAGCCATGACTCCCATACAAGTTCGGATCAATAGGTGAGCCCTAACTCAAGGTATGAATCTAGACTACCTGGTGAGCCATGACTCAAATATGAATCCGGGTTCGAGAGTGGTCCGGGGACCTGTATACGTCCGGGCTAACATAGCCTATCATTTGCCCCCCACTCCCTTATTCAGATTTTCTGGATGGGGGAGTAGAATTTTCCACATAAGAACTTCGATGACTTGGAAGAAATTTTGGTTGGTAGTTGCCCCCCAATCCGGATAAGTGTTAGTGACAGGAGTCCGGATTTGAGAGTATGACAGGGTTCCTTCTCAAGTCCAAGGTCGTGAAACTTTGGGTGACTTAGAAGAAATTTTGGTTGATAGTTGCCCCCCAATCCGGAGTATTGTCAAAGACATGTGTCCGGATTTGAGAGTATGACAGGGTTCCTTCTCAAGTCCAAAGTCGTGAAACTTTGGGTGACTTAGAAGAAATTTTGGTTGATAGTTGCCCCCCAATCCGGAGTATTGTCAAAGACATGAGTCCGGATTTGAGAGTATGACAGGGTTCCTTCTCAAGTCCAAAGTCGTGAAACTTTGGGTGACTTAGAAGAAATTTTGGTTGATAGTTGCCCCCCAATCCGGAGTATTGTCAAAGACATGAGTCCGGATTTGAGAGTATGACAGGGTTCCTTCTCAAGTCCAAAGTCGTGAAACTTTGGGCGACTTAGAAGAAATTTTGGTTGATAGTTGCCCCCCCAATCCGGATTATTGTCAAAGACATGAGTCCGGATTTGAGATTATGACAGGGTTCCTTCTCAAGTCCAAAGTCGTGAAACTTTGGGTGACTTAGAAGAAATTTTGGTTGATAGTTGCCCCCCAATCCGGATTAACAGTGGGGAGGATTGTTCTGCAGCCAGGGTTATAGAGTTGCATATTGCTCGTGAGTCCGGTCTCATGGCTTGATTCTGAGCCGGACTCTTTCTTTTGTACTTAGAATAGAATCTAAGATTTCGATTTGATTTCATATTGCTCGTGAGTCCGGGCTCATGGCTTGATTCTGAACCGGACCCTTGATCTGCATATTGCTGGGGACCCTGGCTCCTCTGTATGCCTATGGCTCTGAGCCAGGGTTATAGAGTTGCATATTGCTCGTGAGTCCGGTCTCATGGCTTGATTCTGATCCGGACTCTTTCTTTTGTACTTAGAATAGAATCTAAGATTTCGATTTGATTGCATATTGCTCGTGAGTCCGGGCTCATGGCTTGATTCTGAGCCGGACCCTTGATCTGCATATTGCTGGGGACCTTGGCTCCTCTGTATGCCTATGGCTCTGAGCCAGGGTTATAGAGTTGCATATTGCTCGTGAGTCCGGTCTCATGGCTTGATTCTGAGCCGGACTCTTTCTTTTGTACTTAGAATAGAATCTAAGATTTCGATTTGATTGCATATTGCTCGTGAGTCCGGGCTCATGGCTTGATTCTGAGCCAGGGTCCCCAGCAATATGCAGATCAAGGGTCCGGCTCAGAATCAAGCCATGAGACCGGACTCACAAGCAATATGCAACTCTATAACCCTGGCTCAGAGCCATAGGCATACAGAGGAGCCAGGGTCCCCAGCAATATGCAGATCAAGGGTCCGGCTCAGAATCAAGCCATGAGCCCGGACTCACGAGCAATATGCAATCAAATCGAAATCTTAGATTCTATTCTAAGTACAAAAGAAAGAGTCCGGCTCAGAATCAAGCCATGAGACCGGACTCACGAGCAATATGCAACTCTATAACCCTGGCTCAGAGCCATAGGCATACAGAGGAGCCAGGGTCCCCAGCAATATGCAGATCAAGGGTCCGGCTCAGAATCAAGCCATGAGCCCGGACTCACGAGCAATATGCAATCAAATCGAAATCTTAGATTCTATTCTAAGTACAAAAGAAAGAGTCCGGCTCAGAATCAAGCCATGAGACCGGACTCACGAGCAATATGCAACTCTATAACCCTGGCTCAGAGCCATAGGCATACAGAGGAGCCAGGGTCCCCAGCAATATGCAGATCAAGGGTCCGGCTCAGAATCAAGCCATGAGCCCGGACTCACGAGCAATATGCAATCAAATCAAAATCTTAGATTCTATTCTAAGTACAAAAGAAAGAGTCCGACTCAGAATCAAGCCATGAGACCGGACTCACGAGCAATATGCAACTCTATAACCCTGGCTCAGAGCCATAGGCATACAGAGGAGCCAAGGTCCCCAGCAATATGCAGATCAAGGGTCCGGCTCAGAATCAAGCCATGAGCCCGGACTCACGAGCAATATGCAATCAAATCGAAATCTTAGATTCTATTCTAAGTACAAAAGAAAGAGTCCGGCTCAGAATCAAGCCATGAGACCGGACTCACGAGCAATATGCAACTCTATAACCCTGGCTCAGAGCCATAGGCATACAGAGGAGCCAGGGTCCCCAGCAATATGCAGATCAAGGGTCCGGTTCAGAATCAAGCCATGAGCCCAGACTCACGAGCAATATGAAATCAAATCGAAATCTTAGATTCTATTCTAAGTACAAAAGAAAGAGTCCGGCTCAGAATCAAGCCATGAGACCGGACTCACGAGCAATATGCAACTCTATAACCCTGGCTGCAGAACAATCCTCCCCACTGTTAATCCGGATTGGGGGGCAACTATCAACCAAAATTTCTTCTAAGTCACCCAAAGTTTCACGACTTTGGACTTGAGAAGGAACCCTGTCATAATCTCAAATCCGGACTCATGTCTTTGACAATAATCCGGATTGGGGGGGGGGGGCAACTATCAACCAAAATTTCTTCTAAGTCGCCCAAAGTTTCACGACTTTGGACTTGAGAAGGAACCCTGTCATACTCTCAAATCCGGACTCATGTCTTTGACAATACTCCGGATTGGGGGGCAACTATCAACCAAAATTTCTTCTAAGTCACCCAAAGTTTCACGACTTTGGACTTGAGAAGGAACCCTGTCATACTCTCAAATCCGGACTCATGTCTTTGACAATACTCCGGATTGGGGGGCAACTATCAACCAAAATTTCTTCTAAGTCACCCAAAGTTTCACGACTTTGGACTTGAGAAGGAACCCTGTCATACTCTCAAATCCGGACACATGTCTTTGACAATACTCCGGATTGGGGGGCAACTATCAACCAAAATTTCTTCTAAGTCACCCAAAGTTTCACGACCTTGGACTTGAGAAGGAACCCTGTCATACTCTCAAATCCGGACTCCTGTCACTAACACTTATCCGGATTGGGGGGCAACTACCAACCAAAATTTCTTCCAAGTCATCGAAGTTCTTATGTGGAAAATTCTACTCCCCCATCCAGAAAATCTGAATAAGGGAGTGGGGGGCAAATGATAGGCTATGTTAGCCCGGACGTATACAGGTCCCCGGACCACTCGCGAACCCGGATTCATATTTGAGTCATGGCTCACCAGGTAGTCTAGATTCATACCTTGAGTTAGGGCTCACCTATTGATCCGAACTTGTATGGGAGTCATGGCTCACTTACAAATCCGAACTCATATTGGAGTCCTAGTTCATCAACAGGTCCGAACTCAAGTTGGAGCCCGGACACACCTACAAACCCGAACCCACAATTAGAATACGGCTCAATCCCAAAGTCTAATCCATCCCTGGCGACAAAGGCAATAACTCACATGAAGACTACACATTGGTACATGACGTGGTTAGGTCATGACTGATGGCCACACCTGGTGACGACACGTAAAGATTCCTAGTGATTGGGATAATTATTTCCTATTTAAACCACACGCCAGCAGGAGCCTGGCACACGATGCCACAATCCTTCACCTGGACACGTGCAATCCATCAACATCACCCAGGTGTCCTACCTACCTAGGATTCAACGCTCATGATTGCAGGTACAACCCCTAAACCCTAATCCTGGGCCTATATATAGACCAAGGAGGAAAGGTGTAGGGGTTACATTCTCTTTTACACACCTAGCCTACATATACACACACTATATATACACCCTCCATATTTAGATTTCTCTATATTCCTGTCCTCCTTTCCAAAGCCGTTACTTATTCTCACGTCGGAGGCGCCGCCAGGGTCCAAACCCCCCTCCGGTGTTGTTTTGCAGAGTCCCAACCGCAGCGACACCGCTTCCAGGCGTGGGATCGGCCGGGAAGGACTAGATCAATGAAAAAGTGCAAAATCCTGATTAATGCTGAGCTTGGTCTAGTTGTTGGAGCAAACAAAAAAGTGCAAGAGAGTGACATTGATAATCTTCCTTATTTGCATGCAATTGTGCAGGAAACACTGTGTCTACATCCTCCAGCTCCGCTATTAGTTCCCAGGAAGGCGGTTCGAGATACCAATTTCATGGGCTATAGTATTCCGAAAAATACACTAGTTATGGTCAATTACTGGGCAATCGGAAGAGATGAAGATAGTTGGGAGGATGCATTGTCATTTAAGCCTGAAAGGTTTCTGGATTCGAATATTAATTACAAGGGAAGCAGCTATGAGTTTATCCCTTTTGGGTCTGGAAGAAGGATTTGCCCAGGTCTTCCATTGGCTCATCGAATGATACACTTAATTCTAGGCTCCTTACTTCACCATTTTGAGTGGGAGCTTTGTGATGATGGGAAGATAATAGACATGACGGAGAAAATGGGGGCAGGGGCAAGAAAACTAGAGCTCTTGCAAGCAATTCCAAAACGAAAGACGACATGATCAAAAAGGTATACTTTACTCTGCTTTTAGCGACTTTGTTTGGGAGTTGAAATAAACACAGTAAGTGTAGTTTACTGTATCTATATTTGGTTGTACTTTTATTTCCAATAATGGTTTACAAATGTTTATGTATTGTTGCGGATTTGAGATTTTTGGACGTTAACAATGTCTTATATTAACTCCTTATATATATAACAAGATTTTATCCAAAACTTTGGTCGTGTACTAACAAATTGGGATATAACATTAAAAATTGTATTTGATTAATATTAGGATAGTATTTAAATACTAAAAGGTGTATTTTGATAATTTAAACCAATTATAAATGGGTTTTCTATATTGAATAGAAATCTTTATGTAAAAATTCGTAATTATCTTTTCTCTTTAGTTTATGGATAGTTCCAGTTAGATAATAATTATTAAACCATCATTAAATTAAAGATAATTTTGTTAGTTTCGCGTGGGCTGCAAAATCGTTAAAACTCTGTTGTCTAAAACTCAAGATAGAGCCCAAACAGTGATTATCTAAATTTTAATAAATATATTTTTTATTATTGTAGCACCAATTTATTTTTTTCCTAATTCTTTTAAATTTATAAATTCTATTTTTATTTCAATAAAATATTAAAACCAATTTAAGAAAAAATTAAAATCGATCTGGTCCGTGTACGATCAGGTCCGTGTACGATCACTATACGACCAAATTAATAATTATAGTTAGATCTTAAATAGATCGATGAGAATTGTTAGATCTAATATTAAAAAAGTGTATTCGATTAATAATATAATTATATTTAAATACTAAAAAGTGTATTTTGATAATTAAAATTTTTTCTATGTAAAAATTCTTAAATATCTTTTCTCTTGAATTTATGTATAGTTAGATAATAATTGTTAAACCAAATATCAAGGTTAGATAATAATTGTTAAACCAAATATCAAGATAACAATTCATATCGATTACAATATTAAAAATTATTAATATAATGCTCATGTATATCATACTAATAATGATACACGTGGACCCTACGTTATAATAAGAGATTTAGGAGATTTAAACACTTTTTTTTTTGAAGTAACATAACAATTTGATTAATCCAACTTATAATTATATTATTTTACATATAACAAACATAAAATAATAATATCAAAATATTATTAAAATATTGAGGGTTTCATATTCATAAACGATAATTTTGAATATAATACTTATATTAAAATGTGTATTTGATTAAAGGTATGATTATATTTAAATACTAAGAAGTATGTTTTGATAATTTAAACCAATTATAAATTGGTTTTCTATATTGAATTGAATTCTTTATGTGAAAATTATTAACCACCTTTTTTTCTGGGTAGGTCAACTGGTCAACTTAGATAATAATTATTAAACCATCGTTAAATTAAAGATAATTTTGTTAGTTTCGCATAGGTGTAAAATCATCAAAATTCAATTTCTAAAACTCAGGATAGAATCTAAATAGTAAAGTGAGTATCTAAATTTTAATAAATATTTTTTTATTATTGTAGAACCAATTTATTTATTTTTCCACTAATTCTTTTAATTATAGAAATTTTATGTTTCTTTCAATAAAGTATTAAAATTAATTAAGAACAAATTTAAATCGATAAAGAATATAATAATATGAGAATAAAATTTTATATAATCATAACATAATTTTTATTCTGTTGAATAATTTTTAAGTAATAATGTATTTTAAAATTTTATATACACTGTAAATAAAACCGAAAAAATAAAAGGAGTTAGTAAGATACTTATATTAGTATATATTTATATACTTATAGTAAGCCTGAAAGGTTTCAGGATTCGAATATTAATTACAAGGGAAGCAGCTATGAGTTTATCCCTTTTGGGTCTGGAAGAAGGATTTGCCCAGGTCTTCCATTGGCTCATCGAATGGTACACTTAATTCTAGGCTCCTTACTTCACCATTTTGAGTGGGAGCTTTGTGATGATGGGAAGATAATAGACATGACGGAGAAAATGGGGACAGGGGCAAGAAAACTAGAGCTCTTGCAAGCAATTCCAAAACGAAAGACGACATGATCAAAATGGAATACTTTACTCTGCTTTTAGTGACTTTGTTTGGGAGTTGAAATAAACACAGTAAGTGTAGTTTACTGTATCTATATTTGGTTGTACTTTTATTTCCAATAATGGGTTACAAATGTTTATGTATTGTTGCGGATTTGAGATTTTTGGACTTTAACAATGTCTTATATGTTAGTATTTATTCTTCAACATATTATATAAATATATGTATTTGAATCTATTTTGAGAGAAAATAAAGTGATAGATTTTTGGGATTCCGGTAATGTTGATCTTAAGCTTTTTCGGTGCTTTTTCATGATGGTATAGACCACTATATATGGGCTTCATCAACACCCCTCCATCCCCAAAAAAGTAACTGCCCAATTAATAACTATACAATTAAGTATAATTCAATGTCATAATGTCATTATTTGTAACTTACAAATAATTAATCCACATAATAACTTTCTAAATATATTAACTTATATATTTACTTCCTTTATCTTAGTTGACAAAATATGTCAAATATAACATCTCCCACTTGACGTATTTGTCAAATACTTTCAATGACTCCCACTTTTCGCATGATCTAAAATCATCAATCTATTTAAAAAAACTTCCAATATTCGTCAAAGTGTATTTAAAATTTTCACAGCTTACATATTTCTAAATCCAATAAAACCAACATATGTCACTTGGCTTCTTTGCCAAATACTTTTAGTGATCATCACTTTCAATCAGTTCACATATGCTTCCACTGATCTTTAGAACAACATTCTTTAGCTATGTCATGAACTTAATATTCCAAAGTTCTATCAAAATAACAATTTAACAAATGTTTCCACAAATATATAACTCGCGAGAATGTACATAACATTGTCGCTTTTACCCTCCAACACATTTCAATTTCTTACTTTCCCAACCTTTCAGTTCCACCAAAATCAAATAGGTGTCCCAAAGTTGAATTCTTATTACCAATATCACCTTCAATACTTATATCGCAATAAACAATAGCTCTAGGCACGTCTGCCTGATTCATCAATTTATTACACATAGTACTCTTTAAGTACATGATCATGATCTTCTTTACAGCCTATCACTAGGCTCAAGCAAAAATTGCTTAACAATCCACTTATAAATTAACTAAAAATGCCAAGTCAAGTCTATCGATTACACAACATAAAATACATCGAACTTCTGACTACTTGCGCATAATATATTTAGTGGTTCCTTTTCTGCATTAATCGATTTCCCATTACTAATAGGGTTGGCGCCAGACTGCAATTCTGCATCCTAAAACGATTAAGCAACTTTACAAAAAAAAACAGAATACTTCTCAAAATTCAAACTCACATTCTTGTATTTTAATCCCTTAGTTCGGATTTTCTTAACAAACATTAATTCACCCATGTATTCAATCTGAAGTTTACTACTAAGTTTCAACTTAGTTATAGATTTACGACATACCATTAAAATATACAATATTTTCGTAAACTAACTCCCACTTTTCAAAGTGCAGACACAATTGTCTAATTCACTCTCGATAAAATATTTTCGTATTCCTTGGCTTGAACTTGTTCAACTAGGAAAATCTCAAATAAAAAAACAGACCATTAGTCTTATATTTTCTTTCCAAAATTCACTTACAACCTGTGAATTTTCTATATTCAGGAAGGACACAAAACCCCCATATTTGTTTATGTACTACAAACTCAATTGCATTTTTTATGACCTCTATCCGTGAGCCAGTTTCTTGCAATTCATCATTTAGATAAAATATGGATTCAACTTGATTTCTACACCCATGACCATAAATAGATATGATATTTCACTATTATATATATATATATATATATATATATATATATATATATATATATATAAAATAGTAATTCTTGCACTTTGGTAAATTCCTCAATCTCTTCTATTCAACCACATTCAATGGCTCATTACCAATATTCAAATTCACTACATCATTCTCGATCTTGGTCACAGTCGAAAAACATTCCAGGCTCATACATGCCCACTAAAACCATTTCATTATCCTTTTCGATTAAAAAATTTATTCTCACAAAACCGCACTTCTAGACCATTTTTAGTCAAGGCAAGGACTGAAATAATATTAAGCCTTATTTCGCGAACAAATAACACATTTTTTAAGAACCAGTATAGTGTTCCAAAGATCCAATCTACATGTACTGAGTCCTACTACATATAGGCCGGTACCATTTCCCATAAAACATTATATTCAATTACACCAACAAATCAGTGTTGCACTTGCTCTCTATTCTGAGCATTACTAAAATTTTCTTCTAGTACAACATTTTTCAATTTACGCAAAAACTATTTATTTGCCAATTAATAAAAATAAATATTCGATATACCAAAACACATATTGAATAAAACAAAATAAAAATACCGAAACTAGGCCGAGCACAAGACAACCAAAACACTATATGTCTTGTCAATATAATACAACCAGACAAATAAAAAACGAGCAACAATTATGAACCAAACTTTAACGGGTGATAACAGACGAAACCGGGGGAAAAAATATCAACACAACAACTTACTGATACATATAACATGGAATGGAGCACATTAGATATTCACATAGTATAAAAAAAATATAACTACCAAATAAAAAAACATGGACACGCAAGGTTGAACAAAAACACATAATGCACGATAAAAGACATTTAACAAGGATATTAACTAGCTAGATATGTCATTGGCTTAATACTAGTAAAAATTATCAACTAACAAACTAAAAAAGGACAACAACAACAATAACAAATTATGTGGAGGATTTTACAAACAAAAAAAAATTGCGAATCAATTTATGGCTATCACTAGCATCAAAAGAAAAGAATCGAATAAAATGTAGCACAAAAAAAAAAAACTAACAAAAACTCTAGGTTTAGATAAACACTTTAATAAAACGAAGGCTACCAAAGTAATCACAAACAAACTCGGTAAACCACGCACAAGAATAATACAATACATGCAAAATCCAATCAATTGTTTATGGTATAATATAATAATAATATAGTTCACATGAAACAAAAAAGACTACTGCCACAAAAAAAAATACTACAACTTAAGCCTACTACGACACAAGCATGCATTTATGGGGAGGAAAGAAAATTGGTAAAAACAGAAAAGCCAGAACCTGGATTAGTGTATGTCTATTTGATTAAAAATATTATAAAGAAATGCACAAAACCAAAATATGACAAAAAGTAGTAGCATGCAATAGGTGATAGGTCACAACAAAAAAATAGTTGACTAAATAAATGGGTAAACAAAACTAAACCAAGAGTATGAAGGGAACAAAAAGGATATCTTCTGGGAGAAACTTGAATGTTCGAGTATAAAAAAAACACAACGACGACTCTGAACAGATGATGGACAGCAGCAAAAGAAAACACAATCCCGGCATCTCTGATACCAATGTTAGTATTTATTCTTCAACATATTATATAAATATATGTATTTGAATCTATTTTGAGAGAAAATAAAGTGATAGATTTTTGGGATTCCGGTAATGTTGATCTTAAGCTTTTTCAGTGCTTTTTCATGATGGTATAGACCACTATATATGGGCTTCATCAACACCCCTCCATCCCCAAAAAAGTAACTGCCCAATTAATAACTATACAATTAAGTATAATTCAATGTCATAATGTCATTATTTGTAACTTACAAATAATTAATCCACATAATAACTTTCTAAATATATTAACTTATATATTTACTTCCTTTATCTTAGTTGACAAAATATGTCAAATATAACATTATATCTATGTATAATTAGCTTATAACCCGTATCAAACACGGGTCGAGCATAAATCGATATTAAAATATTAGTATTAATAAGTATTATTTAAAAATGTATTTCTCGAGAATTGAATGATAAAAATATATAATAAATAAATAAATATTTAATTATGTAGTTATAGACAATCAAATTGTGCATAAAGCTAAAGAAATTAAAGTAAATAAATAAATCTTGTATGATTACGTAGCTGCAAAGAATCTAACACTCGATTAAACTATTGAATTTAAAGTAAATAAATAAATCTTGTATAATTACGTAGTTGTAAGGATTCGAACCCTGGATGAACCTAAAGAATTTAAAGTAAATAAATCTTGTATAATTATGTAGTTGCGAGGAATCGAACCCGGGTTAAGTGATAACCAAATTTGATACTTTGGTACTTTAGTACCGCGCGCCATTTTCACATTCTTTTGCTTATTAACAAAGAGTATAGATTAGTCTCTCAAGCACAAATAATGTGCAGAAAAACATTCTCAATTTTTCTATTTCTAGTATTTTTGGTTGAATATTTGAACAAAATCAGATTATGTGTCGTCTTGTTTTCGGTTATTCCAGCAAATCAACAAACCTATTCCACTGAAGTGTTATAAAGAAGATCCATGTTCTTTGAAATGAATAGTCTCCGGTTCAACTTCATTTGCCCTCTCGTGACTTTTCAAGTTTATTCTCTGTAATTGTAGAATGAAGAAAACACATATTTGAAATATACAATGTGATTCATTTTCCACAGTGTAGTTAGCAGTACTTAAGAGAACAATGTGTTTCCTGGAAAGTTTCCTGAAATAGACTTGTAGGGTTCAAGTTATTTCTCAACTTCTCTGTTACGTTTTTAGTCCCAATATTTACGATTTCTGCAATAGTGTGTAGTTTCTGTCGTATCATGAGCAAATTATTGTAATGTAGTTTCGATAAATTTGATAAAAACATAAAGGAGGTTTCACAAAATACATAAATTAGTGTCACAAAAATAAATAAATCATATAAAGCTAGTGTATACAATGTTGACTTGGCCAACTATTATAACTTAAATTACTAAATGACAATGACATTAGTGTACACTATCATATCATTTACGACAAAATGATCAACATAGAAAAAATAAGCGGGTGTCATTCTTTTAGAATGAATAGTCTCGGAGTCTACTCTGTTTGTGACTTTTAATTTTCTTACTCTCTATGTTTCTCTCATTTCTTTACATTTTTTTTAAATGTCCCTTCAATTTTTTTACATTCCAAATTTTTTTTTAAATGATAAAGTTGTATAATATAAAAATTAACTGCATCTACTACTTTCCCTCATTTTCTCCATTTTATACATTAAATATTGATTGATCCCACCACTTTACTCATTTTTCTTATTTTTCTTCACTAAATTACACTTTTTATTAACCTCCATAATCAATCTCAATATAAAGAATCGAGGAAACGGATGAGTAACAATGTGTCGACCATAACTCCACAAGTTCACATGTTCATTCTCCAATCATGTAGTTAGTAGGACTTGAAAATATAAATTATGAAAACAAGTTCTTTCCTGTAAAGTTGCTTCAAATAACATCGCAAATAACATCGCAACATGGTAGTAGACTGGTCGGGCTCAAGTTATACTTTTGGAATGAATAGTCTCCGAGTCTATTCCGTTTGTCCTCTTGTGACATTTCAGCATGCCTTTTAGAGTCAGTTTTGGCTAAACTTAAAATTATTGTTGATAACTTAAAGTTGTTTATAGTGATAAGTAAAAAGTGAAAATTTTAAGTTAATATCTGTTTGAGTAGTTTTGTATTATGAGTATCTTATGAGTTATTAAAATTGCAACAATTAAAATAAATTAGATAAATAATACATTTGAATGATGATATTAACTTTTATCAAATAAAATTACTAAAATAAAATAAGTCATTCAAAAAAGTACCTTCTACCAACTTCTGGCTTTAAGCTGTTTTTTTTACTTTAAATCATTTTTTGATTTATTATACAAACATACAATTTTCGGCTTAAAATCAAAAATTGCTTTAAACTGGGGCCAAACATCCTCTTAATTCTCTTAATAATGTGTTGACCACAACTCCACAGTGTTCATTCTCCAGTCATGTAGTTAGTAGGACTTGAACATACAAATTATGAAAATAAGTTTTTCCCGGAAAGTTGCTTGAAATAGCATCGTAACATGGTGACAGACTAGTAGGGCTCAAGTTATTCCTCAGCTTCCCTCTTACGTTCTTAGTCTCAGTACAATCGGTTTCCGCAATAATGAGTAATCTTCATATAGTATGCGCAATCTAGTGTAAGTGTGTAACGTTGATTGGAGAAATTTGGTAACAATTTAATAAATGAAGTTTCACTTAATATAGAGTTATTTATTTTTATAATTTGTTTTTTATAAAGACAGGGGGTTAAATTCATTTCTAGCTAGGGCCAACTTAAGGAGTACTAGCTAGTTCATACTCATAATGTACAAGAATCTAATTTAGTGACTAGTGATCTTACTATCCGAAAGAATTTGATAGCACACGATAAGTACGTCTTATTCTTTCAGAATACAGGGAATGTCCCAAGATCTCAATTTTGAACAAGACACAATATTTGGCTTGTTTGGTATTTGTTAAAATATAACATACGATCCATTTGAGTTCATACTCTAACACCTTAAGATTTTAGATGAGTTGCTTAATTAATATGGTATCAGAGCTGCATGATTTTGTTGAGCTTTATTAATCAAGAGTAGCTCTATTTGGATGTACATTTTGCTCGTTTTTTGCTTTGTGTTTTTTTGCAGGCTTTGTTTTAAGCTCTTCAATGTTGTATATCAATGGAAATTGGAGCTCGTTTTACATTTGCGGATATACATAATCCATTGTTTTTGCATCCTTCTGATGGTACTCTATCAGTGAGTGTTCCAAAGCCACAAGATGCTATCAATTACAGATCATAGAAAAGATCGTTTGAGATTCAACTCTCTTCGAAGAAGAAATTGGGGCTTGTGGATGGTTCAAGAAGTGAACCGAAGACACAAATACTCTTCAATGGGATCAACGGGACATATAATTTTAGAGATCTTTTTGATAAATTATCTGATTTCTTAATATTTTTCATAAATAGATATATCATGTTTCTGAGATTAGTTCAGAAAATTACGTGATGTAGCCTGTTAAACCGATGAATTAACAATGTAAACCAAATATTACTCCATTAAATTAAGATGAAATTTAATCCTTAATTAAAAAAAAAAGTCTCAACTTGCATAATCCTTAATTGGAATCCTGAGGTCCCTCCCATCCAAAGTTGCCAATTTGATAGTCTTCCCAGTTAAAGCATCAAGCAAAGAGATTCTCTTATGAATAACCAAGTCATTCCCGTCTCTCTTAAAAACAGCATGAGGCTTTTCGTCTACGATGAAAATAAGGTCTCTTGGAGTAACACCAGGTTCCTGATTCCCTTTCTCGGGAAATGTGATTCTTGTACCTTTCTTCCAACCTGGTTTAATATGTATTGCCAAAATCTCCTCAACAGTAGTAAGTTTACTACAAAAGTAACCCCAATTGAAGATAAGTATCAATACTAATTTGAACTATAAACTTGTGTTAATCAACAATGCAATAAATAATAATTAGTCCCAGTTCAGAACTCCAACCATAAAAAGATAATTCCACAACATAATCAATTACATATATATAGTTTTAATCCTTCAACTTCTGGGATATTTTAAGATATTAACATTCGTTAGATATTATTTTCCAGATGAACGATACCAAACTCGAACAATTAAATCCAAAACTAGAATTACAATTCACTAAGATTTCAAATCGGACTCGAGAACTCTTTAACCGTAAATTCCAGACTAATCAGATGGAAGAAAACTAACAATTAGATCAAAACTAGTTTTCTAACCACACAATCACTAACACACACATAAATAAACATAATCCACCTAAATCAACCAATCAAAAACCACAACAAAACCAAAAACAAACCAGAATCCAATCCAAATCACCTACTCTCATAATTCAAACAATGCATTCAGAACTCCATTTCCGATCAAAAATTACACACATGCTACAAACATAATCCACATAAAATTACGCAATCACACATCAAATATCAAACAAGAATCAACCAAAATTAAGCTTAAAATTACCTATGCTCATCAAGCACACTCCTCGAAATCTTCATCTTCCGTTTGGACCCCTTATACAGCTCCTCCAAACCACACACCAACTTATTCTACACCACACTAGCCTTCCTTACCTCCTTCCCCTCCTCTTTCCCCTCCGATCCACCAAACAACTCCTCGAAAATCTCCGTGGCATCACACCTCCTAAATCCTTTCTCCTCAGGCTCAACAGAACTCACCGCCTCATCGCCATACAGATCATAGATCTGGCGCTTCTGCGGATCACTTAACACATCATATGCTTCGGAGATCTGTTTGAATTTCGACTCCGCTTCGAGTTTGTTAGAAGTGTTCTTGTCAGGATGCCATTTCATAGCGCGCTTCTTGTAGGCTTTCTTTAAGTCTTCTTCTGACGCGGTTTTTTCGACTTTTAGGATACTGTAGTAGTCTAACCCCATCTTCTTCTTCTTCTTCAGTTTCCTAATCTGTTTGTGTGTGTGTCAAGTGTGTGTGTGGTTTTATATGGTGTTTTGTATGAGTGTGGATATGTTTAGTTAGGGAGTGAAAGTTAAGTTTATGTCCGGGAAAGTATTTTTAAGAAAATTTTATAGGATAAATGTAGTAAATCGAACCCGAGTTTAAAATATTTAAAATGAATTAATTGTTTTTGATTATATAATAATATTTTATTTATTATTAAAATTATAAATATCGAGTAATTTCCGGAAATTAAATAAATTTTAAAAAAAGTTTTTAAAATGATGTGGTATATTTAAGTTGATGTATTTCAATTGACAAAATAATTTTGATAAGTGAGATTTATATGATGCGCGTGAGTTCTATTCTATTTTATTAATTATTTTACTGATCAATTATATGAAAATACGTGATATTTAGAGATCTTTTTGATAAATTATCTGATTCCTTAATATTTTTCATAAATAAATATAGAGTGGAGTATCATGTTTCTGAGATTAGCTCAAAGAAAATTACGTAATGCAATTAAAATTTTCCTATATAAATACATGTCGTAATATTATTTACAAAACTAGTTGATAAAGCCGCGATTCGCGGCGGTGTTAAATTTTTTTTTAAAAATAATTTAACATTTATCTATCTTATAATATCATCAATATTAAAATTAAACAGTTAACACGATTCTTTATAATGAACCACGCTCTTGTTAAACACGATTCTTTATATTGAACCACTCTTTTGTTAAAACCGAAACCAAACTAAAAAAACTAAAAATTTGAAATTTTTAATTATACTTCTAATATAACTTTTAATTATATGTCTTCTCAATAAATTCGAACTCGCTTCCTCTATTTTTCAAACACCTATTCAACTTCCAATAGAATTTTTGATTATATGTCTTTCTTATAAATTCACCCTCATCTCCTCTATTAATCCGCAAACCTATTATATTTTCACTAAATTTTTTAATTATATCTTACAAACACCTATTCTATATCTAATACAACTTTTAATTGTATGTATTTCTAATAAATACGATTTTTTCTCCTTAATAAATTTGAACACCTATTCAATTTTTAATAGAATTTTTGAAGATATATCTTACCTTTAAATTAGAAATATTCTCCTTCATAAATTCGAACACCTAATGTACTTCTAATAAAACTTTTATTTATAAGTCTTCCCTATTAATTCGAACTTTTCTCCTTTATAAACTCGAATACCTGTAAAAAATTTAATATGTAAAAGATAATTTTTTGATTTAATTGTATTTAAAATTATAAAAAAAATAGAACAATGGATTGAGATAATTTTAACGCGCCACATAACCTTTCGCATATCCTTTTTTTTATAAAAAGAAGTTTAAAATAAAGGATTTCTAAGAAAATAAATAAATTTAGAAGATTGTAAAAGATGTTACCTCACTGCTCTCTTATTCTACTTCCGATAGAACTTTTAATAGACGTCTTTTCTATAAATTTGAAATATTTTCCTCTATATTTTCAAACATTTATTCTACTTCCAAAAAAACTTTTAATTATATGTCTTTTCTATAAATTCGAACTCTTCTCCTATATAAATTTGCACACCTATTACATTTTCAATAAATTTTTTAATTATGTCTTACGAACAACTATCATACTTGCAATAGAATTTTTGATTGTATGTATTTTTTATAAATTCAAACTCTTATCCTCTATAAATTTGAACATTTATTATATTTTTAATAGAACTTTGAATTTTATGCCTTAACCTGTAAATTCGAATTATTTTTCTTTATAAATTCGAACCCTATTCTATTTCAAATAAAAATTTTATTCATATGCCTTCCATATCAATTTGAATTATTTTCATCTATAAATTCGAACATCTATTCAACTTCTAATAAATTAAAAAATATTTATTTTGATTTATTACTATATAAAATTAAAATTCTAAAATCCTAGAAAATTAGAAAATAAATTGAGGCAATTTTAGTGGCGTTAACTAAACTATCGTATTTACAAAAAATTAGAAAATAGATTGAGACAATTTTTTTAAGAATTAAAATGTTAAAAATTCTAAAAAAATTAAAAAAACAGATCGCGACAATAACAAAATAATTGCACCTAATACGAACTGCGAAGTATACTATAGACCCCATTTGCATTATAATGACATATCTCAAAATGCTTTGGAAGTAATTGTTTTGTTGCCTACAAAATTGTAAGTTGTTTGTGTTGTAAACCTCTTAAATTTTTTTCCAGAAATACGGATACATATACCTAGATACTTGTTTAATGTTATTAATTAATAATTTTGATCGGTGGCGAAATCACGAGCTTATATTACCCGATACTTATATCAAACTTTAAAAATTATCCGGTGCTAAAAAAAATTCCCAATACTTTATAGTAAAAACTCGAGGCTAAATTTTATTTTATTTTTGAATTTTTTAAATCTAATCGGTGTAGTAACCTCCCTTAACCCCCCTTGGTTCCGTCATCAAAATTACCATTTACAAAGAAAAACCGCTTATTAGCTTCATCCTGCATAACAAAATATTAAATCATCGATTAAAAAAAGGATATACCATATCTCACAATGCTACTAAAATTAAAATGTAAATTATTAACAAAATTAAAAATCCTAATTCATGATAATAAATAAGTTTATAATGAGAATACCATGCATAGTTTAGCAAACAAAGAAAAAGACCATGCATCTTTCTTGGCTTGCACCTGTACCGTGATTCTTATGCATAAGCAAGGTTCGGCATTATCCAGCTTCTTTTATCACTCCATTAGTTTAATGTCCCTACCGTAACACGAATGCCGTAAGTTTTGAATATATACTATAAATTTGAACTTTTATTCTTTACAAATTCAAATTCTTTTTCTATACGAACTTGTCAAAAAACTTTTAATTAGAAATACATTTCCACTTCCTATATGTTGCATAATAATTTAATTAAAACCTTTTAAAATGTAAAACTCTATGAAAAATTAAAAAAAAAATAGATGTTGATGCGATCTAAGAGCCTTATTCCATTTTCAATAGAACTTTTAATTGTATGTATTTTTTTTTAAAAATTCAAAATTTTCTTCTTTATAAATTCAAACACCTATTCCACTTTTAATTGAACTTTTAATTATATGTCGTATCTAGAGATTCAAACTATTCTTCTTTATATATTCGAACACCAATTCTACTTAACCCGTGCCAAGCACGGGCCGAGCATGAGTCGACATTAAAATATTAGTATTAATAAATATTATTTAAAAATGTATTTCTCGAGAATTGAATGATAAAAATATATAATAAATAAATAACTATTTAATTATGTAGTTATAGACAATCGAACTATGCATAAACCTAAAAAAAATTAAAGTAAATAAATAAATCTTGTATGATTACGTAGCTGCAAAGAATCTAACGCTCGATGAAGCTATTGAATTTAAAATAAATAAATAAATCTTGTATAATTACGTAGTTGTAAGGAATCGAACCCTGGATGAAGCTAAAGAATTTAAAGTAAATAAATCTTGTATAATTATGTAGTTGCGAGGAATCGAACCGGGTTAAGTGATAACCAAATTTGGTACTTTGGTACTTTGTTACTTTAGTACAGCGCACCATTTTCACATTGTTTTGCTTATTAATAAAGAATAATATAGATTTGTATGTCTTCTATATAAATTCGAACTCTTCTTCTCTACAAATTCGAACACCTATTCTACCGAGACGATGTTAGAGGCGCCACATAACCTCTCGCATATTAAAAAAAATATAACCTCGATCATAGTTTATGATTAGAGATTTAAGAATACATTAGTTGACGTTGCCGTTTCTGATTGGATATGTAGTTGTATTTTGACTGCTACGTGAGCTTGTCCTGTAGCTCAGACAAACTTGTGCGGTTCAAAACGTGCCTTTGTGTTATCACCATCAGATCAGAGTCTCACTTTCTATTTTTTATTTTTTTAGAATTAATTTTTGTTTGTATTGATAAATTTAAATTTTTATAAATTTTTCTACAGAAACCGCGTCGGATTCTGACGTGGGCTTACAATCTGGAAGTTGATTTTTGGGCTTGATTTAATAAGTGTACAATGTGAGGCCCATTTGTCTTTCAAAATGAGAGTAAAGAAACTTGGTATTAATTTTCTCACTGGCTGCTACTTGAAAAAGCTCTGTTTCTCTTGCTCTGCTGCGGATGAAAACTGAGCGTCTACTAACTATTTAAAATGTTAATGTGATTATATGATTGACCGACAAACATGATGCTTATCTGCTACTCGACTTCGATCACATGGTTGTTTTTCTATAATCTGATTTTGTAATACTTAACAGAAGATTTGCAGAAACAATGAAGCTATAAAATGTTTCAGCTAATTTATAGAGGAGAGAACATCATTTTTTCATTGATATTCTATCATGCTAGGCTGCCACACGGAGAGAAACAGGTTTCCTTATATTAGGAGCTGCAAGACAAATGACAATTAATTATCCCAGAGTACTAAACATAGTTCTGGGATTTCCTGCGATGAAATTACAACACAAACAAAAATTGGAACAAAATTCAGTCACTGGTTCCATGCTTTCAATAACTACATAATGATCTGAACATGTTAAAGTGGAGTGGTGTAAATAGAATTTGCAGAAAACTCTGGAGCTTTTGATAATTTCTGAGATACACTAATGATGGATGGCCGAAAGTTGGGATTTGAGCTTAAACACGTCAATGCTTGCCTCAGAACAAGAATGATATCAAGTTCTTGTTGTCTTGTTGGACGCGGGAGACGTGTGTCCAGTACATCACTCAGCATTCGATTTTGAGTGGATTTAGGTACTGTGAATGACGACAGGAGGTCTGCTGGATGGCTTCCCATCATGATTTCTAGTGCCACCACTCCAAAACTATACACATCACATTTTTCAGTCACCACCATCGTGTATGCAAGCTCTGTAGAGTTGGAAAGTTTTAGAACATTATAAAAGATTTTCCTACATAATAAATTTAGCAACATAAAAGACTTGAAAGTTAAAATTTAGTGACACAGTGTGAAAAAGATAACCTGGAGCAATATAACCATAAGTGCCTGCAACCATAGTTTGATTAGATAAATCAGGATCTAGCAACCTTGAGGCACCAAAATCAGCAACAAATCCCTCCAAGTGGGAGTTTAATAGTATGTTGTTACTAGATATGTCTCGATGAACTATAGGTGGACTGCAGTCATTGTGCAAGTAAGACAAAGCATGTGCTATACCTTTCACAATGTTCACTCTCTTGCTCCAATCTAATTCCACAGCATGAGCGTCATCTCTCAACGCACAGAATAAACTCCCCTTTTCCATATACTCATAGATAAGAAACATGCATCGGTTATGCAAGCAAAAACCATAAAGCTTCACGATATTCTTGTGTCTTATGTTTGACAAGATGTGCGCCTCATTCTTGAAGCATTTGTCAAAATTCGGGTCCTCGGCTTCCAGGCGGTGAAGTTTCTTAAGTGCAACAGTTTTTCCATTTTGCAACCTAGCTTCATATACACTGCCATAGCCTCCAGTTCCAATGCAGTATCTGATGTCAAAATTATTTGTTGATCTTATAATGTCCTCGTATGCAAGGTTTCCATCAAAGTTCCATACAGAACAAATATCACCATTTCGCACAAGCATTTTGTCCTGATTTTCTTTACGTTTTTTCCGACAAACGAACACAAAGGCTAGTATCATTAAGAACAGGCCAATGGTAACAAAAGGAACTATGTAACGGACAAGCACGACCGAGTTTCTTCGGTGGGAGGTCACTTCACCACCATTTGAACTATAATCGCATCTGTGGTCCTTATATGGATTGGTAATGGGTGGGAGTGTGTCAGAAAGATGGTTGTAGTAGAGGTCCAAGTGAGTTAAATGTACCAAACAACGAAAATTATTTGGTATGCTTCCTGACAAATTGTTACTACTCAAATCCAATTCGACTAAAGAATAGCAATTTCCAAGTTCTTTTGGAATGTTTCCACTTAGTAAATTGCCTGAGAGGTATAGGTATTTTAGACCTCTGCACTTAAAAATAGGTATGAAGCCTGTGAGAGAATTATTAGACACATCAAGTGCTTTGAGGCTGATTAAGGAGCCTAAAGCTGATGGGATTGTTCCTGTGAGTCTGTTACCATAAAGGTATAATTCAATCAAATTACTCAAGGTTCCTATTTCACTGGGAATGGAACCAGTGAGATTATTCCCCGAAAGGTGTAAATAAGCCAAATTAGTGAGGTTACCTAATTCCGAGGGAATGAACCCCGAGAGATGATCGTTTCCATTGAGGAAGAGGTAGTTGAGTTTTGAAAGCATTCCAATTTGGTAAGGTATGCTTCCATTAAGCTTACAGCCATAAAGATCAAGCGTCTGTAGTTGAGTGAGGTTACCAAAGGAAGAAGGTAACTCACCAGTGAGATAGTTGTTGTGTAATGACAGATAATTGAGTTTTGAAAGCATTCCAATTTGGTAAGGTATGCTTCCATTAAGACCACAGTAAGAAAGATCAAGTGTTTGGAGATATGGGAAGGAAGAGAAGTTGAGTTTTTCAAGCTCATTACCTATGGTGAGATAATTAGAAGATAGATCAAGCGTCTGTAGTTGAGTGAGGTTACCAAAGGAAGAAGGTAACTCACCAGTGAGATAGTTGTTGTGTAATGACAGATAATTGAGTTTTGAAAGCATTCCAATTTGGTAAGGTATGCTTCCATTAAGACCACAGTAAGAAAGATCAAGTGTTTGGAGATATGGGAAGGAAGAGAAGTTGAGTTTTCCAAGCTCATCCACGATAGAATATCTGTGGATTTGTATAGAAACGACTCTACCTTCCTCACTGCAGTGAATGCCAAACCAGGTGCAGTGATGCTGCTGCTTGTTTGAAGCACCATAAAACGGAATTTGATTCCCCCACCATCCCGTGCTCACAAGAGCTTCTCTTTCGCCTTCCAAAGAAGAAGAAGATGATGAGTTGGTTGTGTTTTTAGCCACAGCAAAGCATACAGATACTAGTAAAAGTGTGTATATAATTATGCAGGAGACTGAAGCCATGTTTTTTTACTCAAACACTTTGCTCTCAAATTATTATATAAACCATATGGGATCTTTATATCACAACACAACTTGAATTTGTATAGAGTAATTCACATCTAGCATAAATAAATCA
The DNA here is from genome assembly GCA_030848705.1 of Heracleum sosnowskyi. Taxonomy (NCBI): domain Eukaryota; kingdom Viridiplantae; phylum Streptophyta; class Magnoliopsida; order Apiales; family Apiaceae; genus Heracleum; species Heracleum sosnowskyi. The sequence goes on from CM061240.1 coordinate 132,395,119, forward strand.
CATAATATATAACTCTTGATTATTATTAAGTAGATGGATAATTTCATTAGTAATTGTTTTAAATGGAGACGGATAATTTGAGTTTCTTTTGATTGGTGTAATTATAAGTTAAATAATACTTTGATTAAATATAAATAATAATATAATTTATAATATTATAAATATATGTGAGTATCTGATAAAATAAAAGGTATTAGTTTAAAATGTATTATAATCTATACTTTTTATTAATAAGTAAAACAATGTGTAAATGACGTGCCATATATAAAATTTATTTACTTTAAATTTTTTAACTTCACTTTTGATTCATTATAAATACGTAATTATACAAGATTTATTTACTTTAATTTCATTAGCTTATTTACTTTAATTTCAACTAAGGTTCAATTGTGTGTAATTACATAATTAAATTGTATATTTATACTATTATACGAAACATTAAAAGTTTTTGTAGTCTATTTGTAGTCTGGTGCTCCCATAGTTTGTTCATCCAATCTCTGACCGTTATATCTTTTAAATTAAATTAATGAGAGCCGATGGATATAATACTAAATATTTTTTGGTGGGTTATGATTTTACTTAATTGCCTTACTTAATTGTACTTCATGTTTTTACTTAATTACTCTTAATTATTTATAAAAAATATTATTAAATAATAATATTACCTATTTATAACCAGTTATCTTTTACACCTAAAATATATTACTTTTTTTTCTGAAATATTCTCTTACTTTTTCAAAATATCACGGGCAATTAACTTTTTTAACTAAAACATATAAGCTTTTTTATTTTTGCTTACTAAAACCTTTCATTTTACAAAAATATCACAGACAATTTCACTTATTAAAATAAAATAATAAAATAATAATTGTTAATAACTAACCAATTACCTATTTTAGCCAAATTGTATATTTTTTTTATATTTTCTAACTAAAATTTTTACTTTTCTATTTTTTCTAACTAAAACCTCTCATTTTTCAAAAATATCACGAGCAGTTCTTTTTAATGAAATAAAATCATAATATTTATAATTACTAATAACTAACCTGAGAATCAACACCTAGAGGGGAGGGGTGAATAGGTGTTATGACTAACAATGACCGATTTTAATTATTACCAAGTTATGTGACTGAAAAAGCAAAAACAGTCTGATTTTGCTGTCTGGCGGCTTACTGAGTTCACAGAATGTAAAGTTGCAGCTAGCTACGTTGTGCAATGCAGTATAGAAAATGTGCAGAAAATAAAGAACACACAGCAATTTTAGCCAGGTTCGACCCCTATCTCCTATAGGTCTACGTCCTGGTCCTTTACCAACACAGCAAAGGAATATATTATTGATCAAAGTGAATTACAACTACACAATACAATAATATATCTCCCTGAACTCCCTGTTACTGTTAGCAGCTTGCTGAAACACCTTGTTCCTTGAACACAGCTCTCTAAGTACTATACTAATCCAAGTATAAACTCCTCTAGCTATCAAGTTCCTTGAACCCTTGTTTCCCAAGCTCACAAAACCAGCAACTACCAACTTACAAGTTGAACAATACAAAGATATAAAGACTTACAACCGAAACTATGAACTCTAATCAAGAATATATATCATATAATATATAAGAGCTCAAGTATGTAAAGAATTTTGCAAATCAGCCTTTGATAATACTTGTGTTTCTTTAAAACGTTGTCCAACAACTAAGAATGAAAAACACACAAGTATTTATATAATGAACACACGATTTTGAATTAATCTAACAACCAACGGTCTTGACTACCAAGTCTCACGTTTTTGTTCCTTGATTAATTCAAACCCAACGTTCATTAACATAACGTTTAGAAACCAGAAGAATAGAGAGAATAAGAACGTTTAGAAAGACATTTTTTTCAATCTGGTTGGAAAAGCCCAATACCATAGAAGTTGTTAAAAGATAAAACGTTTATAAACAACTTCCTATAATATAGGAATTATATATATATGAAAATAAATTCGAAATTATTTGAGCCCATATATATATCCATGACTTATATAACTGATAGAGTCCTTACAAATCAGTTCCTAGAAGATTTCCTATAAAATAGGACTGAAACTCTATCTGCTAGAAGTGTTGCCAGCTCGCTGCCTGTGTACAAAATTTCTCTGCCAGCTTGCTGCCTGTGTACAAAATTTCTCTGCCAGCTTGCTGCCTGCATAGAAAATTAGTTTGCCAGCTTGCTGCTACAACATGTTTTGTTAGAAAATAGATAGCTTTTATTTCCTGCAAAACCATGTTAGTACAATACACTTAACCCAGCTTGCTGTTAGTGTTATCATCAAAATACCAGGGTTTCAATCTCCCCCTTTTTGATGATTACACAACAATTTTAGGAAGAAACATAATTCTCCCCCTAAATCTAATAACCCTGCAACAAAATATTTATCTTAACACGTATGCATTTCAATTAAAAACATAAATACTCAATTATTAGATAACACATGATAATAAAAACCATTAGTTCACATAAACCAAAACAAAATATCAAATAGTTCCAACATCTGCATAAACCAGCAGTAATATCACAAATAAGTTTAGAACAACCAAACGAATTAAGTTCAAATAAGTTCAAACCATAACAAGCAAATCAACCCAACCCATAAAATCCTAAAATTTAACTCCCCCTTAATCATAAAAAGAAGAAAAACTTAGGCATCCATTTTATCATCATCCTCCTCATTTCCATCAGCAACAACATAGTCCTGAGTAATATCAGCAACCAAGTTCTTAGCAGCATCCACAACAGTTGAATTCATAGCAGCATCCTGATGAGTATTATGAGCAGGAGAACCAGATTCTGCAACAGCAGCAGCAAATTCACAAAAACGAGAAGAAGACTTTGAACCAATAATCAAATCACGAAGAAACCGTATTTCATCAGTCATGACATCAAGTCGAGTATGAACGGCTTTGAAAGAATCACGAACTTCATCCATAAAAACTGCCATTTCAACCTCTTGAACAACTATCTTATCAGTATCAACAGAAATTGGTTGTGGGAGAGGTGTAGTTGGAATTGGCATTTGAATTAGCGTACCATCAGATTCCACTTTGAGATGAGACTGGAGAAGACTCTTTTGATCTAAAAACTCTGTGACAACCTCTTTATCAGCCTCTCTTAATGGGACACCATACCACTCAAACACTCGAGTTAATAACAAACCATATGGCAAACCCGGTTGATTACCAGAATAAAAAACATCCAACATATTCTTGATAATTAACCCAGACAGATCAAACTTACGACCAGACAAAAGCATAGCAACAAGAGTGACATCTTGACCCGCAAAATTTGAACGACTGCCTAAACGCGGATTAATATTGGCTAAACCCACTCGAAACAGTAAATGAGCCATCGGAGTCACAGACTTAGTAGTAGGAGAAGCATATTGTAACAAACCATCAATATTACGAATGACTTTCAATTGATCTAACGCAGAAAAACCCTCAACATCAACTGGACCCTTATTGGTACAAATAGATACATTCGACGGAGTAGAAATACCCAAAATATCATTAAGTGAATTTGCAGTTAACATTATCTTAGTCCCACGAACATTAGACATGCAAATGCCATTCTTCACAATATCCAAATTAGCATAAAATTCGTAAACACAATTAGGATAACAGTCGCGGGGCAAATCTTTTATGAATGAGTCAAACCCTAACTGAGTAAAGAACTTAATCGCACCACACTTGTGATAGGAATTACCTGCAATAGGTCGACCAGTGATGATAGTTCTATCGCCTAAACGAAGATTGTTAAACCTCACCTCAAGTTCCTTGGAAACAAAAGTTATATCATACTTGGAGCGCTTGACAGAAGAACCGTCTCCATGACCAGAACGCTGTCCACCGGAAAACTCATCCCCACTATCAAGGCGAACCGGAGATAAGTAGACATCATCGTCTTCATCGAACAATCTTTTATTTTTCCCTTTAGCCACCTTGGATTCAGCCGGAGTAAGAGCGGTAGAAGAGGACTTTTTACCACGAGTGTTTCTCATTGTGCAGAATGGAGAAACCCTTAGTTTGGAGAGAATATTGATTTGGGCGCAAAGAAAATGAGAAGTCAGGGGAGCCTAATGTGTTTTAATCTCTTTTTAGAATTTTTAGGGGAGGTGAAGAGTTTAGGATTGACATTAAAAACTACCCACCCCAAAAACATAGGAAAAGACAAAAAATATACTGAGCCTAAAACAAAAACGTATGGCAAATAAAACACGGAAGACTATAAAACAAATGTATATCTAGAAGAATAACAAATAACAATTATAGAACACCAAGTAAAAATTAACGAAATAATGATGAAGCAGGATGCAAAAAAATAAAAAAATCCAGAAAGTACCAGGATATATTATTGGCAGCTTGCTGCCAAGACATTGCACATGCCAAGTTCTCGACGAAGAACAGAAAAACGTTCCTCGGCTAATGGCTTAGTGAAGATATCAGCTCGCTGGTATTCCGTAGAAACAAATAATAGCTCAATTTTTCCTTTTGCAACATTATCTCTCAAAAAATGATGTCGAACATCAATATGCTTTGTTCTTGAGTGATTCACCGGATTCTTTGAAATATTTATGGTGCTCGTATTGTCACAATAAATTGGAATCTTGTCACATTTGATGCCATAGTCCCTGAGTGTTTGGATCATCCAAAGAATCTGGGCACAGCAGCTTCCTGCAGCTAAATATTCACCTTCTGCAGTGGATAATGCAACAGAAGCTTGCTTCTTGCTTTGCCAAGACACCAAACTCTGTCCTAAAAATGCACAAACACCACTTGTACTCTTGCGATCAGTTTGACAACCTGCATAATCTGCATCACTAAACCCAACAAGATCAAAAGCATTTGTGATTGGATAAAATAAACCAAGAGAAATTGTGCCACTCAAATATTTGAATATTCTTTTAACCGCACTCAAGTGAGACTCTTTTGGTTTAGATTGAAACCTCGCACATACACAAACACTATACATTATATCAGGTCTAGAGGCAGTAAGATATAATAAACTACCAATCATACCTCTATACTTGCGAATATCAACATCTATACCTGGTTCATCTGCTGTCAGCTTGCTGGCAGGAGTCATTGGTGTTGATTTCGGCTTGATAGTTTCAAATCCAAATCTTTTGAGTAGATTCTTGATATACTTGGATTGATGCACATAAATACCCTCTGGAGTTTGCTTAATTTGAAGTCCCAAAAAGTAATTAAGTTCTCCCATCATGCTCATGTCAAATTCACCATGCATACACTTAGAAAACCACTTGCACATATCATCATTAGTAGATCCAAAAATAATATCATCCACATATATTTGTACAACTAAAATATCAGTACCATTATGTTTAGTAAATAATGTGGTATCAATTTTACCTCGAATGAATCCATTTTTGATCAAAAACTTACTTAACCTTTCGTACCATGATCTAGGAGCTTGCCGCAATCCATATAATGCCTTCTTCAACTTGAAAACATAATTTGGAAATTGCTCATTCTCAAAACCAGGGGGTTGCTTGACATAAACTTCTTCCTTTAAGAATCCATTAAGAAATGCACTTTTCACGTCCATTTGATGTAGCTTGATCTTCTTGAAGCACACAAATGAAAGTAGCATCCGTATTGATTCAAGCCTTGCAACCGGGGCATAAGTTTCCTCAAAATCTATTCCTTCTTGTTGATTGTATCCTTGTGCAACTAGTCTTGCTTTGTTTCGAGTAACCGTACCAAATTCATCAACTTTGTTCTTGAAGACCCATTTAGTACCAATGATTGAAGCATCTTTAGGTGGCTCCACAAGTTCCCAAACATCACATCTTTCAAATTGATTGAGTTCTTCTTGCATTGCCATGATCCAATTCTCATCTTGAAGTGCTTCTTTAACATTCTTTGGTTCCTCTTGAGCTAGAAAAGCCGCAAATGCACAAAAGTTGGCTTGACCCTTCCTTGTCTTGATTCCTTCTGATTTATCACCAATGATCAACTCTGGAGGATGGTTCTTCACTGTTCTTGTTGACTTTGGCAATGAATGTTGAGCTATGACTTCCTCATGTACTCGAATTCGCTTGGATGGAGGAGAGGCTTCACCACCTTCATAGATAGGCATCTTTTCTGGTGATCTTTGACCTCTTGGACCTTCCAAGGTGAGCTTTGACAACTTAGCAATAGTTTCATCTACTGGAGAAGAGGTTTCAGTTTGCTTTTCAGCTTCTGTAGTTGTCTCAGGCTGGTTGGCAGCTTGCTGCGATACAGTATTTGTCACTGGCAGCTGGCTGTCATCACCTGCACCTGCAATATCTTCCTCATCTCTTGACAGATCAACATTAGACTCTTGAAATGAAACATCTATAGACTCTTCAACAATACGTTTATATGTATTATACACTCTATAAGCACGACTTGTTAAAGAATAACCCAAAAATATTGCTTCATAAGATTTAGCATCGAATTTACCATCTCTATCAATAGTTTTAAGTACAAAGCACCTGGAGCCAAAAACCTTGAAATATCCAATGTTTGGCTTCTGATTCCTTAGCAATTCATATGGAGTTTTGTTGAGAATAGGCCTGATAAGCACTCTGTTCAGAACGTAGCTTGCTGTGTTGACTGCTTCTGCCCAGAAACTCCTTGGCAGCTTGCTTTCTTGCAGCAAAGTCCTTGCAGTTTCTTGCAAAGATCTGTTCTTTCTCTCCACAACTCCGTTTTGCTGTGGGGTTCTTGGAGCAGAGAATTCATGTGAAATACCTCTTTCTTCACAATAATCAATGAAGCCTTTTGAGATGAATTCACCTCCTCTATCACTTCTTATACCTATAAGTCTCGTATTCAACTTGTTCTCAAGTAAAGTGATTAGCTTCTCAAATTCACTAAAAGCACAATCTTTAGTACGAAGAAACAATACCCATGTATATCTAGAATAATCATCAACAATAACAAATGCATATTGTTTACCTCCAATGCTTTTATATGCTTCCGGACCAAATAAATCCAAATGAAGAAGCTCTAAAGGTTTAGTAGATGATACCATTGTCTTTGACTTATGTGGAGTCCTGATTTGTTTGCCTAATTGACAAGCCGAACAGGTTTCCGTCTTGACATACTTCAATTTGGGTAGTCCTCTAACTAGCTTCTTTGTAGACAGCTTGCTGAGTAAGTCCATATGAGCATGTCCTAGCCTTCTATGCCAAAGATCTGGGTTTGTATCCACAGTAGCTAAACAACAGCCTACTTCCTGCATCTCAAAGTCCAACATATATATATTTCCTTCCCTTCTAGCAACTAGGGGGACTTTGTTAGTGCCAACATTAATAGTACATTTCGCTTTATCAAAAACAACAGTATGTCCATCATCATATAACTGACTTATACTAAGCAAATTATATTTAAGACCTTGAACATATTGTACTTTATCAATAGAAATGTTACTATTACCAATTGTTCCTTTGCCAAGAATACGGAGTGTTTTGCTATCACCAATTGTAACACTACCACCCCTTTTCATCTTGAGGCTAAGGAACTGAGATTTGTCTCCACACATATGTCTTGTACATCCACTATCCAATATCCATTGATTTGCATTGACTTTGACCACAAGACATACCTACAAAACAAAGAACAAACAACTCAACGTTTTGGTAACCAAATTCTGTTGGGTCCAGCATGGTTAGTTGATAAAACATAAAGAACATTCAATTCAGATTTCTTGATCCACATTTGGACCACTTTAGATGCTCGATTTCCTGTTCTCCTTGTTCTGGTAGCTTGCTGCCCAGAAGCAGTCTGTCTGTTCCAGCTTGCTGGCTTAGTGTTCTCTGTCGGGCAGTGGTGTGACAAATGACCTTTCTTTCCACATTTGTAGAAAATTTTCCACGGCATAGCATAATTATATGGTATACCCTGTTTGCCTTCATATTGAAAAGCCTTGGTCTTTGATGTAGAAGCCATTCCAAGTCCTTCTTTATCCATAGGAACCTTTGTTTGCAACTTCAGCTTCTAGTTCTTTTATCTTCTCAGCTTGTTGAGTAGCTTCAATTGAGATGGATTCTCTGATTTTGAATGTCTCAAGACATACATCTCTAGCTTCAATTTCTGCACGTAGCTCGCTGAGTTCCTTCATCAATGTATCATTTCTTTTGAGAAGTAGTTTGTTGAACCCCTCAAGTTGTGTTAACTTTCCTTTGAGATCAGAAATAAGATCTTCATGATTGTTTGATGGAGTCTTTTCATCCAATAGCTCAGAAATCATCTTTCGAAGTGAAGCATTCTTCTTTTCAAGTTCATTGTTCTCATTCTTCAATTCCATGAACTCCACAATAGATATAGTACTATGTCTCTGCAAGGTTAGTTCATCTAATGAATGATTACTATAATTTGAATCAGAATTTATAGAGTTTACCTCACTACTATTGTCATCCAAATCTGAAGCATCACTTTCTTCAAGGCCATCTTCAGTGATTCCTCTCATAGTGTCTTCATCATCCAGACCAACAAGAGCTAGGTTCACCATCTCATCACCTGATTCATCATCAGAAGCTGAGTTCTCATCATCACTCCATGTCAAAAGAGCTTTAGATTTCATTCTGTCCTTTGAGGCAGCTTGCTGCCTAGGCTTGTTCTTCAGCTTGTAGCAGTCCCTTTTGAAGTGTCCCTTCTTGCCACATTCAAAACATGCATCATCCTTTGAATCTCTTGACTCTCTTCTTGCTCCAAAAGCTTTTCCTTTTTCCTTCTTCAGCTTGTTCCTCTTTTCAATCATCTTCTTGATTTTTCTGGACATAAGAGCCAATTCTTCATCAGATTCTGATTCTGCATCTGAGACCAGCTTGCTGCTACTGGAGTGTAAGGCCAGATTCTTCATCTTTTCTACTGGAGCTCTAACAGATTCCGCCTTGCTTTCAAGTATCTTGGTTTCAAATTGTTCTAGCTCAGCAAAGACAGCTAGATGATCCATAGTTTCAAGATTTGAAGAAGACTCCAAGGAAGTAACTTTGGGTTCATAAATAAATGGCACCGCACTTAGAACTTTCATATTGATTTCATCTTGAGGAATCGTTTTGCCAAGTCTCTTAAGTGCATTTATGTTCACTTGAAATCTAGCTTGACTTTCTTTGATAGATTCACCTTCTTTGAGTTTAAAATTTCCAAACTCATTCATTAACTTGCTGAGTTTGACCTTCTTCAAAGATGCTGAGCCTTCATGATAAGTTTCCAATGCATCCCACATCTCCTTGGCTGATTTAAGGGAAGATACTTTGTCATGCTCAGCTTGATTAAGCCCATTCATGAGAGAATTCCTTGCCTTTCCATTATAGCCAAATTTGATCAATTCATCGGTAGTAAGATCATCAACATCCTTATCTTTGCCATCTTTGTCAAGGAATACATATGGACCCTTTTGAACAACCCTTAGAACAAGTGGATCTCTGGATAAATATGTTTCCATACGCCCTTTCCACCAGTTGTAATTGTCCGTTCCAGTGAGGAGAGGAGCTCGGTAGTCGGACTTTCCTTCGGGATAATTGTCAGCCATTTGATCGATACTTTTCCTGTTACAGAAATATTAGTATACCAAAGCTCTGATACCAACTGAGAATCAACACCTAGAGGGGAGGGGTGAATAGGTGTTATGACTAACAATGACCGATTTTAATTATTACCAAGTTATGTGACTGAAAAAGCAAAAACAGTCTGATTTTGCTGTCTGGCAGCTTACTGAGTTCACAGAATGTAAAGTTACAGCTAGCTACGTTGTGCAATGCAGTATAGAAAATGTGCAGAAAATAAAGAACACACAGCAATTTTAGCCAGGTTCGACCCCTATCTCCTATAGGTCTACGTCCTGGTCCTTTACCAACACAGCAAAGGAATATATTATTGATCAAAGTGAATTACAACTACACAATACAATAATATATCTCCCTGAACTCCCTGTTACTGTTAGCAGCTTGCTGAAACACCTTGTTCCTTGAACACAGCTCTCTAAGTACTATACTAATCCAAGTATAAACTCCTCTAGCTATCAAGTTCCTTGAACCCTTGTTTCCCAAGCTCACAAAACCAGCAACTACCAACTTACAAGTTGAACAATACAAAGATATAAAGACTTACAACCGAAACTATGAACTCTAATCAAGAATATATATCATATAATATATAAGAGCTCAAGTATGTAAAGAATTTTGCAAATCAGCCTTTGATAATACTTGTGTTTCTTTAAAACGTTGTCCAACAACTAAGAATGAAAAACACACAAGTATTTATATAATGAACACACGATTTTGAATTAATCTAACAACCAACGGTCTTGACTACCAAGTCTCACGTTTTTGTTCCTTGATTAATTCAAACCCAACGTTCATTAACATAACGTTTAGAAACCAGAAGAATAGAGAGAATACGAACGTTTAGAAAGACGTTTTTTTCAATCTGGTTTGAAAAGCCCAATACCATAGAAGTTGTTAAAAGATAAAACGTTTATAAACAACTTCCTATAATATAGGAATCATATATATATGAAAATAAATTCGAAATTATTTGAGCCCATATATATATCCATGACTTATATAACTGATAGAGTCCTTACAAATCAGTTCCTAGAAGATTTCCTATAAAATAGGACTGAAACTCTATCTGCTAGAAGTGTTGCCAGCTCGCTGCCTGTGTACAAAATTTCTCTGCCAGCTTGCTGCCTGTGTACAAAATTTCTCTGCCAGCTTGCTGCCTGTATAGAAAATTAGTTTGCCAGCTTGCTGCTACAACATGTTTTGTTAGAAAATAGATAGCTTTTATTTCCTGCAAAACCATGTTAGTACAATACACTTAACCCAGCTTGCTGTTAGTGTTATCATCAAAATACCAGGGTTTCAATTATTAGCTTTTTTTTCCCAAAGCGTATATTTTTTTTTTTTTATTTTCTAACTAAAATTTTTCCTAAGTACAATCTCACATTTTTCAAAAATATCACATGCAATTTCATTTAGTAACATAAAATAGTAATATTATAAATACTAATAATTAACCGATTATCTTTGTTAGCCAAAACGTATATTCTTTTTAAAAAAATTTAACTAAAATTTCTCTTTTCTAAAATTATCGCAGAGGATATCGATCTATACTATACTATTATATAATAGCTGAAACATTGAAAGTTTTGATTTCAATTTTCGGTAATTTATTCTATTTAATCTATCTATGTACTATTATATAATAGCCGAAACATTGAAAATTTTGAGTTTCGATTTTCTCACATATATAACATAACTACAAACTCTTTTAATTATACTTTACTTAGAATTTAAAAACACGACCTTTTTTATAGAAAATATTTATATTTATAAATATTACAACAAAATATATTGATAATTTTGACGGTTATCTTTACTGATATGCTTACTAAGCTAATAAACTATTATAAAATCTATAAAAAAATTTAGATTTAAAGTATTAAAGTAGTACTTTTAATTCTTTTTAAAAAGGTAGCATTTTCAGAAGTATTAAAATCTCAAAAAATTTAAAAGTAAATTTCAAAATTAATATTAAAGTCGTCCGTGCGTTGCACGAGTTATAGACTTGTATATATATAAATTATATTTTTTATCATTTAATTGTCTACGAGTATATTTTTTAACTATATTTATTAATAATTTATTAATATTAATATGTTAATATCGACTCATATTTTGCGAGCTAGTATTAAAATATATCCCATTAAAATGTCGTCTTATCATCTTGATTAGTTTCTTATTTTAAATTAATCCTGAATCGATACAAATCATTAAGTCAATTTTCAAAACACACATCTACGAAACCTCAATACTTTGTCGATTTAAACTTAAAAATAAAATTAAAAACACAAAATGTTGACTTGGTCAGCTGAAAATACTGAAGTATAATGATACTTCCTCCGTCCCACTCAAATTGACTTGTTTGATTTTTATGGGTCAAATTGACTAATTTTGAAATGTAAATTACATATACTATATATTGAATATAATTAATCAAAAAAATATTATAAATATATATAAATAAATTATTATAAAGTACATTTTTTAGATTTGAAGAAATGTAAGTCAATAATTTTTAAAAGTTTGACTAAGCATTTGAGTGGCTATTAATTAACATACGTGGTTCGTTTTGGATTACAAATCAGGAAATGACCCAATCTATTTTGGCAATACAAGAGGCTTAGAAAAAACAATTTTGTGAAAGAATAGTCTCCAATTCTTCCTCTCATGACTTTTCAACATGCCTTCTATTAAGAACTAAACGGTGTAGAGTATTGTACGTTAAGGTTCCGTAAATTGATTTCGACTAACGGCCCATAATTCTGTGGCGTGTGTGTAATTGTTGAATGAAGAAAATTTAATTTTGAGAAGACCATAGACCAGCTTCACTTTAATGTGATAGGACTTGAGAGGACAAGGACTTCAACATGGACACAAGGGCTCAAACAATAAACCAGCTGCACCACAATAAACCAGCTGCATAATTAAAAGAATGAAAACCCAAGAAATTACTGTGAATGAATTGGCCTCGTTATGCTCAGTATAATTCTTAGATTACCTTGCAAAACATACTAAACATGTTACTAATCAAATAATTAAACCTAAGCTTTCAGTTTACAGTTGACATCTGACAAACTCCGAGCGTGGTTCAAGTTTTAGCGTGGTTTTGTCATGATATCAGCGATCTGATTCCTTGTACCACTTCATCCTTCGTTAGGTCTCTGCGGAAATGAAATCTCTGAGTAAAATGTAGAGTGACGAAACTTGGTTTTAATTTTCTCACTGCCTGGTTCTTAGGAAGAGCTCTTTTTCTTTTGTTGCTGCTGATTTATAATGAGAGTCTACTAACTATTCAATTGTTAATGTGATTATATAATTGATAGACAAGCATGATGCATATCTGCTCCTCGACGTCTCGATCACTGCATTCGAAAATTTAAACACATGGTTGTTTTTCTGTAATCTGCTATTGGTAAAACATTCTCAATTTTGCTATTTCTGATATTTTTAGGCAGAAGACGCAAAGAACAACACCGTTGAATATTTGAACAAAATCACCTTACGTGTTGTCTTGCTTTCGGTTATTCCAGCAAATCAACAAACTTATTCCACTAAAGTTTATAAAGAAGATCCCTGTTCTTTGAATTGAATAGTCTCCAGTTCAACTTCATTTGTCCTCTCGTGACTTTTCAATTTTATTCTCTGTAATTGTAGAATGAAGAAAACACATATTTGAAAGATACAGTGTGGTTCATTTTCCACAGTGTTGTTAGCAGGACTTAAGAAAACAATGTGTTTCCTGGAAAGTTGCCTGAAATAGACTTGTAGGGTTCAAGTTATTTCTCAGCTTCTCTCTTACAGGACTTAAGGACTTAAGAGAACAATGTGTTTCCTGGAAAGTTGCCTGAAATAGACTTGTAGGGTTCAAGTTATTTCTCAGCTTCTCTCTTACGTTCTTAGTCCCAGTATTTACGATTTCTGCAATAGTGTGCAGTTTCCGTCGTATCATGAGCAAATTACTGCAACGTTGTTTCGATAAATTTGATAACAACATGAAGGAGGTTTCACTTTTATACAGAGTTAAATATTCTGGAACCAACTTAAGGAGCCAGCGTCGACTTAATTTACTATGCTACTCACTCGATCTCTATTCTCTAGACTACAATCATAATGTATGACAGAGCAAAACTAGTACCATGCTATACAGGCTTTTGTTTATCCAAGGTTCAAATCCCTCTCTTTTATCTAATTTAGTGATCTTACTATCCAAAAGAATCAGATGGCATAAAATAAAGTACAAGATCTTAATTTCAAACAAGACACAATTCATATGACAGTGTTAGGCTTGTCTTACCGAATGCACATACCATTATGATGTATCCCAGTCCAAAACTTAGAAGATAATACTTGAATGAATGAATCTGATATCATATTTCGAAAATAAGTTTACACCTAAATAAGTTACAGGTTGCATAGGCAACGGCCGGTTCTGCTCTTCTGGAGCGAAAAGTGCTAAATGAAAGAGATAACTAGTAAATATCCAACAACCAAAATGTATAACCAAAATTACATAAAAAAAATATTTATAAATTCTCTCATGCATAACATTTAGGGCTGTAAATTGATCCGAATTATCCTGTATCTCGCCGTCTATCCGTCTCGAAAATACAATATATGTCTCATATACGTTTTACAAATGATCCAAATCTTACGAAAAAATCCGGATAAAAAATGATCCCGGATATCTACATACCTGCTCAGATTTGGTCTCATATTACTTTTTATAAAATGATCTTACCCCAATGATGATTCATGATACGTATTTAGTTCATACCGGAATATAAATTAATTTTTAACCTATTACATTCCTAAGTAAATAGTCATTTTATAATTTCTTGAGATCTGAGTTTAAATTTTCATGAAACGTGATTTATTCATCCTTATAATGCATCAATTTTAATTATATATACTAAATACAACATATATTTAAACTTTTAATTCGTGATTATTATGTTTTTAAATAATTTTTAAATTTTAGAATAAATAATCATTAATATAGTTCAAATAAAAATGATATTTATTTTAGTGGATCATATTTAACTCGTATTCGATGGATCACAAACTACCCGATTTGAAAAAAATAAAATACGATACTAGCTCATATTTTATTTGGATCCGGACCTCAATACCCGAGATCAGTTTAAATTAGAATAAAATGATACCAGACTTAGACTTAAATCTGAATAATATAAAATGAATATGATATTATCTTAAAACCCGTGCGATGCACAGATTGTTTTTAATATTTATTATTTTGTTATTTACGTTTTAATATTAAAATATTTTATTTATTAATTTTACCATTATATATATATATATATATATATATATATATATATATATCAATGCTCCATGAATAACACTTTTATATAAAGAACAACAAAGAACACTATAGAATCTTACATAAAATTGTATTTAGATTCTAATTTTCACACCAAAAAGGTTTTTTATGAATAAAAATAGAATCCAACAAAAAATTAGGATCAAATATAACATGATTACACATAATTTCATTGTTATATATATATATATATATATATATATATATATATATATATATATATATATTCTACACTTGATTTTATGTAACTTTGATTTTTAAATTTAGATGAGATTCTACGTTAAATTCGATATGTTAAATTGTATTGTTGTTATATTTTGTGATTCTAATCTTTGCAAATCAAATTGTATGAAAAATAAAGTGTTATGATGGTGTTTTTTATTGTTCTTTATGTATAGTGTTGTTTGTAGAGTGCAACTTATATATATTAGTATCGGATAAATATTTAAACTACCGTGTACGTAGCACAGGCTATAATCTAGTTAAAATAAAATAATACCAGACTTAAATCTAAATATTATAAAATGAATATGATCCAAGGGGGTACCCCATTCTACCTCTATCATTTTAGGCTTAAATTAGGTGGGAAATATGGGGACCCGCACCATACCCGCCCCAACGGGGCAAATTCCCCCGATAAAATGGGGAATGGAGCAGTGTTTGGGGTTTAGATATTTGTCCCGAATTTATATGTGATGGGTATGGTATTTATGTGATGCCCGCAGGGAAAACCCGCCCCGCTTCATTTATATATATCTATATAGAGGGCTACTCCAATGAGAACCCTACTATAATGAGAACTGAGAACCCGGTGGCATTTTTGTAATAAACTTAAAGTGTCGGGGCAGTCAAAGTTACAACGTACAAATTAAAAAAAAGGAATTCATATACATTCTTTTATTTCCATGTTCCACTACCATGACGAGACTCAGCCTTTCGCTTCCCCTTTCGCTGCTGCTCACGATTCCCATGACCACCACCACCCATCTCCCCCACCACATCTCCGGGTAATCACCAAAATTCGTCTCAAATCACCGAAATTATGAACGCAAATCACTAAAGAATTTAAATGATAATCACAAAAGAAACAAATCAGAGCATCTCTCTCATGAGTCTATCCTTAATCAACATCATAAATCTCCACCACCCCTTCTTCGTTCATCATCATCGATTCAAAACACTTTCACATCATCTACAACCACCACCTCCTTCCTCATAATCATCACTATCATCTACATAATCAAGTCACTTATCTACAATAAAATGATGTCATTTTCAGTAAACACATTGAAACCACTTTAAAAATCATTAAATTCAACACAAATCACTGAAATTAAATTACAACCCACTAAAATCGCCATCATCTACAAATTCAATAAGTTTAACGGTAAATCACTGAAAATTTGAACGTGAATCACCAAATGTCGAATGTAAATCACCAAAACTTTTAAATCAAAAATAGAAATGAAAATACTTAGATACATACATTTTTTTTTGTAAACAAAAATGTCCATATGCATCAGAATACATCATCATCAGCTTCTTGCTCTAACCAATCAACATCAATTTTGAGTACGACTAAATGACGATGTTAGATCGGAACTCAAATTTTAGATCAAAGATGGATGTGATTGTTAGTGACTGCGGAGGAGAAGGAGATGTCGCCGAAGATGGAGAAGAGAGGTGAAAGAGATGTGAGAATTTTAGATCCGAGAAAATGAGCAAGAGATGTGAAAATATACATTTGCCCAGAGGTTTGGTCGCCAGAAGTTTTGGTGTTCAGAGATAGATACGTGTTGGCAGTGAAGAGATGAGAAATGTAAAGATATATACAGTTTGGATGATATATAATTGAACGACTGTGATTTAATGTAATTATATTAATTGCGGGGTTGAGATTGATTCTCAGTTCACACTCTAATTTAGGTTCTCATTTGATCATCTCCCTATCTATATATACTTTATATATGTATGTTTTTTATATAACTACATGATATAATATATTAATAATTTTCTATAATACAATATTTTATCCATATATATATATAGTCATGTATTACATTATATGATTTTATATTTTATATTTATAATTGTCTAATTCTATTTAAATGTTTTAGAAAAATTTTTAGATTTTCTAAATTTTTATAAAAATATAATTTATATATATATATATTTTTAAAAATAATATTTTATAAATGATGCGGCGCAGGCAGGGCGAGGATTACATATCGTCTGTGGGGTAGGGGATGGGGAATGAAACAATTTATGTGGGGCGGGTATGAGATTTGAGATCCCCACCCCGAACCCACCCCATTTTTAACCCTAGATCATTTTAAATCATTCATTACATTAGTATAAGCTATTCAACTCATGCGATACACAGATTTTTTTTAATATTTAATATTTTATTATTTATGTTTTAATATTTTATTAATTGAATTTGTTAAAAAGAATAAGTAGACATGTTAAAATAAGTAACATTTTCAAATAATTAAAAATATTAAAATAGATTTTAAAATAAATAAGTAGTACCTGTGATATTTTTGAAAAAGTAGAGGTTTTAATAAGAAAAATAGAAAATGTAACATGTTTTAGTTGATAAAAGTAATTACCCATAATATTTTTGGTTATTAAGGTGATTTTGTTAGGAAAAAAAAAGGTAACGTGTTTAGCTTGAAAAGGTAATAGATTATCAAATAGGAAATGTTATTATTAACAATATTTTTTTTATTTGTGTATGTTTGTTAAAGGTAATTTGTTATAATTTAAAGGTAACCTGTGTTTAATTATCCTATTATTTTACTATTTATTAAATAGAATGAAAATGAAATCGAAAACAAAAACAAAAATTTTCAATGGGGCAGAGTTACCATTAATTATATTATTATTTTATTATTTATTAAATAGAGTGAAAACGAGACCAAAACCAAAACTTTCAATGTTTCGATTTTAATAATATTAGCTTAAAACCCGTGTGATGCACTGATTATTTTTAATAGTTATTATTTGATTATTTACGTTATAATATTTTATTAATTACATTTGTTAAAAAAATAAGTAGTCATGTTAAAATATGTGTTGATGTGTATTTTTAGAGTATCGTTCGCAGGGAAGGACTGATATCAACACCAATTTTAAGTCTTGTATCTCTTACGGTTCAGAAGTGTGGAGAATAATTTGGTGGTGTGTGATTATCTACTAATTAATCTAATAAACAAATAAAAACTATATAATATGTGTGCGATAAAATAATCCAAGAATCATGGTTGTTCAATTGGTTATCATGAATGTCTAATTTGCATCTCTTGTTTCGCTAAAAGCAATCCTTCTAAAATTTATAAAATTGTCTCCCAAGGTAGATTATAGTGCCTACAATCATCCTTTAAACGCCACTCCATGGTCATATAAAGGACAACTATAGACTATTAAAAATCAAGGATTTTAAGTTTCACAATTCACATATCAATCTCCCGATCTATTACTTAAATTGTGTCTATCATATCATGTACTAGAATTATAAACCTTCTTTCAATTCGTTATAATTCCTATAGATAGAATCAAAGGTTCGCGACTCCCTTAATTGTGTTAAGCGCTCAATAACAGATTAACAAGCCAAGAAATCACAATACAATCAAACAAACATAATAAGCGAATGAATACTACCCAACCCTTGGATCAAAGGATTAACTATTCATGATTGAATAAAACATATATAAATTAATACCACAAACCATGAACATATAATTAAAAGCATTAAAATATGTTTTAAAATAAATAAGTAATGGTTTGCCCATGATATTTTTGGAAAAGTAGGGTTTTAGTAAGAAAAAATAGAAAAGATAACATATTTTAGTTGAAAAAGGTAAATGTCCATGATATTTTTGCGAAAGGAATGGACTTTATTAGAAAAAATAGAAATTACGTTTTAATATTTTATTAATTATATTTGTTAAATAAAAAGTAGCCAGGTTAAAATATGTAAATATTTTTAAATATTTAAAGCATTAAAATAGGTATTAAAACAAATAAGGGTTTGTCTGTGATATTTTTGAAAAAGGAGGAGTTTTAGTAAGAAAAAATAGAAAAAATAACTTTAAAAAAGGTAATTACCCGTGATATTTTTGCAAAATGAGGAGATTTTATTGGAAAATAGAAAAAATAATGTGTTTTAGCTGAAAAAAGTAATTGATTTATAAATAGGTACTTTTATTATTTAATGATATTTTTTTATAAATAAGTAAGAGTAATTAGGTAAACACACTCATCGTACCGACTGACCAAACTTTTAAAGATTCATATATTTTATTATAGTATAGATAATATAAATTTAGTGAATTAAGATCGTTAAAAAAAGTAATATTATTACTGAAATATTAAAATATAAATAATAAAATAATAATTATTAAAAAAATACGTGCAATGCACAAGAGTTTTAAGCCAGTAATTATAACTTCAAAAATGTTTATAAAATACAGAATAAGGATCCTAAGGTTAACCTTAGGATACTTTTCCTGAGGTACTATTGATTTGAGATTATTCACTTTCTTCATTTAAAAATATACTAAAAACATGGTAAGTAAATATTTGTTAATATATGACTAGATTTGTTATTCACATGCATTTCTAGTGTATCTGAGGAAAAATATCCTAAGGTTAACCTTAGGATCCTTATTCTCTATAAAATATACAATGTTGACTTGGGCCAACTATGATAAAGTAAATTAATAAATGACAATGATATTAGTGCAGCGGTTGAGTTCCAAATGCAAATCAATAACATTATCTTATAATTTACGCCAAAATGATAAACGCGGAAAAAATAAGTGGGCGTCATTCTTTTCGAATGAATAGTCTCAGGGTCTACTCCGTTTGTCCTGTCGTGACTTTTCAGCATGCCCTTTAATTCTTCAGTCATGTAGTTAAATAGTAGGACTTGAAAATACAAATTATGAAAACAAGTTTTTTCTTGGAAAGTTGCTTCAAATTGCATCACAACGTGGTCGTAGACTAGTCGAGCTTAAGTTATTCCTCAGCTTTCCTCTTACATTCGTAGTCTTCGTATAGTATGCGCAATCTATTGTAACATTGTTTGGAGAAATTTGGTAACAACTTGTTGTTGGAGGAATTTCGTAACAACACAAATCAGAGGTTGCCGGAATAACGAAATATGAAAATAGGGGGATTTAGGATTTTTGGATGTTTGGGGGCTGAGCTCGTATGATGACTCCTCAGAAATTGAATAGAGAATGAGTTCTTTCTCTTCTTCTTTCCCGAGTGTCAATTGTTGTGTACCATACAAGGTGTCTACGTACCCATTTATATAGGGATCAAACCTCACGTAGTTCTTGGAAAACAAGTCATTAGATAAGTCCATTCAGTCCAAACCCATAAATAGTCAAAGTTTATCCATCCAACGTTCCCATAAATAGTTCAAGGATTATCAATCCACCTCACGTTCCCATAAATAGTCCAGTCTTCACATGTTTTCCTACAATCTTGCGGCATCTCCGCATTTCTTTCCATGATTTGAAGAATATCGTTTGGAGATATTTTCCGTTATTCGTTGATTGAGATTGATTCTTTCCTCGTTTCAGGGACATGATATTACTTAGTGATAAAGCAATTAATTATTAATCTGAATTAATAATTATTAAACGGAGAAATTTGGACTATGCCAAAACGTGGCATAACAATAAGCCCCCAGTTCTTCAGTGTAGCTTGCTGCAGTGGAGAACTAAAAATCTTCGAGCTTCCAAATTTTTTCGGTCGCTTGGCATTTTGTATATAGTCTGAATCGGCGTACACGCTTTTCAAGTGTCATTGTCCACATAAGGATGTGTTTTCGTTCATCCGCGAGCCCCCGAGCTGAGGCTTTAATAAGATACCCAATTTCAAATATCAGGCTTTCAGCCCATATCACATCCGGTCCCACACTTTTTCCTACAATCTCGCGGCATCTCCACATTTCTTCCCTTGATTGTAGGAATGTCTCGTGCCAACCATGTCACGTCCGTTCCCACACGTTTTCCTGTAATCTCGCGGCATCTCCGCATTTCTTCCCGTGATTGTAGGAATGTCTCGTGCCAACCATATCACGTCCGGTCCCACACGTTTTCCTGCAATCTCGCGACATCTCCGCATTTCTTCCCGTGATTGTAGGAATGTCCCATGCCAATCATATCATGTCCGGTCCCACACATTTTCCTACAATCTCGCGGCATCTCCGCATTTCTTCCTGTGATTGTAGGAATGTCCCGTGCCAACCAAGAAATATCCATCTACCAATGCGCCTTTCTCAGAAAAGGACCTTCCACACTTATTTTTGTCCATGCTTGAGCTAGTGAAGTAATAAAATCATGTGCTACGAATATTGCATCCCAATTTTTTAACATCTCCATGATTCAGATTCTGCCTAGATCTGGTTTTTACCTTTCTGACCCTGTAAACAATGTTTTCTTGGAAAACACAAAACATGAAAGTTGTAGAAAACGAAAAGAGCTTTCCGATGATATATGGCTCGTCAGAAACAGACTTATAATGAACCGGGAATCAAATAAAAATCTGCTGATTAACTTCTCAATACTGAAAAACGGGATCTGATTATGTTTTGTGATTTCGAGAATAGATCGAAACATAATCTGAGAAAACATCAAGAACGAAAGTTGCAGGAAATCGTAAAAGATTTCCGGATCATAAAAAATCATCAAAATCTAACATATATTAAATTTACTACGAAATTTATAAGATAACTTATGTATACGGACAAAAGCATAAAAAAACTTATCTTAATTTTGAAAAGAATCATGAATCACCGCCTCCATCGTTCTGCTCCTTCATTAAAGCCGCTCCAGATCCATAATAACCCCCCCTTGCGTATGATGTAGATGATTTGATTGTCCTCCACAATCAAAAAATAATCCCCTCCTTCTAGCGCCAATTGTTGTTGGAGGAATTTCGTAACAACACAAATCGGAGGTTGCCGGAATAACGAAATATGAAAATAGGGGGATTTAGGATTTTTGGATGTTTGGGGGCTGAGCTCGTATGATTACTCCTCAGAAATTGAATAGAGAATGAGTTCTTTCTCTTCTTCTTTCCCGAGTGTCAATTGCCGTGTACCATACAAGGTGCCTACGTACCCATTTATATAGGGATCAAGCCTCACGTAGTTCTTGGAAAACAAGTCATTAGATAAGTCCATTCAGTCCAAACCCATAAATAGTCAAAGTTTATCCATCCAACGTTCCCATAAATAGTTCAAGGATTATCAATCCACCTCACGTTCCCATAAATGGTCCGGTCTTCACATGTTTTCCTACAATCTTGCGGCATCTTCGCATTTCTTTCCATGATTTGAAGAATATCGTTTGGAGATATTTTCCGTTATTCGTTGATTGAGATTGATTCTTTCCTCATTTCAGGGACAGAATATTATTTAGTGATAAAGCAATTAATTATTAATCTGAATTAATAATTATTAAACGGAGAAATTTGGACTATGCCAAAACGTGGCATAACACAACTTAATAAACGAGGTTTCACTTAATATAGAGTTATTTATTTTTAAAATTTGTATATTATGAAGATAGGGGGTTAAATTCATTTATAGGACCAAAACTTAAGGAACAGTTCTAGCTAGTTTATAATGATAATATAGCACAGAGTAGAAATCCCACTTATGAATAGGCTTTTGTTTATCTGATAGCTCAAGAAAAGTACGTCTTATACTTTCGGAATATACAGGGAATGTCCCAAAATCTCAATTCTGAACAAGACACAATATAGGCACCTGCAGTAATTGGCTTGTTTGGTATTAATTTTTTAAGTAGCTGGTTCGTATAAAGAGTTCTCTATTTCTTGTTGCTGCTGATGAATA
Source organism: Heracleum sosnowskyi (assembly GCA_030848705.1). Taxonomy (NCBI): domain Eukaryota; kingdom Viridiplantae; phylum Streptophyta; class Magnoliopsida; order Apiales; family Apiaceae; genus Heracleum; species Heracleum sosnowskyi. The sequence continues at coordinate 132,417,931 of CM061240.1, forward strand.
ATGAGCTTTCACTAACTATTAAATTGTTATTGTGAATTTATAATTTATAGACAAACATGATGTTTATCTGCTACTCGACGTCTCGATCACTGCTTTCGTAAATTAAAACACATGGTGGTTTTTCTATGATCGGCTATTTGTAAAACTTAACAGAGTATTGCAGAAAAAGGAAGCTATAAAATGATTCAGCTAATTTAGAGAGAAATTTATGCTTTTGCTGATATTCTATCATATTAGGCTGCCACACACAGAGAAACAGGTTCCCATATACTGGAAGCTGCAAGACAAATGACAACTAATTATCCTTATGTACTCAATACAGTTCTTAAATTTCCAGCAGAATATACGAAATCACAAAACGAGCAAATATTGGAACCAAATCCCATAGCTTGATGCCATGCTTTCAATAACTACATAATGATCTCAACATGTTAAAGTGGAGTGGTATAAATAGAATTTGCAGATAAGTTTGGTACCAAATAACTCAAGTTTCCTAGTTAACTCGGAATGAAACTACTAAGATTATTCTCCGAAAGGTCTATATAAGCCATATTAGCCAAGTATCATAGTCAGGACCGGCCCTAGGGAACGCATAGGGCACCACACCCATTAGGGGCACCAAAATTTTTATGCGTAAATAGTATAATTAAAAAAATCATGAATACATAAGAAAAATAGGCAAATGAGATCATAAAGAAAATCCTAGAAGCAAGACACTTTGTTCGTATTTTAGATTGTACGCCTGATAAAAATTATGTAGAACAAATGACTCTGGTAATTCGGGACTTCTAATTTTGTGTGACTCCAAAAAAAGATGAAGAGTTTAACCTACAAATTGTAGTAGTTGAGATACAAAAGAATTTAAACTCTTTAACAAGTTTGAAGAGGTTTTTAGTGATATTGGACTCGATGTTGACGATGTTAAAGGACAAGAATATTTTATGTTTTTCGGGCTGTTTATTAGTTTCTTTGAATTTGTTGCTAATATAACAAAAGAGAAATTCTGCAATGATATTTAGAGCGACATATACTAATGAAGTTGGTTACTAGAGTTAGTCACGTTTGTTCGCAACCTAATGAGATAATTCTAATATACATCTAGTATATCAGCATATAGTTCTTTGGTTGTCGAGAAAATATCAGCTAGTAAAATGCATTGTTGTGCCCACTTTTTAATGCTGCCTTTCAAAAATTTAACATAGATATATAAAGGGCACCTAGGACATCCAAATTTCTAGGGTCGGCCCTCATCGTAGTTCCAACAGAACAAACCGGTGAGATGATTCCGAGATACATCAAGCCACTGTATGAGAGTGAGGTTGTACAGGGATGAAGCTAGCTTACCAGTTAGATGGTTTCCCCAGACTGATAGATGGATGAGTTTTGAAAGATTTCCAATTTGGTAATGTAAATTGCCACTGAGATTGTTTCCACCGAGTGAGAGATATTTTAAAATATCAAATTCAAAATAATGCAAATTTAATACTCCATTTGTCCAATTTTATGTGAGCTAGTCAACATTACACGCAGTTTAAGTAATTTAATATTGACTATTTTAGATTCATTTACAACCACATAAAATGAAGTGGGTGGGCATAATTAAGTAGTATATTATATGAACATGTGGTTGCAACAATCTTAAATTGATACTATAAATGGTTTGGTTCATTCTTTTTAATTGAGACGTCTAAAAAAGGAAAGAAGGTCACATAAAATGGGACGGAAGAGTAGGAATATTCTTTATCATTGCTAGTGGAGAAAAATCTTTTTATCTACCTGTATAAATGTAAAGAAGGTAGTAGAAAACAAAATTAAAGAAATGAAATGAATAAAAATTGAGTAAACTATAGAGTGGTGGCTATATTTTAAACAAATTTGCAAAAAATTGGCTCAATTTTCAAGTTTGCAAATTAATGGCCAAATTTTATATCCGTTTTTTAAAAGAATGGTTGACGCTAATTGTTAACGTGAAAAGGAACCATTCTTTTAAAAATTTGAAATAAAATTTGGTCATCCTTTTGAAAAAAAAGTTAGCGGAATCCACTCTTTTAAAACGCGGAAACTTATAAAGCTGGTCATTAATTTGCGAACTTAAAAGTTTGGCCACATTTTTGAAATTCGATGTAAAATACGACCACCACTCTGTATTTTACTCGTAAAAATAATAAGAAATATTCTCCTCCGCGCTCTCTGAATTTTTTTTAATTAAGAAAAGAGGAAACTTTTGAAATAATTTACATCAACGTAGATAATTTGCAAAAAAAATTACTGACGAATAACATAATAGCTTTAATTAAACTTAATAAAATATATAATTTTGACATGATTGACTACTTATAATATTTTCTTGAGTCAACTTGTGATGACGTAAAATAATGATCGATAATGATATTAATATAAGTGGTAGTTATAATATTTTCTTGAGTCAACTTGTGATGACGTAAAATAATGATCGATAATGATATTAATATAAGTGGTAGTGGTGACCACATCTGTTACGGCAATAGGAGATGTTCATCACTCTTTGTTCGGCGGTGTCATTGTAGAAATGTGAAGAATATAGAAATTATAGAAGACCTCATTTAGTCATTTCCGTGTGGTTTATTTTCCGCCGTTTAGGAGGACTCAAAGAGAACAAGGTGTTTCTTGAAAAGTTAATTTGAAATATTATGGTCTGAAAATGAATCACGAATGTCCATTTCTCTAATAATAATTTACGTCCACAATAAATTATTAAAATATTGGGGTTCTAATAAATTATGAAAATCTCTCTCTGGATTGTCAGTCTAATTTAGTGATCTTACTATCCAAAAGAATCAAATAGCACAAGATTAAGTACATCTCATTCTTTCGGAACAGGGGAATGTCTTGAGATCTTAATTCCGAACTAGGCACATTAGTGTTGGGGTTGTTTTAATGCACACTGCACACACCATGTATCCTGATCCAAAACGAGAAGATTAAAACAGAAAGGAATGAATCGGATATCATATTTCGAAAAGGTGCTTACACAAAAACAAATTACAGGTTGCAAGGGCAACAGCTCTGGTGGAAAAGATACTACTATTGACAGTACTAGTATCACTTCATCAAATGCAGCAGCTACAACTACTGGACACAGTAAAACACCTGTCATTTGTGACAATTCTCAGAAGCTATCTAACAAAGCAAGTGCATATATAGCATCCTCTAATTATAGAAATATAACTAACTTCACAGGAGAGATACTAGACCACTTAATATCCTGCAGCAACCAAAATGTATAAGCAATCACTTTTGCTCTTCACATACTCATTTGTTGTCACGCTCTCCATTGCTTCAGGTAATCGACAGACTTGTTCAACTGAAGTGGTATAGATAGAATTTGTAGTCAGTATCTTCGCACTTTGTGAAAACTGCTGAGATAAAGTAATCATAGCTGGCCGAAACTTGGGTTTGGAGCTCAAACATGCAAATGCTTGTTTCAAAACAAGAACAATGTCATGTTCTTGCTGTCTTGTGGGACGAGAGAGGCGTCTGTCCAACAAATCATTCAACATTCTACTTTGAGTGCATTTTGGAGATGTG